>VZTI01002173.1:215749-404828 GCA_013397865.1 Struthidea cinerea | reverse complement strand
CCCCTTGTTATTAATAATTTTGCCTGATTTAAAAAAAAAAAAAAAAAGGAAAAAATTCACACCCCAGTAATTTTATGATTAGACACTTCCTGAAAATAAACTGTTACCATTTAACTTCCATTAGGAAAGCCAATAGTTCTGCTAAAGATAACCAAGTTCATATTGCTTTCTCTGGTGTTTTCCTCATTGTGGATGCAATTATCTCTTACAAAAATATACCTTCCACTTAGGATTTGACTGGGCTCACTTCTTTATGACCGATGCATACGTATCCTTAAAACAAGCTAGAGGTTGTTTGAGCTGCATAGAACTAGGTCAGGTTATTTCTATAGCATTTAGTACAAAAATAAACTAAACTTAAAAATAGGGCTGGTTCCACAACTAGGCTTGAATTTCCAGAAATTAGAAGTGACCCATTGAGTCTCCATGTGGAATCCTTACTGATTCCACTGTTCCTTTCTGCCACGTTACTCAAGGGTCAAAAGCAACCAGAGACCGTGTACTGGTTTGGAAAATACCAGTTTGGATGTTAGGTAGGATATTTAAGCAGCAGCATTCAGAGAAGGCAGGTAAATGTAATAACTTAGGAGTTGAGGTAACACATCTAGAGCACTGTACAATTTACAATTCCAACTTCAATGACTGGAAATGTATTCACATTTGTTATTTAGATAAAGAACCTGTAAAATCAAGGGAATGTTTTGGGTCGTTTGTTTTTTTTTTTTTAATGAATATTTAAGCCACAGCTTTTTTTCAGTTTTATTTTGATGTAAATTCTCCTTGCTCGAAGTGTCTGTGCACAAGCTTGACTTGGTAAATGAAATTCCTTTAGACTGCCAGTCTGAAATAATGAATTGTTCCCCCAGTTAATTGTATTGCTTTGATAACAAGGAACTATGCTGGGCATAGAGAACATCATAAATGAATTTCATCAGATGATTTGTGTGACGTTTTGAAAAATGATCTTCTGAGGTGACCTGATTTAAATGGAATTCTATCAACGTGCCAGTACGTCCCAGTATGCAGTGTTAGGCGTAAGGATTCCTTTTTGTAAATTGTTATATCAAGTGAGGTTAGCATAATACATCCAAATATATTTTAAAATAGCTTATGAAATTGGAAAATCTGTTCACTCATAGTACTCCTGTTTAGCATAGTCCCTAAGCCTAGGTGTTGAAGATGGGATCACATGTAAGCAATCATCAAAATGTTATTTAGGTTTTATCCCTGAATTTGCTAATACCAGATACTGCTCAAAGGTGCCTCAAGGATTTCAACAATTTAATTTGTCAAAGTCCAATTTAAGGCATCACTGGCTCATGCCAGGAAATATCTGTGTATGTGAGAAAAAACAGCTTGATTAATCTTGGCTCTTACATATCCTGAAATGTATCAATGATAATTGTACTTAGCGTTTTACAGTATTATGCATTTTTTTAAAAGCTGGATGCACATTAATGAATTCTTGCAGCTTTTTTATGACTTAAGAAAGGTAGTGTTACCAGTGTGCAATAGCATAGATTTTTTCAGGATATTGGAAACCTGATCCGAATCTGACCATATATCTTCTATTATGAAAGAAGACTGTAGCAGTGCTTGTTAGTGGAAAACAATTTTTGCACAGTTTCTTAGTAGATAAGTGCTGTAATGAGCGATTGCATGAGAAGTGTTGCAAAATTGGATTTTGTGTAATAGATAAATTGAGTTTGATCTAAGTCTGAGATAAGAAATAGAGACTGCCTGTTAGACATGGTGAAAAGTGTTTTCAAAGGTTTCCTTGGAGAGTGGTGGTGTTATTGGGTGGAGAATGAGATGTTTTGGGCAGCATGGAGAACCAGCACCATCCTTACCTACATCTTGGGTATATGAAGATGTGGGTTTTTTGTGGTTTTGTTGTAGTAGAACATATGAATGATGTGAATGCTCCGAATCCATTTGATTGCAATATCACCTGTGTGAATGTAACAGCTCAGAACTGCCAGGTATTAAGTGTGTTGTTAATCGCAACATTTCAGAAGTCACTAATTTCTAGAAAGTATGCAGTAGCAAGCAAATGGAAGAGTAATTTCTTAGACTATTCAATTCTTAGGTCTGGAAGGGAAGCCGAATGAGGAGTGACTGAGGTCATTTGATCTGTTCAGCCTGGAGGAGACTGAGGGGAGACCTCATTGTAGGTACAACTTCCTCATGAGGGGAAGAGCAGGGTCAGACACTGATCTCTGCGCTGTGGTGACCAGTGACAGGACCCAAGGGAACAGCCTGAAGTTGTGTTAGGAGAGGTTCAGAGGTTGGATATTAGAAAAAACTTCTTCATCCAAAGGGTATTTGGCACTGGAACAGGCTCCCCAGGGAACTGGTCGCAGCACTGACAGAGTTCAAGAAGCATCTGGACAATGCCCATGGTGGGATTCTTGGGATCGTCCTGCTCAGTGCCAGAAACCAGACTTGATGATCCTTGTGGGTCCCTTTGAACTCAGGGTATCCTATGATTCTATGATTCCTAAGCATGCCTGTCCATGCCCTTGGTAATACCCTGTTAAGATTACAACAGGTCATGAAATATCAACAAATCAACCAGAATCCAAAAAAGAAGAGTTTTGGTGAATTGACAAAATTTAGAATTTATCCAGGCCATCCTGGCTCACTGCTTGTTTACAGATCTGTGCTTTCTAGAAAGATAAAGATGCTTTAATATCTTTTTGTGGTAAATACTAACCTCTGAATATTCCCTAATCAGAGAGGCATATATGTAGACATAGATTTTTATATATATATATACATATAGCAAAGGCAAATATTCAAGGGTACAATGTTATCCTAACTGCAGTTTCTGTTTCTCTCTTATTTTCTGATTTGATAGTTTTATCCATTTCTAAATGCAATGCACAAACATTTAATATGAGAAAATTCATGTCTGAAAGCTTCTAGTCCACATAACCAAGAAAATGGTGATAAAGAGAGGTCATGCTAAGATCACACAGCAAATCAATAAGAGACACAAGTGGAACTCAGTTCTCTTTATTTCCAGTCTGGTGTCTTAACTGCATCTTTTTCCTTCCACTGTTTCTTCACTGTTACCAGGTAGCATTTAAGAAAGTGAGAACTTGTTATCTAACTTTGAAATAAAACTGATCACTTCTGGGAAACTATAAAAACTTTGCTTGAAAGAAACCATCACGCTGCTCTGGAATTCTTCTCAGGAAAGCTGAGCATTAAATTTTGTTTTTCCTTTATTTATCTTACAGGTCTTGCAATTGCAAGTGCTCTGATAGACATTTCACAACAGAAGCCTGCGGACTGTAAAGATAAGAGTTCAGGAGTCAGAAATCGAAAACATCACCTTTCAACACGTCAAGGAACTTGTGTCTGAGATTCAAAAACTACAATTGTATATTCTGTAATGTTTTCTTTTTAAATGGCTTCCATTGAAAGCTATACTACAGCCTCAGTTTTTATGGAGGCAAATCTATGAATGAACACATGAGGTACTGTGCTCTGTTCTAGTCACACAGCCTGCTATCCCCCAAAGCAGAACAAACTTGTGGTTGGTATGAGTATGCTTGATGAGCTTTAAGAAAAAGAGAGGATCCTGGTATCAACAAAATAAAAAATAAAATACCTAGTATTCTTAATCCTGAACATATCAGAGCAGGGAAAGTCCTTGAATGGAACTTGGACAACTTCACATTTTTCTCGTAATGTCGAAGCAAATTGTATAATTGAAAACAGAGCAAATTCCAAGAAACTAAAGGAAAATTTTGTATAGCTTAATGTAACAATGGGAATTGTACAGTTCTTTCCTTGTAATTGGCATTAAGCTTTCTTTCCAGCAAATAGGAACTAAAGAGAATCATTTGGATGTATGTGTTCTTTTATCATTGCCCAGAAGAGGTAGGCAGCTTTTGAATTCAGCAAAGGTGTATCCCAAGAACACCACATTTAATGTTTGAAAGATAATTCTGTTAAATACTATGATTTGAACATTTCATGATTATTTTTCTTTACACTGAAAAAAACCTCATAAACATATTTTGGGCTGTAGAAGAGTGATGGGTGGGGTTTCGTTTCTGTACCTCAGAGTTTGTCCTGAATTAGGGATGATATATTTTACAAAGAGGATCCTCCATGCCAGCTAAATGATCAGAAAAATTAATTGAGCATAGAAAAGCTGCTTTTACAATATTTTTTTCCAAGAGAGTCTCCAAGACTGCAAATCTAAGGAGAGTTGAACATGCTGTTGTTCAACCTGCTCCCATTTCAGTATTGAAATTTGCTAGTGTCTATATATTGTCCTGACCTCCAAGCAGAAGAAATGAATCCCAGTCAGCACTTTGGCTCTTGTTTTTGTAATACAGTATGGATATTTTTTTTCCTCACAATTGCAGAATTTCATCTCATTGTCACTTTAGCACCTGTTAAGGAATTGCCCTATATAAATAAATAAATACTTAGAAATCCAACTTGCTTCCAACATTAGTTCTCAATCCAACAACCAGTATGGAACCTCACACAATCAGTACTCAACAACAAAAATCAGATGAAAGTTTCCTTTCTAAAGGACTGTAGTCTTTTGGGGGTTCAGTAACAACAGATAACCTGGCAACCAGCTTTAACGGCCCTTGGTCTTTTTATTTACTCAAAATTCATGAACATATAAAAGAGTAAGAGAATGCTGAGGGGCAGGTAGCAGATGTGTCATATTCTCATTCATGCATTACACACTGACAGAGTGTAATATGAAACCGGTAGTTTTGTACAAGCTTGTTGAAAGTATAGTTTCTCAACTCCAAATTTGCCACCATTGTAGTACAGGAGAGTGATACAGAGGTATAAATGTCTCATGTAATGATAGACTTTTGGTAAATATGAAAGATATAAAAGATAATTGATGTTTACGACTATATCTGTATTTTTTATGTTCTTTTTATTTCAGGAAGATGATGACATTTTACTGTTTATAGTTGACTACATAGTTACTTGCATGCCATGGTGGTGCAGTAGCAGTAATAAAGCCCTGTTGTGAGTTGTGTTTATTTCCTAAAGCCATTCATACATAGAAGTACTCAGCTTAATTTGGATGAGGACTAAATGTAAAAAATAATTATAAAAAAGGAACAATTGTACAGTATGTAGTTATATCTTATACAGGAGTATTAGGTTGCATCTAACCATGACTGCTCTATTGTTTTGATAAATTATGCACTTATGAATTATGGTATAATTATTTCTTATACTGGCATGATTGTTTCAGTATTTTCATATCTTAAAATAAGATTATTATCTTGAAATAATGCCATCACAATCTTGTGACTTTTATTGCCTATTCTGACCGCATATAACCTAAAACTTTAAAAATTCATTTTTAAAGGTTCTGTTGGGAACTTTGAACCAGTGCTACTTAGCATACTGAAAAAATTGTCCTTTGAAAACAACCCTTTCTGCCAGTTTTAAAGTTGATCTGTTCAAGTGAATATAAATCGATGGGACTGGTTTACATGGTGCATACACTTAGGAAAAAGAAAGAGCCACTTGTCTGGAATATATTCCAAATTCTGTATTATCCTCAACCTCAGCTTTTCACATAAGAAATGTACAGTGTGTGTTTTGTGAATGTACTGGAAACCCCATCCACTGAAAGACCATCCAGTCCTGTAGGGGAGTTCTGACTGTGCTCACTCGTACAGGATTACATTCCTCTGTATCTCAACCAGAATTTGAAAAATACTTGAAAATCAGGTGTGAGTTTTAAAGGGATTAAAATATTTTATTGTAACACTGAAGATAGGCAAATAGCCATCAGCCATTTTACTGTGTTTTCAGGTAAAAAATGTTATTTCATTGTACAAGAAAATCATGTTTGTCATGGGATCATTCAGCATTTCCCTTCACTCTGAGAATTTTTTTTTTTTGAAGCATCTTTCTTCTCCCAGGATCCCTGATTGCATGCAAATTAGTGAATTCATATAATAATGAAGTAAATAAAAATACTTATATAATGGCCACACTTAAATACAAGAAGTTTGCAAACACATCTTATACCAAAGCTTTCTTTTTGGAAGGTATAAATAGCTTAAATGTCTGATAACTACATTTTGTTAGTTGTTGACAAGTGCAAACTTTTTGGTAACAACCACAGTGCACCAGATGAGATGTTTTATGAACAGTCACATTATGATTGCATCAAGAAAAGGCCATATTTTTTTTAAACCCTGTTCTCCAGTTTAACTTTGGAACCCTTTCTTAGAGTCAGAAAATGTTGAATGGCCTGTTTCACTCTTAACGTGATTTATATTGGATGAAAAAGAAATGAGTAAGTGCTGTTCTGGTAAGTAAGCCCCAGTGAAGTTCTGATTGTCAGGATTCAACCTCCCCCTCCTCAGTCCGTGGATTCTGCTGAGGGGAATTCAGCAGCTATGAATTACTGTTCCAAATATGAGATAGACTGTCCATGGTAACATGGGTTTAGTACTTCAGTTCCTCTTTGTACTTCTATATTTATACAAAATCCTGAAACTCCTTAAATCAAATTTGTGCACACTTCAGAATATTTGTTTCCATTCATTACATTCCTATGGAATGTAATGAAATGTTTTTTCACCCATACAAAAAAAGAAAAAAAAAATGGTTATTGGTATGTTGCCACTATTAAAATTATTTATTAAAAATGGTCAAATTCTTGACATGTTAAGGCATGAACAGGGAACATTCAGATTCATCTGATTTGAGACTTTTCATAGCTGACTACTCTTTTTCTACATAGAGTTTCCTCTCATCTTCCCAAATCAAAAACATTTCGGCAATTTCAGATTGGGGCGTGGAATTTATTATGTGCAAAATCTGCAGCAATAATTATTTTCTAAATAATTTAATGTAGAGGCTGGAATCCTGATGGTAAGAATTTTAGTTTGGGATCACTTCAACAGATGTTCAATCTTCATGCATAATAACTTTCCTAGTATTCATATAAATTATAAAATCATTATGTACCTAATTTCATTACCAGTTTTTTAAAAAGCATCTGAAAAGTTTCTTGACAATAAAGAAAAATTCTCTGTTAAAGGTAATTTACAATCCCTCTTTTTTATAAGCCAAGTTGTCCTGTTAAGAATGTTTGACATTACTGGGGAAAATTAAATAAATTAACTGTATTTTTTCCAGTCTCTAAGGTGCAGCATTACCTGAAAAACTGTAGTTTGCTGATACTTATTTCAGATCTAGAATAAAGTATGGAATACCCAAGGCTATTTTAGGTGCTTATAACAAATAATAACAAACCTGGTGATGTCTACAAGTGGCCAGAAGTTCCCATAATGTCTTTGGTTGTACTTCCTCATTAAATACTAATGAAGAAAGACAAAGATGGCAAAAACAGGCCTTGCAGAATCTGGGCTTGTGTAACTCAGGGCCATACATATGTTGTTTCAACTTTTTGTTATTTAATGCAATTTTACTTTCATAAGGCTTGTTTACATTTCTATATGACTGCCTGTATGGCCACATGTGGCCATTTTTATAGCTGCAGGTATTTCTGATTTGGAAAATCATCGTCTTGTATATATAGTTGAAATTCTAGTGGCTCTCTGAAATTTATTGTGAGGCTGAAAAGGGACTGATATTACCCTAGGCTTGGTCATGTATGCTGAAACTTGTTTGTGTATTGAAACATCATTTCTGTGCCCTCGCTGATATGTTAAAAACTGACTTTTCTAAAATGAGAAAGCAAGGGTAGGACTGATGGGCAAACCAAACAATTATTTTTAAAGCATATGTGTGTATGTGTGTGTGTGCCCCTATATGTGTGTGTGTGTGTATCTATAAACACATATATATATCTATTGTATTATGTAATTAGTTTCACAGCTGATCTAAATCAGAACTTTCTCTGTTTCCTCCCATATTCTCACATGTTATATTGAAGAGTATGAAGAATAACTCAGAGGCCGTTTATGTACATAATAACAGCCATTTCTACAGACATAAAATCTTCAATGTGTTTGTCCTTCTGAGTGAGGATATAGAAGTGTGCTTGAAACGCTGTATAGAAAATGTTATCAACTATCTGTTGTTATCAATTATTATCAACTGGGTATCAGTATTTTCAGCGTGTCCAAGACTGAGTGCAGAAGGTGAGGCATCTCCCATCCTTTTGTATCCTTCCTTTTCTGGTATATTTTCCTGTAGCAGTTCTTATATGCTAAAACCAGAGTTAATAATACAGAAAGAATACAAATTTTTACACAATTGCTACTCACTTAACAACAGCTGTTTTTCTTTCTATGATATTATCAAAACAATGCTTAGCTATCCTATTTTCCAATTTTAGCAAATGCCTTTTTCTAAAAGACCTTTCATTAGAGAAGAAGCAAGAAAAGAGTAGGATGGAGCTCTTGAAATACACTTCAAGACCTAGAAGATATCACAAGCATCTTCTGGGTCTTTTTAACAATTATTCTCATCTCGGTATTTATAAAAAGTCATTGTTATTATATGATTTTTAGGGATTAACATGAAGCACAAATTATTTTTTCATGTGAAGTCCTAAAGTTCTCTTAAGACATGCAGTTATAAAATATACTTGAGAAAAAAATAAACATAGTTTTGGAACATAATGTTTAGGATAACCAGTATGGATGTTTTCATGAAAGAACTCTACACAAATTGTCTTTTTCCTAAAGCTTTCTCTCGGACATGAAATTTGTTAATACTCCTGCAAGTCCCCTCTTCCCTATCCCTTCCCAAAGCACCAAAAGCCAAATAGTCTGGTATAAAAATCTTTAAAATGTATTAATACAGGTAATTTTGTTTCTGCTTCTAACCAGATAGTTGAAATACGGCAAAAAAAGTTTCCTAAAGGAATACTTAGGCATGATAAAATTAACCTTACTAATGACATGGGAATATTTAGGATTAATTAATTAATGTATAGAGAGTACTCAGAGCTCTTTACTGATCTAAAAATAACAGTCACTGTAAGAGTGCTGAGTATATTTTAGTTATTAAGTTATTTAGTATCAGATTCATTTCATAGTGCTGGGTGTTAGTTTTTTATACCTCAACTTGAGACACAATTTGAAAAACAACAACCAAGCCAAACCATTTGCTGGCAGATGTTCAAACTCTGTGGCTTTTCATACAACAGCGGTCATGGATCTTGCTCCTGATTTTCCTCAATGTAATTTTCCTTTTCTTGGTAAATGTTTTACTAGTATATTCAATTTACTGATATTTTTGATTATTCAGGCTTATTAGATGTCTGATCTTATATTATTTCTTCTTTGTTTTTCTTCTTCAAGTAACCATTTTTCATTCAGCACCTTCTGCTTCATTCTCAGTTGCCCAGACCACAGGATCCCAAAGGTGCTCCACTGTTTTGTCCTTCGTAGACTGAAAATATTTTAATATTTTAACCACGTTGAGGAATATCAGGGCTAATGCATTTCCATGCCTTAATCCCTCATTTATATTAAATGGGCCAGAGATTTTACACCTTCTTCATGCTCCATCTTCTTCATTGCAAATTGTGACTATGCCTGTTAAAAAATGTCTTATGGAGTTATAAATTCCTCTAGTGTGGCTCAAAGGCCATGATATAGCATTATAAGATTTCCTAACATCTAGAAGTGTGTGTATTCATTCTGACTATAGTGTTATATATCTTCAAATGTTATCATGATTATTTAATGTTTGGGAGAACTCTTTTCCAGAATGCCAGTCGGTGTTACTGAAATGTTCCTGCTTTATTAAAAAACAAACAAGCAAACAAACTAACAAAAAAAATCCCCACCAAAAAAAAAAAACAACAACAAAAAATCCCAAAAAGTAAACCCTTCTGAGAAAACTTTTTAGGCTTTCAGAAAAACACAGGCACTCACTGTGCTGGCTTTTACATTGCATTTCTGAAAACCACCTTCCATTGCTCTGAAATTTTTTCAGTTATCTGAAATCAACAGAATTATTCTGTACAGCCTGTGGCTTCATTTACCTCCTTCTGCTTTTAATAATTTAATGGCAACCCTGTCAACGCATGGTGCCAACTTCTTCCCAAAGGGTTGTAATCGCCTCTTGGATCTGTTTAGAGCTGAGCTCCACAAACAGCTCAGCTCCATCCCTTTGTAACTTTCTTCTTTGGAAAGAAAGGATTTTCATTGTTCATCAGATTGGCAAAAGAATGATGCCCTTTCCTCCAGGTGCAGATTCTGCTTTCTTCTTGGGCATTAGCGTTCCTTCTCTGCCACATCCTCTCCACCATGCCCTTTAAATGTTCTGTTGTGGCTTTGTCTCTTGGCATTTTCTTTTGATTCAATCTCATCATGAACCTGATCCAGGTTCTGAAGGCAGTCCTTGCCACGTTCTGATCCTGATTCCTTTCCAAAATCTTTGATCTTTCCTCTTGGGAGTATATTGTTGGTTTCTTCAGCAGTTCTCCTAAAATATCTCCAACCATCTTACACTTAGCATCATCTGCACACTTCAAACAGAAATCTTCCAAAGCTTCAAACCGGTCCTTATTTGCTCACTCTTTCTTTAATTGCTCAGAATGTGTAAGTTGTACTTGTAGCATGTATGTTTAATTTGTCTCTGCTGGGACAAGGCTGTCTGCTGTAGAGACATTTCCAGTTTTAATATCCAGCCAGTTGTTCCCATTTTTGGGGTTTCTCTTGTACCATATGCATGCAAAGCGTTCCATGACCTCGGGGTCCACCCTTCCCTTAGACCTCTCTATTATCTGCCTTCCCAAGATTTATTCAAGTTTTTTCTAAGAATTTGTGTTTCTTTATGAAGAAAAGGCCTTGAAGTCCAAGTAATCCTGCTTTAATATGACCCCACTCCTTTAGCCTGCCCAGGTTTTTACAGTCAGCAGAGCTTTAAGAGTCAAATGTGTGTCCGAGGTATTGTTTTATGCCAAGGTCCAAGCAACTCTAGCTAGAGCTGGTGTGCTAAGTCATTGCCTAATTTCTGTGGTGCAATAGATCTGGGGGTTGTTTTCTTCAATATTTGGAGGGTTAGAGAGGAATGTTTGAGAAATTTAAATATTTTTAGTCAATGATTCATATTTCTGTAAAGGTATTCTTTATTACTTAACTAGATTGCCATTCATAGGGTTTGCCTCTCACTGCCTCTCCCAGTCCCATCAAAAGGAAAACATACAGCTTTATATTCTCTTCAGGACTAAACCACTGATATTGCTAATGGTAGACTATGTTATCATTTAGTTTATTTAATAAACTAATCCATTTTTGAAAAGAGGCCTTTAAAATGGTGCAGCTTAATGGTAGCTCAAAATTGAAGCACACAGAACTTGCCATTTACCTTGTCATTGTTCAACCTTCTGTTACAACAAACTCCCTTTTTTATAAGAATTACCAACCCAAAAGGAGTACTTTGAGGCTTGGTTGGATTTTGCCTGCTTTTCAAAACCTTGCTTTGATGGCAAACAACACAGGATTGCAAAGGTTTCTTTATTTGTGTTCCTGTGACAGTGCAATGTGCAAGCAATAGTTTTGCTCTCTGGGAATATCAACTTGTTCGGTTTATAGTCTCTGAAAATGAAGGCCAACAGGAAGGTCATCAGTAGATGTACCCATTAAGATTATGACTTCAAAAACAAAACCAGCATCACTAAATTCTAAATAAGTAAAAGTTAAACCAGGGAACAACACGATATTCAGCTTTCCGATTCCTCCCTTGGCTGTTAGGAGTGTGATATACAGCTGAAGGTCTGTTTCACAGGAGGAGAGACAAAGTGCTTATCTAACTCATATTTACTCCAAATGGTACATTTGTGCTCACGCACAAACACACACACATAAAAATATAAATGGATCTCACCTATAGAATTAAGAAAGTATTAGTTTGGTTCAAGGTCAGTGGTCTTGCTTGCAAATATGTAAAATGTCTCTCTGCATAAAGAGCGTGGAGGAGATGCTTCAGGAGTTTTCCAACTTTCCTTTCTAGTTTTACATAGAATAGCTAAAAGGGGGTTGTGCTTTATGAGTGGATACCATCCTTATTAGGGAGATGAATGAGCCCCAGTGAAATCTCTGAGACCTTCAGGCTTCCAGTTAAACAGAAATTTCATGGCTATGGACTGAAAAGAGATCAAGAAAAGTGGTTTTAGCCTAAGTGGCTGGATGTGCCACCCGTGCCCCTCAGGTTCTAGACTACTAATGGCAGGATGTGATATTTAGATCAAGGTCTTTAATCTTTAAATTTAGAATCACCCTTCTGAGGTATGTCAGCAAAAATCCATTGTAAAATCCAGAGTAATGGCACAGATTTATAGAAACTGGGAGCAAGCCCAAACCTCTCTTGTGATGTAGGGACTAGTTTTTTTAATTTATTACTATGGTGTTTATATTTGCTGGGATTATCACGTTATGTCAGCTGCAAACATTGTATTCCATTGCATCAGGGTTTTGTTTCCCTTTGCTTTTTGTTGTCCCTTTGATTGTGAGGATACACTTAAATAGCATAAATAGTGTGGAGCAAATCTCTCCAGCTAATTCTAGGTGAGTTGGTCTGGGTACCAGAAGGGCATAGCTGCATCAGCGCTGTCCTGCACCCCTGCTAATAGCTTACTGCTCTGCAGAGCTAATTAGCTCCATGAGAGAGCACAGGAGCCTGGCACTGGGACAAGCCAGCTTGTTCCCAGCGAGCTCAGGTAGCTCTGCACAGCATTTAATTTTCCTGTCCACTTTTGAGGTTGGTAACACTTGCTGGATTAGCCTTAGTGCCAAAGCAATGTAAATAACAGCCCCACTCCAGGAGTACACTCAGTGCTATTGAGTGACATTTTCCTGCAGGATTTCTTCTATGAGCTGGTGAAGCAAAACAAATGTTAAGATATTCATATCGGTAAGTATATTGTGCCCTTAAAAAAGTCAGTTACTCCTTCTCCTATGAAGGCTGGCACTAACTGACCCGAGTCATAGCTTAAAAAAACCCAGAGAACTGTGTTACAAAGAACAAGTGACCAAGGCATAGCAAATAATCCTAAGATTCCTTTTGAGCCGGCTTCTATAATTTTTTTTTTGCCTTTTTTCCTGCTGTTTCAAAGTGCACGGTTACTCTTTGCACCTTCATGTCTGACATTTTGTTAGGTGCTTCCGAGTAAAGCGCCCCTGCTCCAGCTCCAACGTTACTTCAATTTGTATCAATAAGAAACAGCTTTCATTCTTTCCCAGTCAATGTTGGAATATGCAAAGCAAATCAAACGCTATGGTCAACATAATAAACGGAAACATCTATCTCTTCCAGCCAGCCATTGCCTCACTATTTTTTTTCTCCACTTTAGATAAACAATCTACAATGTGTTTACTGAGGCTTGTACTGATATCCCTCAACGGTAAAGGCAAGTCTAGTTTTATTCCAGCAGACACAGAGAATAAGCCCACGGTGCACAGTGCGTGCAAACCCCTTTGAAACCTGAGATTATTTGTTCTCTGACTGTTCTAAGGTAATTAAGGAGCATTGCATGTTTCTCAATTAATGATTCCTCATTCAGCTGGGGATCTTTGATGCTAATTTGTTTTAATCAGGACAGAGACTGCTAAAAAACTAAACAATTCAGTGAAGAGGAACTAGGAATTTTTAATCAAGTGGAAAAGATCTAAATGCTATGAGGGACACATCCATCATAAGTTTTCGCTTCTTGTTCATTTAACTTTGTTCTTTCAGGTCTCATATAATGTTGCGTTAATCAATGCAAGAAAGTTTGTTAATATGAAGAATGCATGGTGTTTTTTTCTTCTACTGACGTGAACATTTGTGCAAAAATGAGGAGCTGAAACCAGAGCAATGATGTTAAATCACATTCACCGTGGGTTTTTTTAGTTATGCACTGAAGTTATAGTTTTCTGTGTTGTCAATCATTGTGGTCTTAATCTGCTGGGGAGTCACTGGAGAAAAATACTGGTTTTGTGGGGGATTGGATGCTCTCCATTTAAATGTTAATTTTTAAATTATTTCAGTATCACACTACGTGCATGCATTGGGTAAAATAACCTACTGTAAACTTCTGCCCATGCAATTAGTATTTCAAATGCTGCAGCCCATGCTGCATGAAATCACATGGTTTCTGAGTAGGCCATGCATATGCTTGATAAAATAATGTTTTATTCCTAAGTACATTTATTTAAAGCTGTGAGGCAAAAGCACTTCACAGTTCTGTCTCCTCCAGCTGCTTTACCACGATAGACTTCATGTCTTCCATCATGGAAATACCGATGTGTATGTTTGACTGACATGGCTGCAGTGGAGTGGAGGTGCTCCCAAGCCTTGATTTCCAGGGATCTTTCCATTCCAGCCATGTGACAGAGTTAAAGCCATGAAGGACACTTAAATCCAAAAAGCAAATCTTCCTGAACAAGCAGTATTTTAGCAACTGTTCAATTAAAAGTAAATTGTAGGTGCTAAGGAATTTCCAGATCAGGAGAGGCATTTAACAGCTTTTAGGTTTTCAGTGTTAGGAAACATTTTCATATGATTAATTCTTCTGTGACCTTCAGCATCTTCCCTATTATTGCTTTTAATGCATGGAAACCTGTTTTGGACTGGCACCTACCTTCTAGGTCTGTGTACTAAGCTCTAAAGAGTGCCAAAATAGGCAGAGAGACAAGAAATCTAACTGGCTTCCTCGCCCTCCTTTCGTTATGGCTGTGAACAGTGTGTTTATTTTGTAGTTCAGAAGATGAAATGAATGGAAAAGTCCTGCTAATAAATTCCTAATGACCTATCTTAAGGATGAACTTTAAGTAGCAGGGATTTGTTTGTTTGTTGGTTTGTTTTTTTGTTTGTGTGGCGTTATTTTGCAAGCAAGCTTAAATATATGAGAGTTAAACGTAGAATTCTATAAGTTAAATGATTCCCATGCAAATGGAAGCACAGCCATAGAAGAGTTGCCTTACAGAAGATAGCTTTTTTCACCAAAAGCTGTCTGTACACTGTGAAACACAGTTCAGATGTTTGAACTTATGCTAATTGAAAGATCAACATTTTTCTTTCCTCAGTGAATACCCTGCTCTTTTCGTCTTCGAGATGGCTCTCCCATGTGCAAAAAATGAGCTGTAATTATGCCCAGCTCAAGGCAATCTCAGGATCTAAAATATCCTGCCAACCAGTGTGTTCTCAATCTGCCTTGTTAGTTCACAAAATTGTGCATGTGCCTTTGCTACAGTCTCAAACCTGATAATGTCACATCATTGGGACAGGAAATGTTCTCTGATCTTATCTGAAGTGACACTTGCAATTTCAAGTTCTAGCTTGATGAGATCACGTTGTCAGGGCTCCACATAAGTGTGATCTTTCCTGATTTGCAATTGTATCTGTTTTGAATGGTCTTTACACTGTTCAAGCAAAAGCATATGATAATGCATTTTGTCAGATGCAAGGATAATGAAGGAGCGATTTTGTTTCCCCTTTTAGAAAATTCAATTCATGTGACTAAACTCAGTCAGTTTTCTTAACAGTTCCACCCCATCTGTCTAATTCTGTTTGCACCTGGAAACCCTAGTACCTGCAAAATGTGAGCGTGTCAAGGAGGTTCACCCCCTTCATAAAATAGATGAGACTTATTACCTTTAAACCTCTATTACTTCCATGAAGCTCTGGGCTATAAAATGGTTCGCACATGCTGGAGTTGTTAAAACATATATTATGCCTTAAGCAAAAATATTTAACATAGTAAAAGCTTGTAAAGTTGAAGAATACTTGAATACCTACATCGTGTTATTGGCAATAAGAAAGTCTGTAATATTTAAGAGCGGGAGACTCTCAAGTCATATTTCAAATGTTTTTATTCATGATACTAATTTTCTTTAGATGTACATTATATGGGAAGAAAAGAGCTGCTACAAATGCTATATTTCTCCTTTTATCGTATAGATTACTGGCTGAATCTTGTAACACCACCTAAAAATAGAAGAGGGAAGAAATATTGCATATATTTAACCTGTTTGAGGAGTCTGTGAACAAAACTCTCGTGTTAAGGTACAAAGGCTTAGATCTTCAATCCCCATTTAAAATGCATTATGACAGGTCCTACATCAATGCAGATGACTAAGACAAAGAGCAAGTTGTGACCTCTCTTGTAAGAGTACCATGGGAGCAGATTGATTTGTCTGGATCGTGGCATGTGGATCATAGTAACAAGCAAGACAGACCACAGCTATCTGACTAAATTGCTGCAAAGCCAAAAAGGGAAATAATATTTATTTTCCCATTTAAAGTGATGAAAATAGAAGGCAATAAAAATTCAGGGTATTTGACTTTCTTGGGTAATAAGATAAGACTCAGCCTGAAAGGCTGGAGGAGTGGAAGTAGAGGAGTTTCTTGACAAGCAGTTCTGAAATCCATGCAAAACCTTTGGCAATTATTTTTTTCAACTGATTATTCTTCCTAAATAGTTGTATCCAAGCCAGAGGAAACAATTTCTAAGAGTTATTCTGATATCGCAATAATTGTATCCCTCCTACTACAAGATTAGCTAAATATACAGTTTTGTTGTATATCACACAGTGATCTATGACCCAGATATATCACTAAAAATTAAACCTAAAGTGTTGCATTTGGACTGACTAATCCTAGACAAATACTATTTCTTTAATAATGAACACAAGCCCCAAATGCACTGTATTGTAAGGGAAGTGACAGTTCTGCCAAAACCCTGCATAACTTGCAAGATGCAGGCTCATGTGAGATTACTGTGTGCTGTGCTGACTAAGAAAAAGAAAGGACAGAATTAGGTTATTGTGATGCTACCATATATGTTAGGCCACTCCTGAGATGAGGGATGCATATGTGGTGCTGCCTCTGTGCATCCCTTCCAGAGTGAAAACACTCTCCAAGTTTTACTTGTATTTTGGGGTCAAAGTAGACAGATGCCTCTCTCTACCCAATAAATGGATTTTAGAAGTTTTCTAACTGAATATTACCATGTCACATTTATCACACAGCTACTCATTTTAATGCATTTGAAGGAGAAAGCTGTCTTGCATTATTTCTAAGGGACTGGATTTCTTCTAGCTGCACAGTGTGGTTTTGTCTTTATTCCCATGATGATATTCAAACTTTATGACTGGATAGTCTAAAATGTTATTAGATGGCAACAATAGCTTGCAATCTATTGCCTGGTCAGCTGGATTTTTATTGTTTAAAAGAGCTTAACCTTTCCCTACCGTTTTATAGAGTATATAGAGCTCATTCCAAACCACTTTGTGCTTTTGCTGAAAGATGTATTTAGTAGATGGATTTCAAAAGTACTGTGGTTGAAAATCTGCATCCTATTGCAGTAATCTGTTCGTGGCCTAATGCTAGTTACTCTTGAGCATTAATCTGGAAGAAAATACAAAATCTCTGCTAGTAAATATTGCAGGTGACATAAAAATTAGTGCAGTGGTAAATAATGACAGAAGAGATCATCTCTGTGTTTTGGATTTGCATCATTTCCTAAGATGAGCTCATCTGAACAATATGCATTTTAATACAGAGAAATACAAAGTCATATGCCTGGGAACAAAGAATTCCAGTCACATGTACAGAATAGCAGAAAAGTACCCTTGAAATACAGTGATAGTGATGAAGATTTAGAGTTTGTGATAGGTAGTGTCTGAATGTGAGCTCCCTGTTCAATATAATGTCTGAGAGAAAAACATTAGCTTTGAATGGGTAAGCCGTGAATGTCAAGCAGGAGGGAGATGAGTTCATGGCATGACTGAGATAATTGCTAGCATTCTCTGTCCAGATCTTGTTTGCACACATGAAGTAAAAATCTGAAGGGAAAAAAAAAACCCAAACAATAAAAGTTTCAGAGAGGAACAAAGGAGTGATTCTAAGCCCGTGGAAAAGAAATTCCAATAACCTGTAATTTAAGAAAATTAATCTATCCAATTCATCTAAGAGTGGGTTAGTAGGTGAATTGCTAGCAGCCTTCAATATCTACATAAAATACCTGTTTCACAATTCTGAATATGTCTGAATATATCACTAAAATGATTAACAGTATCTAGTGGATGGAAGCTGGAGCTAAACAAATATAGACTTAAAAAAATCCACAGTGTTTTAAAAGTCAGGGTAATTGATTACCAGAACAATTTATCTAGTATCAGAATGTATTTCCCCCTCTGAATATCTTTTTGAAAAATGTACTATTGTTTAAACAGAAGTTAATTTAAAATAGATTATCGTAATGATCCCTTTGGTTTTACAATCCATTAAAGAGACATTACAAATCTCCAAATATGACCCAGAATGCAGATTTTTGTTTGAAGAAGAAAATGTTTACAAAATGAAAGACCTATAGGAATATGCGCTTCATTCAATTTTAAATCTCCAAGAGAAGTGTTTAAAAGAACCAAGAAACCTCTAGTGAGAGCTGCAACACAAATATTATGTATCAGAATTTAAAAGGGAAACCAGAGGAGCAGTGACATGAGTTTCTGCTAACTGTCTAAGCTGTCCCAAAATGCTGAAGGAAACAAACTGGGAAGGCATGGCACTAAAAACTGAATGCAGTAATAGCATAATTATTGGCATATTGCTTATAATAAGTCTTGTTTATCATCCTTTTTAACTTGCCACTGACTTTCTCTTTTCACTGAAATGTAGCCAAGATTGTGAAATAAAACCATAGCCATTAGATGAAAGAGTTTTGCTGAGACTTTTTTGAAATATTGGTATAACTGCCCTATATTTCTGTGGCCTGTCATGGGAAAGAAATGAAGAAAAATATTAGTGAGCCATTAGAAAATGTTTGACTCTCTAGGAGTGCTCTGTACTAAGTCATGCGAAAGAACAGCTCCCGCCGCTGAAGACACACCAGGTAAAAGATATTAGTATGGTAATGACACCAGGAGGGGTCACAGGACGAAGGAGTAATGCGAACAGACATGTCAGAAGGATGAATAGGTGTGGTCATTAATTTCAGTTGAAGAGCAAAATGTAGATTCTGGCAAGATTTAGAGGACAAGTAGAGGCTGAATATGATGCAATAGCTATAGGACAGACAAGAGTAGAACACGTTTGGGTAAGGCAAGAGAGAAGAGAAACACTCTTCCTGCATATAGCATTTATTCTTTTTTACAGGGTAACACCTCATCCTGCTGCAGGGTGAGCTCAGGGACAGGAAAGGAAAGAGAGCTGCCAAAAGGCAGACTGCTTTTGTCTGCCAGGTATAGCTTTTCAAAAACTGCCCACCTCAGTTGATTCAGGGTAGTGTCTGTTTCAGAGCAAACGATGCTAAATGCAATGACTGAACTATTTGTGAAAGAAAGTACTTAAGTACACAAACTCGTGAAAGATAAATTTCCCAGACTCAAGAACAAAAGCAGCAATGAGAAGGTGTTCATCATTTCATACCTCTCCTTGGCTTCAGAGCCACTAGTAACACTGCTCAGTAACGAGAATGTACATAGATCAGGGGCCAGGATCTCAGCAGGATGCCATCACAGCAGCCCTGAAATCCTGGTGAGCGCATGCGTTGGGTTTATGGCATTCTTACGTGTGATACTCACTCAATCACTTTTCTGGCTGAGTACCTACAGGAATGGAGTAATCCTGGAAATGCAGTGAATGAGAGAGGACATGTATATGTGTTTTAATGGCAAGGTCATGAGCACTGACGTAATAGCAATAACTATCCAAACATCTTTGACATTCTGATCAAAGACACCCAAAAGCAAAGAGTTCAGTTACTTAGTTTAAGCTCCCACATTTCAATTAACGTTCAAAGAAATCTCTCCTTCTAGGCTGAACTGAAATAAGTTATTGATGTAATTATAGCACAAAGGAGAAAAAACTTTAAATACTAGTTTTACCAACTGATACAAGGAAACTTTTCAATATCCCATTAAATGCTTTTTCTTGTTCTATTTACCAGGGCCTCAGTTCAGCAAAAACATTAAAGTGTTTGAGGTAAGTTAGTCTATTCAATGAAACACACAGTTTCATACTTACCCATATGTCCCATTGACATTAAGCACATACTTAAAGTTAAGCACACAATTAAAGGCTTAGCTGAGCTGGAGACTAAGCTCTTTATAAAAGAAGTTAGTTGCAAAGAGAAAATGAGCAAGGGTTCATTTCTACTCAGTTGCACTTTACAGCTAGATCTGTGTTTAAAGAGAATAGTGTCTAGAAAGAACAATTTAATCCTAATTCTTCTCTCAGGAGCCTCTAGACAAAGCCAGCTGCAAAGGAAGAGTGATTCGAAAATCAGCATTTTAGGACTAGCACATCAAGGACAGTCTATTCCAGTCACCCAGTTACTGTAGACAGCAGTGTTGCCTAACCCTGGTTAACTCTTCTTGGGGTGCAGTGGCCACATGGATACAGAACTGAGGAACCACTGCCTGGCTACCTGGGCCAAAACTAACTTCTTGGGGCATTTTATAGAAGCCTGTATTTCCGGAAAAATGTCAAAGTATTGTGAAACCAGGAAGGTGAAACTATGTAATATGCATCCCTTTAGATTGTGAAACCTTCAACTAACTTTCATCTTGTATGGCTCTCTCACTTCTCAGGGTTCTTACTCAGAGTTAGATGTACTACAGACCCATCACCATGCTATGACAGCAAAGTTCATAATTTAGAGCATTATACTCTGGTTGCCGTTCTTGAAAAATGTTTGGAAGAGATGATAATTTTCCTTTTCTGAACTGTCAGGCACTTTTCTCCTAAATGCCCTAAATCACAGATTGATATCTAAGTGTATACATGTTTTATCTTTAGACCTCACACCATTCTCATAACCATTTATGATTACTGTTATTAATTTTTGTCACATATCACAGTTTCAGTTTTCTATCACATACAAGTCCTTTTCTTGCAATAAATGGCATTACTTAGGTATGCTTATCTCATTCAATAAACAAAAGATTCCAAGAGAATCTTTATGCTACAGTTGGATTCAGATAAATAGTCTTTTCAGCACCGCTGTGAGTACAAGTGACATTTTTGAACCAAAACTTAATAGAGAGTGACTGGAATAGCTGACTCCTGATTTTTTGTGGAGATAAAATGAAACTTCAGTCTTCAGACAGTCCTATCATTGATTTTAGTCTTTTATCTCCCATGAAAACATCCCCCTCAAAAATCACTTAGCTGTGGATTTAGCAAAAACAGAAAGCAGATTTTGCCTGCTTTCAAGCTACCCCAGTAATACAGTTATCTGACTTTATTAGGGCATACAGATGCTGGTTGGAAAATAAACCCACTTCTAAGCTAACTTAACCCATTTCTTACCCTGATGGGAAGAAATAAATTTAGGATGTATCCTTGGCAAGTCACATAGAAAGAACTCAGTGCTGGGAACAAAACAGATGACCAAAAAAATCGCAAATGGAATAGTAAGTGGAATGAGGTGTCTGCCAGCCACAGTTCGATATTCTGGATTCCCAGCAGCTTCCTGTATGTCGTTGTATCCTTGCTGCTGGCCAAGTAGCACATCCTTCCCTTCCTCCTGTCATCCATCCTTCTCAACTACCGTGTTTACTTGAGCCTATCTGGTATTGCTGCATTGAAGCATTTGATCCCGTTTTCCACAGCTGCCAGGAAGTCCTGGAACAGGCCCGTGTATGGTCTGTGGGTGGTCCCACACCTGATGCATGGGACCACCTAAAAGTTTGTGCTTTGACTGTGCAGCCCTTATTAACCAGCGTTGTCTGTGTGTGATGCTTGATGCCAGACATGAAATCTTCTCTAGCAGGGACATACAGGCTAGAGTACTTTCCAGAAAAAATTAATAGTGGTGTTGAAAAAGAGTGTGGGAAGTCCGAGATCTGAGCAGCACAAGCGGGAGCACTACAGCAGTTTGTTATGGACAATGCCAGGTAGCCTCTGCTTGCTGCTTGAGCTGGTAGAACTGCTCCTGAATGGCTCCACCTGCAGCAGTGGACCTTCAACATGCAGACTTTGCAGGTGCCTAGTTTCAGGAATGTGAGGAGAATCTAGCCATGGATGAATTTATGGAAGCTTGGCATGATAATGGGGGAACAGGATAAAACTTCTTTCTCATTGAAGATGAACACAGAAGAGGAGGAGGGAGGAAACCAAATGAGCATATGAATGCACAGTGAAGCCTGAAGTAAGTGTACTGCATGAGGAAGGGAATCTATTTCCATTGTTTAGCTGTGTGTGGTTATGTTTGTCTAGTAATTGGGCAACTAAACCCTCTGGGATGTCTTTCCTTAAGAGCAAGGTAAATGAAAGGCAGCAGCTACAGAAAGAATGTGTGCAGAGCCTTGAAGAAAAGGACAAGGAGGGTAGAGGTTGGATTTGCCAGTGTTCTGTGGAACGAGGTGGGAAACTGCTGCTCTTTGTTTAAATGCCTGATCCCACTGTGGAAATTCTTAGTGCTATTAAAAATGCAGTAGGGACTGGATTTAATTTCCTAGTTACTGAAGAGGAGAAAATCACGACTCTATTGGAAACAATGGCAATAAGGTGACAGCTGAGGATACTGCTTTTCTATGGTAAGGTCTTGATCCTCAAAGCTGTTGAGTGCTATGGCAATTTATACAGTAGGATCCACATGGAAACAGATTGGAAGAGGTCAAGTATTCCATGGTGACCTTTGAGTATCACCCAGGATGTCCCAGTGGGTGCAATTCACTGTTTTCCCAGAGCTGCACCAGTGCCAGCTGACAGACTTGGCATATTTGCCTGTTTGTTTAAAGGTAAAACGTTGAAGGAGCCAACTTTTGCTTTCATTTTTATAGAAGTTTGATTGCACACCCGGTGCTAATTGTAGCACTGTTCGTTTGCTGTCTGTCTCCACGCACGCATCTCTTGCAAACCTCTGCTTACTGCAGCTCTCGTCACAGCGCCCAGCAGCTGGTGCTGGGAACAAAGGGGCTCACTGAGCACTGCTTGGTGCTCAGCACTGCTCTGGGAGCTGGAGCTGAGAGAACCACAAGATGATTCAGAGTTTGTTGATGCCCCACACACATGTGCTCGATGCTTTGTCCTGAGCATGACCCCCAGCTTTCAGAGCTGCAGCCCAGCTACCCCATATGAAGCACCAGGGCAGCTGCTGGTTGTAGCTTTGAACTGCTACAGCACCATGGGCTCAGGGTAGCTGCTGAAAATAACCTGTGGATGATCCTTGTGTCCCCAAGACGTATATCCATGTTTCTTGTCTATCCCCTGTACCTGCAAAGTGCGAGGACAGGGACAAATGAGAGCTCAGAGCACAGCTCCTCCTTCTCTCTTTGGCGAGTGCAGGCTACTTCTGGCTTCCCTGTGCCATTTTGTTTCATTTTGCTTTGTTTTCCCCTCCTCTAACCCCTTACAAAAGAAGTTACTGAAGAGCTCTTTATCCTAGGGGCAAGGCATCCTGCTCAGTTTTTTGCTGCAACCTGTGTTTGCCTGGTGCAGAGACACCGGAGCGCAGCCTGAGCTGTGTATGGTACATGACAGATCTCAGAGCTGCACAGTGCTGAGATCATCCTGGAGATGCCAAAGAGATAGGCAGGCAGTGAGGATCTCTGACAGTCAATACATAACACCAAAAGTGGTAGAGGGAGACTGTATTTGAAAGAAAATCATATGTAAAATTTAATTTTGGGTGCTGTTTGTTTTGTTTGTTTTTTTTTTAAAGATAGATATGCAGTTTCCATGGACACCCATTTTTATCTTAATGTATGTTTCCTTTTATTAAATATGCATAACCAGCCTTGCTCAGGATGCGACGTCTGGTGTTTGATTGTCTTTACATTTTCTCTAGGGAATTACTAATAGGCAAGCAGATTTCTGGAGACATTGAGGACAGTTTTACCTTCCTTCTATCAGATGTTTCGAGCCTTAGGAAGCCAGCCAGATATAGGAAAAGGACAAAGAATACAGAGAAGGTAAACTGCTGTATGCAGTGTGAATGTCTCATCTTCCCTTAACATGGCCAATTTTTCTACTGGATCGATCTTTCCTTTCAACAGGCTTTCCCACCATTTAGTCCTCTCCTTTTTTTTGCCTTTTTTCTTAGCCTTGGTAGCAGCAAATAGTTATTGCTGATAAAATCTGATTGGCCTGGAAGGTGTTGGCCTGGTGACTTGAGAACTTAAGGCTGCATGTGGAACAGGTATGTGAAGGAGAAAAACCCCAGTGTTTAAGAGGGGAGGAATTGGGAGCTTGTTTTGGTTGTTTTATTTTGGATGTATCTTGCTTTAGAAGGAGAACCTCTCAAAAGAGATCTGCTTTTTAGGATAGCCTGGGAGGCATGGTAGTGTCTCACTGAAGTGTCACACTTTAGGAAGCCTAAGCAGTGAGTTACATTAACTTAACCGAAGAAAAAAGTAGGTGTGTGGGGGGGGTGGAGCCTATTTTTGAGTTTTCTTAAATTTTAGGGCAGAACTCTTTCTTTTGGCTTGCTGATGGAATGAGAAGGAATTATAGATGGATCTTTACTGAAGTTTTCCTTCTGTTTCCCAGTTAGGACACAAGCTCAGAGGTCATGGGTATGTTACTTCTGTTAAGAAGCAAAACCAAAAGCAAAACAAAACCAAACAAAAGCAGCAGATAACTTCTTTACATTATGTTCTCCCTTGATTTTCAGGAACAAGAACTGGTGCCAAATTCAGTAAAAAGCTATTGGTACCACATTGTTCTGTCTTCAGGTCCCCACCTGGTCATCTGGTTCAGATTCATACCACTTTTTACATTATTGCAGCCTTCTGGAGTCAGGGAACACACGTTTCTCTGTCAGGTTTAATGGTGAGAACATTGTCACTGTCTCACGGATGTGCCATTTAGAAGAGAGGTGAAAAATTCAGAATTATTCTATCAACATCACTTTTTCCATTAAAAAGGAGGAGTATAGGGCATGTTCCCCACAAATGTCATCACTTATATCTGCTTATAGTGCAGTCTTCTACCTGAAAGCTCTCATGGTGTTTTTATCCATTAGCTCCTTCTTTATCAGGGCCATTTTATATTATCTTGGACACTGTATTGAGCAGCAAACTATGAAAGCTAAGAGGTAAAGGACAGGTGGTACAGAGGCTGCTGCAGGAGGTGACTCATTTGGCATTTCATTCTGATCAGATTACTACATTTAATTTGGGCATTGGAATCTGACATCTTCTGACACTTCTCATGGCAGACAGGAGGAGAGGTGGAGGGGGCAGAAACTTTTGTGCAAAGCTCTGAAATGCAGCAGGGCAAGAAAGATTTGTTGCCATTCTTTTGTATTGTCATACACCGGCAAATATTAATTAAGTGCTTTTTAACACAGACATCGAGTTTCTTGGCCATGGGTAGGAGGGAGGTTACACTGAGCTTGGTGCATGTTCTTTCTGGCAGCAGAGATCAGGCCTGAAAACACACCTACAGATTGTACAGCTGTCTTCGTGAGAGGCATGGACAGTGACTGAGTTATATGAGACCCTGGTGAACCTCAGTTCCTTCTCTCTCATACAGCAAGTACAGGAGCCTGGTGAAACTCTGGTCTGACCTGGTGTGCAGCCATGTGCCCTAAAATCCTGTTATTAATCAGTTTCTTCATAGCCTGAACGTGATTCAGGCAGGTCTTCAACAAGGCAGAAATGGATTCTGCACGGTGCAACCTTGGATTCCTTATCCCAGTGCCACTGGGATGAGAGTGTGGAAATAACCTGCATGTGGTTTATGCCTTTATCTATGTCTAGGTAAATACACACACCTGTTGCTCACCTGCCTCAGGGAGCTCACTTTATGCATCCTCCTCTTACCTTCACTCTCCTGCTGTCTTGTAGGAGGCAGGGAATCACAATCAGCAATTAACATTGTTGCACTGAAGTGCCTTCAGAAGGGATATTTCAGCGGAAGTCTCTCCAGTGATAATGATTTCTAGCAGGGCTGACTCCCAGCAGGGCTGGTGATAACCTGCTGCCGAAGGATTAAGTGCTGCTTCGATCAGAGCAGCTCACTGAAGTACCTTCAGTTTGCACTTTTCCTGTGGACACATTTTGGAGCTACTTTTCACACCAATCTCCTTTGGCAGGGCAAGGTGGGAGTGAGCTGCATTGCTTAAGGCTTACAGACGTGGTAACACGTGTTCCCACGACAGACAGGGATCTGTAGCAAAGCCCCTACTCTAAGAAGAGGGTCTGTGCTCTACAGCTGCCAGTGCTGCATGTGATTAGTCAGCCCTAATGCTGAGCTCTGCAGATTAATGTGTTCCTCTTCTCCCATTATATCCCTTCTCCATGAGGCAGTCTATCTCTTGCATCAGTAATGACCAGCTGCAGAGCCTCAGGGTTTTCTCCAGCTACTTTTAACTGATCTAGCACTTCTTATTTTTTCCATGCTCTGCCCTTTCCTTGATTAGTAAATTCCCCAAAGTCTTTAATCAAGCTGTGTTGAGCCTAGCAGCTCTGGCAAGTTTTCTTTTGTTTTAATAAAAGGTGAGTTTGTTCCCCAGGCAGGTTCTGCCAGCTCAATTTCAACTATTGCACATTGGTCTTAAAAAAACAAAGGGGCCTCCCATCGCAAAACTACAGGCTGTACAATATCCTGGGTGAACTCCTGCAGCCTGCCCATTCCCCTTCAGAAGAAAAAGGGACTTTTCCCTCCCATTTCACTGAGGTCAGTGTTTTGCTGAGTGCATTCTTCATTCACAGCTTCAGGCTAATGGACTCAAAGTGTTTAGTTGTGTGGCTGCTGTTCAGCCCAGCCTTACACCTCAGATGACCACTCGGGCTCTGCAGAAATGTCCTCACTCAATATTACTTAAACCTGCAAAGCCAAAGTTAGGCATTCTTGAGGTCTCCCTGCCTGTCTCAGTTCTCAGCCTCTCCCTTTTTTAGGCATTGGATCAAAGCTGAGAGAAATGTTTCAAGTAAACAGACTTTGGAAAAATTCACTGAAAAGGGAGACCAAGATTTGTAATGAGTTTTGTCAGCACCGGTGAGTGGATTTGGTTAGCAGATTTTTTTTATTAGTGGTATTTCAACCTCTTCTTGAGACGCTACCTTTGCAGCAGCTGGTTATGGAACTGGAGAACAGTTGAGAGGAATCCCAGATAACTCATGGAGACTGAGAAGCCATAAGCCTGCAGCTTGTCCTGGCATTCCCTCTAGAATATGATGTTCCTTCTGACAAGCTTGTTTTAAAAACCTTTTTCAGATTTTATATGGTTTGTTTTTTTTAATCTTCCAGCTAAGAGTAAGACCAGAAAATTCAAAGGTAAGGCTGATTATCGGCCTTCCAAAAGGCTGGGAATACTTCCAAAATTTAGACACTGGAAGTGTGAAAATTGCTATTAAAAGCATCTCTGTAATTCATCTAGCCCTGTATAAATTGAAGTAAAAAGTCAAGATGAGTGCAATGTAGGGCTGTTTCAGGCAGAAGAAATCAAAATTGAAATATTGAATCAAACAATGTGAGAATTCACCAAAATTTACAAAATGCAGTAATTTATTCAGTTCCATGCTTTCTGCATAGAGGAAGAGGACCTCACTAAAAATTAATTGAGTGGTTTTGCATGAAACAGTTGGGTCAAAGGTAACAAAACCATCTAACAGCTCTTCTGAGAGTCCTGGCTCATTTATTTTTTTTTTCCTCAGATGGAACCATCAGGAAATTTGACCTGAATTCAGGAATAGCTTCTGGACAAGAGAAAATGCATTTCTTGGTGAGTTTACTATTGACTGAAAAAAACATGTTTACCCTGTACCACAGCAATATAAATAGCTTTTAACTCCATTACAAACAGACTTATTTTATCTACCAGTGGTGTACTTTAAATCTCATATTTCCATTACAAACAGGTTTGTTTTACCAGTGACTTACTTTAAATCTTTTAGTAGAGTTCTGCCAACCTTAATTTTCTTTATGGGCAGATGCAGAACAAAGAAAAATAGGTGCTATATACTCCACATTCACAATCAGCGAGGTAGTGGGCTCGGCAAGCTTTCCTTCCCTGCCAGACTTTGTACAGAACAGAATGAGAGGGAGATATCGGGGTGATTCCTGAGGCTTTCTAGTCATGGAGGAGGGGGAACTGGAGTCAGCATGTTAAGTTGGGAAGCCCTGCAAACAGAGAGAGAGGCAGAGAGGAGCTCGTGCCTCAGCCACCGTGCACAGCTCCAGCAACTCTAATGCTCCCCCTGCATGGGCCCCCAATTACGCAAATGTCATTAGCTTTAGGACTCAGTACGTCTGCACAAATAAACCTCCCAGGCCCAGATCAGGAAATTATTGCACTTGCTTTCTGAGCAGAACAAAGCTTAGTGCAGTGATGAAGCTACACACTTAGCATTGAAGACATGAATGTATGAAGTCAATTATAAACGGGAAGCTCTGTGGTGCGCAAATAATTGGTACAACTACAGTGGCTGTTCTGTGTGGAATACATCCTTGGTGTACTGCTGCGGCCTTCCAACACGACCAAAGCAAAGTAACTGACTGGAGAGAATAAACACACCTTAAAAAGTAAGTGGGAATGGACGAAGACAGGAAGTTCAGGAGTTAGCAGCAGGACAGATATTAATTAATATTTTGAAAGCCCCAACTATCATTTTCCATGCTTTGAGATATTTGAGGTTCTTTTAAGTACAGCCAGAACTCAGAATCCTCTGAGTCATTAATGGCTGTGGTGATCATTAGTGCTGGGCACCCAGTGAGTGCTAGAAACAAATAAAGACAGTTCATGTTCAGAACTATTTACAATGCGAATTGAAATAGAGCAAAGCGAGTAGAAATGATGACCAAATAAAATATAAGAGAGGGGTTGTCCAGTCAGGGTTTTAGAGGTACTCCAAAGCTTCAGTGAGTCTACTCTAGGTGTGCAGGTTGCTGTGGTATTGCTGCATCACCTCTCCAGCGGCTGGAAACTGGCCCCAGCAGAAAAGAACTTGGGGGTGCTGCTCAACAGCAGCTGAACATGAGCCAGTGTGTGCTCAGGTGGCCAAGAAGGCCAATGGCATCCTGGCTTGGATAAGGAATAGTGCAGCCAGCATGACCAGGGAAGTGATTCTTCCCCTGTACCAGCACTGCTGAGGCTGCACCTGGAATCCTGCATCCAGTTCTGGTGTACTATTCGTTGGGTTTAACATCTGGGATGGAGGATTTCAACAGCTAGATGAGATTCTGGAGAAGTTTTGGTGCTAAATAGTGCTTGATCACAGCTATATCCAGACAGTGTAAGTACTGCATCCTGTGTCTCATCTGTTATTTGTCACAATAACAGGCTCATTTTAAAACTGTTTAAAACCCACGAAAACTCCTGCTTCAAGCCGCAGAGGAACACAAGAAGTAGTTAAACAGTGTTCAGTATCCAGTACTAAACTCAATTTAAAGAGGGTTCTGTGTCTAAATTCTGGGCAGCCTTTTCCATGGCCATTTAGGATAGACGTGGGGCTAGCGCAATGCAGACAAGAAATTAAGTCAATATTAAAAAAGATTCAAATGACATTTCAAAGGAACTCTAGCTGTTGATTTAGTCACTTGCACAGTGGATGCTCCATCTGGCAACTCATTAAAAGTCTGGAGAAAAAGGGAAATGGGAACTGAATAACAAGACGGTACACATTTTTTAGACTAGGTGAATTATCAGCCCATTATCAGATCATTATCTGACTGGGTTTTCCTGTCTCCCTCCCTCCTTGTTTTTAGGATTTATAATTTTGTCCACTGTCATAGTCTTGAGAGGATTTGGTGGAGTCTTTGCTTATGTCTTGGTTTTGGTTTTTTGGGTTTCATTCAATACCTCTCCTTCCTTCCTTCCTTCCATGGTGGGAGGGGGAAGTTCTGTTCTATTTAGGCTGGAAGGAGATGCTGGAGCTTGAATGGCTGAAGTGGCATTTCCCATGTAATTTTTGGTCATCACCTCTTCAGTGGAGGATGGTGACCATGGAGGAGCCCCTGGGTTAGTTCCTATCACAGCTCATTGCTCCTCTTTAGGAGCAGAACCTGGGCAGGCTGTGGAGCTCTGTCAAGGTCTCCTGGCTCATAGGTAGCACAGCAGGATTTGGCCCACTTTTTATCTTCCTCTGGTGTTTCTACAATATGAGAAACATTATTCTCTGAGCTGCCATGAATCTGTGCAGTTAAGAAGAGGTTACAAACAAAAGTCTTAATTCCCTGTACAGCATGGAAGTAACACTCAACATCCAGTTGCCAGGGAACAAAGTTCTTCCTAAAAAATAATGGACAATGGAGAAGCCAAAAATACGATTAAAAACTACTTGGCAATATACCATGTTTTTACTTTGTCTCAAGCCTTCATCTTGTGATTGCCTTGATAGAGGTGTAGAGCACAGAATAAAATGATGGAATGGGAAAGGAGCATAGATCATTTTTTTTCCAGTTCTATGTCACTGCTTTGCAGAGAGGATGTTCCTGCCAGGGGACATGTTCATCATTTTTCAAGTTTTGTGTCAGTCTTCTAAAGAAGATATCTGTTGATCATGCTCAAATTTATCTAGGGAGTATATCTATCTCAGCAGAGAGAAAAATAATTCATTCTTTAGATCTGCCAGTCAGAGCAAACATCTGTCCTTACAGTGAGGAAAAATGATAGAATCCATATCCATATCCTCTTTGACAAGTTATCCCCAAGGAAGGCATGAGTCTCACTGTTAGCGTGTTCTGCAGGAGAAATAGTGGTAGGCAGCGGAAACAAGAATCAACTTTCCTAAACCAAAGAATATTTATCCGTAAAATATCTAATTTACACTCTGCCTTACTGCTGGGAGAATTTTACACCATTCCCAGAAAACCCTCAACCCTTTTTTGTGCTCATTACTGCTCAGGTTTAAAGGAATTATTCCTCAATGAAAGATGCCTCATGAGCTGCATGAGAAGACCGACTGCAAGGAGACACCTTCTGTCTTTGAGTCCCAGCCACAGACTTTGGACTTCCCAATCTTATCAAGATGTTCAGGACAACAGAGTGTCTCTAAAAAGTAAGCCAGGCCTTAAAGTAAAAGAAAAAGCCTATGATGTCAAGTGGCAAAACACAGGAGCAAAGGAATAGTGGCTTAGGGGAAGGAGAAAAGTAAAATGAGCTATCATCAGGTTGTCAGGTTTACAGTTTTATGATCTGTACAAGCTTAATAGAGTTAAATAGAGTGGAAATCCATGCCTTTGAAGCTGCTGTTGGAATGCATATTACCTGATGGGGTTAATTGGGGAAGGCCTGAGTTCTGTGAAGTCTTAATAGTGCCACTTAAGTGGGTAAAATATGTATTCATTGCTATGTTGACAAAATAAAACAATTAAAGCAGTAGCTCATGGCTATACTCACACACTATCTGCTGCATATTATCTTATGCAACTTTAGAGTGTTTTTCTTTATCCTCCCTGTGTGCTGGGGCTGTCAAACCACCCCTCTCCCACTTTTCTGGTCCCTTTTGTAACCGGAGACACTGTTTTCCTCTCCTCTCCTCTCTCTGCCTTCAGCCCTGTGTTCTGTTCCTCCCTGTCTCTCACCATAGACTGTGGAGTCTGTTATGTTTTGGAGTTCTAGTTGTGAGAGACAACACCTGCTCATAAAGCTCTGGAAAGCCCTTTGCCAAAGCTATTGGGATGTCATATCTATCAATGATGGCTTTGAAAGTTTACACCAATTTGAGATAGAGCTATTGATGCAAAACCTTTATTACAGGAGGAAATTTTAAACTTCAGAAACATGGGAACAAGTATGGCTATAATATTTTGGGGAGGAAGGAGGAGGCTTTTATTGTTTTTCTCAGCTGACAGTTTCAATTTTGACTCGTTTTCTCCTTATTGGGCCCATTCTGCTAATGCTTCCCTAGGATATACTATAAAATTATAATTCTTAAAGCTCCCTAGCTATGCAGTCATATTTAGACTTTTGAAAACAAGCAACACATCCTTAAGGGCGCTTAAGTACACTAGTGATAATGTTAACTGAAGCAGTGAGAGATCTTTCCTTTCTTGGCTAAAATATTCCTGCAGGACAGTGCCACAGCCTTGGCTGTATTCCATCAGTCTCATCTTCCCTGGCTCACTGTCATGGCTTGCTAGTCTGGAACAAAACTCTCAGATATGTTGCAAGAAATAAAAAAAAATCTTACAGAGAAAGAGAGTTAATGACCACAGTCAGAGCTATTAATATCAAGCAAAGCCCAGTTAAAGGAACATGTGGCAGAACTTCACACTGGGCTCCCTTTCTGACTCTTTGATCCTGCGCAGCTGTAGAACAATTCAGAGTAGTAACACCTGCTGTAAAACAGCTCAGCGACTGTGCTAATTGCTTAACTGAGGAACAACAGCATTAAATAACATGAGGGTGACCACACTGTTTCTTCCGTCAATCATTCAACAAGAGATCAAACACCAAGCTCTGCTGCTAAAATGCAGTGAGAAGGAACAGGAGACCTGGCAGTCATGCTGTACTTAGGGCTCGAGTCTCATCTAATACCTTCGGGGGAAGAATTTGAACATAACTTAAAAGCATTTGGGGTGTTTGGGGGCCATCTTTCCTGTGTTTCTATCAGTGTATATTCTGATGGATGTATTTGGGGTCTGGAAGGAAGCAGGTGTCTGCAAAACCCTAAATGCATGTCAGCCAGTCCCAGGTTTCTGAAGAAGGAGAGTCAGTGAGGAGCTGTGAAATCAGCTTTTTACAGACAAAACTTCTGGCCAGAAGGAGTTTTCTGGGTAACAGTTTCCGCTCTGCTGTAAGAATCCTTTAGGCAAGGAGACCTGTAAAAATTTTTGTCTGAGAAACAGAATGGTAGGTGCTGAACTGAACTACACTGAAAAGTGTAATGGGCACCTATCATGGATCTGGATAAGACCACAGGCCATTTTTTATTATGAAATTAAGGTAGGTTTGAACTAATGGAGTGGGATGTTACTATTTGCTATTTGCAGATCTGAAACAGGCAGCCTTTTGTCACCCTCAGACATTGCAGGTGTTTTCACTGTAAAGATCTGGGGGATGCAAGAAGATGGAGACTAATTTGCAGGTCTTACCTAAAATAGCCATGTATGTTAAGCATTCCTTCCAGTGTGAGACAGTGATAAATTAGAAATCCCTGCCCTGGTAAGGCTTGTTAGTAAATCTGATATGCAGTTAGCTGACAACTCTGATGCGTGGCGTTTCAAACCTGCTCTTCGGAAATCCTGCCTTCTGCCCACCTCCCACCTCCCTGTGAGGAAGTATATCCATCAAATTTTACATGGGATAGCTCATATTGCTATCTGGATGATAGGAGCAACATTTTCTGCATTAGCAACTCTCAACAGATAATGTCTTGAGGATTGAGAGAGGGAGATTAAGTCTGAATAAATATCCTGTGTTATTCATATTTAATCATTTTACTTAGACATTGTCTAATCAGTCAAAGCAACAACTGTTACTGACATATAGGTTTTATAAAAACATATACTAAACTGAAGCACTAAGCCTTCTCCCTTTATATTCACATCGAGCCTGTAAGCAGATCTCAGACAGAACAAACTGACATAGACATAGAAACTGATGGCTGTAATGAAAGAGCCATGTACTAAGGAATGACAAACAGGAAATTTGGACAGATCTACATTGCTGGAGGAAGGGGAAAGGAGAAATTGTCCTGTGAGTAACTTGGTCTGGTAAATAGTATGTCTTTGTAACCCTATTAGCTTCTGAGTTGGGAACGATTAAAGGTGTGAAACCTATTTGCCCAAGTATAGTGTTTTAATGTCACCACTGTAGAGTCTTTCTCCCTTCCTCATAAATATCAATAGGATTGGGGGCAAGGGGAAAGCAGCAGCAGGAGAGGGGATGGAGAGACTAAAATGCTTCTGTTTCTCTGGGTACAGAACTACAATGCTTGGCAAAAGGCTGGGAAGCAGCATTTGAGGGAGAGAGGGAGGAAGGAAACAGTGAAGATGAGCTGAGAGGGGGACAAAGATAAGGATTTGAAAATTTCTAGAAGAGACAGAGCAGATATATCGCTGATGTGCTGTAAGTAAAGTGCGCCATAACCAGTTCGGCTGAGGTGAGCTGGCATGTGCTTTCACAATGAAATTTGGCTCCTCCATCACATGAAATATTCTCTGGTTGCTGCCCCATCATTTAACTGCATGGCATTCTACTTAGGACACAGCAAGCTGTTCTCTACCTTTAGAGACAGCGAGTACGTGTAGTGATGCCTTGAATGTTTTCATTGTAGCAGAGAGTAGAAAGCCTCTCCACTGCAAGCATTAGCAATGCAATTTCATAACTATCTGTTCAGACAGTGCACAGGAGCTTGAAAAACAGCTTGAGACATTTTCTTCCCCCTGGGAAATGCCATCCGAGAATATGTTAATCTGACAAATATGCGAGAGGCTGTCCCCTATTGGTGAACCATGAAGAAAACCACCTCCTTTTTTTCTGGGTTTGTGAGATGTGCTCCTCCCTGCCAAGACTGGAGCAATCCTTACCCTCTCATCAAACCAGACAGCTGAAAAGTATGGAGACATTGTGCTGCCTCCTTCGACTCGCAACATGAATTTGATATTATCTGTACCACCTTTGACAACGCACTTGAAATTAATCAGAGGAGAAATGTCTTATTTGATTATATTTGACCATGAACATTGATCAGTTGCATGCAATTTTGACTTCAGATCTGCATGTCCAAAGTTCTTTCTAAAAAGGGCAAAATACTACCCAGAGATACACGGGAGCCTGTATTATCTGAGTCTCTGAAAAACACTCTCGGGGGAAATGAGTGTACGTCTGGGAAATTAAAAATCATTTGCTATGAAACTCTCAGTGAGAGATGGACAGCATCAGAAGAGAGATCCCCAAGACATCAATCCTTTGCCCATTCTCTTTTCATTGCAGCTGTGTTAGCTCATCCTACTTTCATATGCTTGCATTAATTTCTGGCAGACTAGAAATTCTGTCACTCCTCTGAGGAGACCATGGCAAAATCTGCTGTTCCTCATTATCTCAAGTGGGACAGGAGGCATGGAGACTATACAGCCCTCTAGTCCTTTTTCAGGCTTCGTTTCTGCCACAGGAGAGTTGCTGTGGCCTTGGGTACAATAATTTGGCATCCTTAGGGCAGATCAGTCAGAGGATTTATCAGGCAGACTCAGAGTCAGGTGAGTGAAGAGCTCTCCTCAGCACTCTTGATTGAAGGCTTTGTTTTGGTTGTTTTCTGTGTCTCCTAGGTTGGAATTCCCACCAAGAATGTTGTTAAAAGCTCTCCAAAGGCCTGGTTGTTGGTTCAGACCGTCACATCCTCAGTGCTGGCCACGTCTGGTCCGTGACTGGACCAGAGCCTCAGGTTTAGCTGCCTCCAAAAGCTCTGGAGCTTCCATGCACCAAAACTTCTCCACAGACTGAAGCAGCACAGAACTGCCCTGCTTTCCTGAACGAAGCAGTTCTGTTCACAAGTACTTTGTAGGATGACATTGGAAAACTTTCTACTGTTATTGCTTGTATCTTAAATGGGTAGAGATCATCACTTGCCAGTTTTGGCCCTTCTTCCCACCCTGTTTCTTGGGCTCGGGTAGATCTCCCAAATTTGGTCTATCCCATGATACTCAGACAGTCCAGCACTTTCACTGTTGAATATAATTTAAATTAGGGTGGAAAAAAAAAAGCAGAAAAGAGATGCTTATTATTGCATGTAGCAGGATAGTGCTCTGATGTCTGGTCTAGTCTGGAGCTTGTGAAAACTCACACTGCTCAGCTGCATGGAATCTGTGAACTCAAAGAGCACACAGGCTCAGGCAACTCCTCCTAAAAGACAGTCAGGATTGCCACAGTCCCCACACCTCTCAGAGACTTCTGTGTACTGAGGCAGATTTGCATGTCCTGACAGGTTTTTGTTGACTGTCTCTCAGATTCATCATTCCTTTATAAAGGGCAATAGCTTTTCCTACCTCTCACCCTGTAACCTTCCTCTCTCCAGACACCCAAAGGGTCTTGGATGGCATTTCCTGGAGGGAGTAAACTGTCCTAAGCTGTTTTTCAATAGGTTGTTTTTTGGTTTTGGTTTGTTGGGTTTCTTTTTTTTTGGAACCTGAGAAGGAATTAATATTTCACAATAGTGACTGGGTGGGTGGACGGGGGAGCCTGAATACAAAATCCACTTGTTGATTGGGATTCTGGGGTGGGAGTAAAGGAAGAAAGCATTGCAGGGAGTATTTTCAAGCTCTTAAGAACATGTTTTTCCAAGTGCTGTTCTTAAGCATAAGACTTTTAATAATAAGAGCACAGTAGGGTAATATAAATGACACAAAAGGCACTCTCATTGCGAAGCTGAACAGTTTGTGCATTTAGTAGATTTTTATGATAAAAGAGACAAAAGGAATGAAAGTTTTTTCCTTCTCAAAAGCTACCATGCCTAGTAACATCTTTTACTAATAAAAAGAATTCAGCCTCCCCCGCCTCCTGAGATATGTTCTCACCCAATTAAAGTCCTCCTGCATATCTGTAGACCTATTGACAACTTGTTCCATGTCACTAAACTTGGTTTGCCGCCGTGTTACAGAAATTACAATGCAGTGCTTCTTAAATGGTCTTAGTGTTTATAAGTGGCAGAGGAGAGGACGTTTTGCAGACTCTCAGCCTCCTACCTGGGATCTTCATTCTACCTATCCTTCATCTTCCTCTTTGTTTTCCCTTCCATCTTGTTTGGCAGCAGCAGGGCTTAGCTCCCAACAGGAAGATATTCAGTTGTCTTTTGTACTGTAGCAAAACAACTGTTGCTGTTGTTTGCCTTTTATTCTTTTTGCCAATTTGCCCGAGGCAGGCTGGAGGTGAGGAGCTCTGAAGTGTGCAAATTTGCCACAAAGATACACAGAAAGAGGTTGCTGTCTGTGAGCACATGGAGAGGGAAATGAAACTGTGGGAAACAGTAACCAGCATCCCATAACATGAAATCGGTCTGTGAAATCTTGATGGGAAGAAGGAAATCCTTTTCTGTGCAGAACACTAGGAGCCTGATTCTAGTTCAAATAACGAAATCCTCTCAGAGCAGACCTGTAGATAAGCTGTGCAAGCAGCGTTAATGCCGACTATCATTTCAGCTCCAGCCCACCAGCTGGTGCAGGCTGTTTGTAAATCCGAGTGTGCTGCGGAAAGCGAGGCAGGGTCCCCCATTAGCAGTTCAGTCACCTTCTCACACGAGTATGGAATCCAGATTAAACTGGCTTCTTGCCTTTTTCGGCAGAAACAGTAGGAGCAGAGGCTGTCACAAGTTCAAAAAGCTGACTGGTTAATGTTGTGTCCTCCTCAAGCACGGCAAAATCCAAGGGTGAAACCACATGGCCTTAAGGATAATGTATGACCTTAATCCCACTAGAGGGCTTTGTAGCCATTTCCCCTCTCTCACAGACCATGTGAAAGGCTTGGGTGGGTACCTGGTACAGTTTCTGTGAGCCACTCAGGTATGGAACCCCACTGAAATCAGGGGAGAGGCCTTAAATAGTCTTTTAGGAGCTCTGCCGTGATTTATTTTTGATATATAAAAGAGAAATTATAAAATTTCTGGGGTTTTTTCCCTGTTTAGATTTATATGTTCCTTGCTGAACGAGCTTTTTCCAGCACAAGGAGATCCCATCTTTTGGCACCACAGTAGTTTTAGGCACAGCTCTACTCTCTGGACAGAAAGGCCAAAGCAGTTTGTAGCCCTTGAGTCACCAGGATCTACCACAACACTGGCAGCAGAACACTTCATCTCTCTGCCCAGCTGTTGAATCCATTCCTGACCACAGATCTGGTACAACAAGCCTGGGTGGATCGCCCCCGGCTCTGTAAAAAGGCATGCACGAAGGAAAGAGCTGGACCTCGCTGTGTGGCTCCAGGCCAACCCACTCTGCAGCACGAGACAAAGTTCCTAATACAGTATTACTTCGGTCTTTGTTTCATTTCTCTGATTAAAAGCAAACCTTTGTCTCTGCTGGATGCATTTGTTATTGCTAGTTCACTGGCTAGTGCATATACAGCTGGTTTTAGCCTCCATTTAAAATGCAGGGAGTTTAAGCATTACGTGTAGAATACAGCAGGATAAATAAAGACATACTTGAGCAAACATACATTTAGTAATTTATTTTTCTACCAGCAGTTTTAGAGAGCTGTGGGGTTTGTGATTTTTTTTTTTTTTTTTTAAATCTAATCCATTCAGTCAGCGGTCTCAAGAGTAAAAGCTTCTGCCTCAGCTTGGGGTTGATGCTTGGTTGAGCCTTAAAGCGTCATGGTTTTTTGACACTGCACTAAGTCTGAAGCTTTGATGTCTGAGGCTGCTGCCTGCACCGCGTAAATCATATTTTAAACTGTATTGGTGCAAAGAGTGCCTTTCCTCAGACATACACTTGTGCATCCAGACACAGCATCTTTCCACTTTTTTTAGCTACCTACAAATTTCCGTAGGATTAGAGGATTCTTTCAGTTTCTATTCCCACATGGATGTTGCCATCTTTAATTGAAAGCTCGCGGTGTTTGTGGGATAAGGTGATACATACTTGTGCTTAGCAGTGCTGGTTGATGGTCAAAAGAGAAAGGAAAATGTTTTTCTCACTCCATTACCGTAGCTGCTGTACCTGCTTCACTTTGGCCGTGTGCAAAAGCTGTTGCTGAAGCCAGTGGGACTAAAGTGAAGGCCAGACCTGGTGCACAGAGACCAATAGTGACTTTTGGTGAGTGGATACAAACCAGACCATTTTCCATGGGCCATCAAGGAGCTTTTTTTATGGTTGGCACAATGGCTGTGCAGCTCCTTTGGCTACAGCGTTTGCTGATCCTCTTTTGGCTGGGTCTGAGGACGGGTGTGAGCCACCTTTCTGAAGTGTAGAGTGCCACTAGTGGGGAAGTTCAAGTCTGTGTTTCACAGGCTGATGGAGCACACCAGGACATGGGATTAGCAGGATTAGCAGGATCAGTGTCTGGGTTGTAGCTGTTCAAAGCTTTCTCCAGTGTACAGATGACTGCTGGCAGGAAGGCTCCCTGTGGGAAGGGCAAGACACTGACTAAGCACTCGTTCTTCTGTTACAGTCACTCTCTGTTCCCAAATGTGCTTTATATGAGGAGCAGAGAGTACAGTTTGCACGTGTGCCTTTGTGCCAGATGTAAACTTTCTAACAAGCTATTCAAGCCAGTGGCACTGGTGATTGCCTTTGTGTATCTCCTGGTTTCCATACACACAAGTGAGAGCACACAAAGAGATTGTGCAGGCTAAAACTCGTGCTGAATTTATTTACACAAAGTTGTAATTCAAAAAGCAGCACCCAACAAAATCCAGCACACCAATTGTGGGTGAAATATGTTGTTATCAGTTCAATGTCTTTGGAGGAGGCACTGGAGGGATGGTATCATCAGTGAGAGAAAATACAGAAGAAGGCTGGAAGTGTGAGTTTCTTGTGACAGAACAGTTCAAGTCACAGCAACTTGTTTCAGAGACCAAGAGCCCTCAGAAACATGAGGTCAGGACTCTGAAGAGGTGACCGAGCAGAACTTCATTCCTAGCAGAACTAAAAAGACTCTTACCGTAATAAAAAATTAAATCTAATCCAACATCACCTGCAGTTATGAGGGATAATGCAGAAAATCTGCTGTTCAAATCGGCTGTTCCAGGTGCTAATTGTGGTGTGGCATTTCAGGCAAAGCCAAGGAATGTAATACCTGTCAGTGGGACTTATGCTCTTAAATCCCATCAGTGCTTTAAAAAAAAAATCCTCACTGGCCCCCTCAATCATTGCAGTTACCACTACCAATGTCACCTGGAATCTTTTGCACCTACAGGGAATCCCTGGAAGTTCTCAAGGCAAGAAATAAAGCAGAGGGTCTTTCTTCTGTTATTTTTAATAAAACTCTTTATCAGTCATTCTTTAAAGAGCTGAGGTACTCTCTCACACCTACTGTCTGCAGTTGCCACCTAGAGTAAAAAGCCAAGTATTCAGACTTTTTCTCTCTTCAGAGTAGCTGCAGAGAGCTCAGGGAGAAGTATATTGAAATACGTTAGTAACACAGAAAACCTCCTTCACCTACTCTATCATCTCTGTATTTTTCCTCCAGCTTCTATTTATCATCTATGTATAGATTCCCTGTATGAACAAAATTCTTCAAGAATTCATGATTCAGGCTGTAGGGCCAGGAGGTAACTGGGGGGAAGGAAAGAAATGGCAGGCAAAACGTAATTAATTGTCCATGCGCTGCTTTCCCTCAGCCATCTATACAGCTCTTTCCTTTGGAAGTGGAGATGCCTTGGCATAAAGGTCAAGGTATTAGTGCACTGGGCAGGATTCAGACAACCTTTTTTCCATTTCTGCTATTGACTCCCTGTATGACCTGAGGTAGGTCCCTCATTTCTCTCTGTCTTAGATCTCTATCTGTAAAATAAGGGTAAGTGTATTTCTTTCCCTGTTTCTGGTCTGTTTGTCAGCTCTTTAAGCCTTGGCGTTAGGTGTGGATGCAAACACACCCACACCTATGGCTCTCAAAGTATAGTGACGTGCAAACATGTAAGACTGCATCTGAGCTTCCAAATCAGCACAGTTTAACTGCTCTCTATTACTGATTGTTTTTCTTATTTGTATCCTTCTTCATCCATTAAAAACTGTGATTTTAGAACAGCAAACTGGCTATGAGCCCCTTAGTATAGAGAAGGAATTTGTGATAATTTTAAGCCACTTCAGACCACTGACGATGGGAATAAACTTCCCAGCAGCAGGTTCACTTGCAACTGCAGCTTTGGGTAAGGTCTTTCTTTAGGAAAGCCTTGCTGGCCAGTGTCTACAACAAGGCACTGGACTACAGGGATCACAGGCTGATCTGGCATTGCATTCCCTGTCATCTTCAAAGGTACTGTAAGAAAATGTAGCAGAAAAGGGTATGCTATTTAAATTCCCAGCAGTAACAGCAGTAAAATGTTTAAATGTCCCCACGAACCAGCTTCTTAATATCCTGTCAATGCTACTTCTCTCACACCCCTGCTGTAACCGAGAGCAGCAATCAGAGAGACGCGGATTTCCGCAGCAAAGCTGGCCAAAGACGTGTTTTCCCCTGGCCAAATCCCACCTCCTTCTTGCAGTTCATCACCCCTCAGCTGTGTTGATACAACAGTTTATTATTAACATTATTTTTAGACGGTTCATTTCAGGAATGCAGGCTAGGGCTCAGCCCCACCATCCTGGTGGCACAAGTGAGGCGTGTCGGACGCGGGGTCGGGAGGGGATGTGCAGCTGGGGAGCAGGGGCTTGTGAAGCTGGGCTTGCTGCTGTGCCAGGGTGCAGTGCAATGACCCAGGTCTCACTACATGCAGCCTGATGTCCTGTTTGCTGCATGAGAATGAGCGTGTGTGCTTTCCTAAGAAGCTGGGTGCACAGTGAGCTCCTGAGGTTTTCATGGCACAGCATTCCTTGGGAGAAAGTGCTAATTCAAATGTTCATCTCACAGTGTGTAGGAGTTGGAGTCAGTGCTGGGAAATATAAAACTTGTGACACACTGTGATAATGGGGGCATTTAACACAGACCATTGAGAAGTCATACTCAGGGGAATCAAACAAGGAAAACTATCTGAGATGACTTTCCATGAGTTTTTATTTTCCTTTTGCTCTTTAGAGGGTGAATGAATGGGGATGGTGGCTCAGTTTCTGGCTTGTAAGATACAATTTTACCAGTGTTCTTACTAAGACATTGTTGAACCTCATTACGTCCGAGTTACCAAAATTGACTCCAATTTGCATGCTTGTGCAGCAGCTTATGCTAGGTAGAAGCAGAGCATTTATGGTCTCCAGATGGCAGCTGTTTTGATTTATGAAGGTCACATCTTCTTAGATCCATTTGTTTTGTATCCATAGACAAACTGGTTGAGACCAGGGGCTTCTTGGAATCAGAATGAATGGATAATGAATAATGAAACCTCCGTTTCCACACAGGAAAAGTAGTCTGTGAACTACTAAGGATACACCTATTGATCAAAAGATTGGCCAATGACAGCAAGCACTTTTTTAATCAGGAAAATAAAGCCATACCTAGGGATAGATGCTATGAAAATTACCGTCAGAAGGAGGAAGGAATTAACTTCACAAGGAGAATACTGATAAATTTATTCTTCCCAACAAAAATTGTGTAGATAATCCCATTAACAACCTTCTGTTTCTGCTTCTCTTAGTACTAATTTTCTCTTTCTTAGTTGAAAATTTAGGAGAGCATTTAATCTCTTACAAATTATATAGAATTTTATGCCTATTTGTCTACTTACTTCCATTAGCAAGGTTAGAAAGAACTTTTTGTCAGTTATGTCATTAATCCCGGGCTTCTAGGCTTGATTCAACCATTGTGAATAGAGTAACTTCCAGAATCTATTTGAAAATGTACATATCCATGCTTTTTTTGAACAGAAAAATTGCTCAGCTTTCTGAAGATGTGTGTGCATCACATCCAGCTTCAATCTCACAGGTGGAACATGGGGACTTAAAGTGACAGAATCAAAGCCCAGGAGAAAAGAGCAGAACAAGGCTGGATTCTCAGAACTGACTAATGATGAGAGTGGCCTAGAAGATCTGGCTTTCAGCTAGCTTTGAATGTCTAACCTCTGAAGATTTAGAAGCATTTAAGATGTCTCAAACCTGAGCCAAAATTATCTTCAGTCTGACGTTTGCTCATTGACTGTTCTCCTCTCTTTTGGGCTGATGACTTCACTTGTCCCACAGGTCCTTTAACAATGCATTTCCATATCGTGCCTGTGGTCCTTTAATCTCGCCTCATTTCCTGAGAGTGTTAAACTACTTGGAATTCCTTTCTTTTTCCAATTTGAGAGTTCAAAGTATGGATTTGTAGCAAATTATTCCTGATGAGTGGTTTCATTAAAAGAACAGAAGGGGAATTGTTCTAAAAACCTTCTGTGTTGAAGAGGAGATGGATAGTGAAATAACGTACAGCCTCAGACGACATTGAGGACTTCCCAGAACTGTAGTACATGGCTTTCTGTAGAATTAAGTGGGTGGTTTGGACATGCTGCTATACATCTTTGCTGAAATTAAGATGAGCTCCACTACTAAACACAGTGCCCTTCCCTGTTCACAGTGGGGATCTTCCAGTGTGGTAACAATGGTTCACTAGAGATGGGACAATTTCTCCACAAAGATCATAGACATAGAGGCTGAATTTTAGTACACCTCAAGCCTAAGAGATTCATTAAGAGATTATTCGTATGAGAAAAATGCAATGTTTTCACGCATTTCAGTTGCTGAGCATCCAGTACAGTTTATTCCAAGATCCCTGGGGAATTGTAGCTGTACACCAGTCAATAAACCCAGTGGGACTTCCTAAGCCTTGATGCCATCAGCCATTGTCTTCATGAAAGACAAGTAGTCTTGTGAAGATTTTCAAATTATTATTCAGATAGGGTCAGATTAATTGTATTGTGTCTAGAAGGCAAGACTAAACTGGGAGAGTCTGGGGTGTACAAAGCTTAGAAGAAACGAGAGAACCTATCTGTCACTGGGTCAGACTCTCAGAGAAGTCAAAAAAAGGGCTGTTAATAATGGATTTTCATGAGTTAACCTTTTATCTTGTCCTTTTCAAAATGCTGTCATGTAACATGAGTTATGTGCTACCAGATAATTCTCCTAAAGTGGTTGCAGCACGCACCAAGGATAGTTGCGCTCTTTGTCTGGACTATCATTTTAGAATACACTTTAACTACATCTTCTGTAGGATATAGCCACTCTGGGAATCTTTTAGACACACAATTCACAGCAGACAAACCATCTCTTAGACAAACCATCTTGCATGTGTAGTCATGCAAAGTGAAATAAAGCAAAGTAAGAAGGAAGGCGTCAGTCGACTTTAAATGTATCCGAATTCTGTCTCCCAGGAGAAGGCAAAAAGGCAGTGGTTCCAATCTTGCTGTAGCTTGCACGACACTTACAACACTGATTAACGCTTGTTCATGTTCTGCCTGATTTCCGTGGAAATTCCATGGGGCTTCTGGGAATTCTGAAACCCTCAGCTGAGGAATTCACGGAGGCTTACACGCTACAAGGAAAAGACAACAAGCTGAGGCAGCACTGCTTCAGCACAGAAACACAACATGACCCAGCCTGGCTTTGGCTACAGCCCGGTGGTTTGTGCTCCTCTGAATGGCACAGTATGAATATGAACCTTTTTGGGCCAAGTAGGGCCTGATCTCTGGGTTTCCCACATTTTGCAGATGTCTTCAAGAAATGGAAATTAGTCAAGGGAGGCAGCACGAGCTCAGCACTCCAGGCCAGCACTGTTTTCCACCAAGCACCTGGGCAGAGTTGAGGTGTTTTCTCGTCTAACCCTGAAGTCTGAAACACTTTAGGTTGGAGACAGGCGCCTTTCTGCTCCACCCAGGGAGATTTCCAGCATGCAAAAGTGCTTAATGAGCTCTGGGGCCCAGGATAAAGGTGCTCACTGAATTAAATCATCTTTGGGACTGCGCAGTGTAGAGTAAATACTGTACATCACCATCTGAGAGGCTGGCTCCTAACTTCAATTTAATCCCTATTTAGACTGCTTGAATCTTTATGTTCTCATCCATAAAATGGATTTAACAGCATTTTCCTGCCTTTCAAGGCAGCTGGGTAAGCACACAAAGATACGTGCCTTAGCACTAATGAGCTCTTATGAGTACTGTAAATGAGAATCATCTAGATTAAAATGATACAGGGGCTTTTCTTTATTTTGCTGAAAATAACTGAATCTCTAAGGTCACTTATGAGGGTTTTTTTCAGTGGAAACCTTTATATTTTGTGTAGGAAAGAGTGCAGCCAGAATCCATCAAATGTAAGGGTGCGTGTATAAATATGCATAGAGCAGTCCAACGTTTTCACCCTGAGGATCTACTGTATAAAATATTTTATTCTATTTTATTTTGTTTTATTTTATAGTTTATTTTTTTCACAGCAAGAAGTGTCTAGTAGAGTCAGCAGCACTAGGGAGAGACCTCAGATTGCTGTGTTCGGGCTTTGGACCCCAAAAGTGATGGAATAATTCCACAGAAAGAGAAGGTTGAATGAGAGAAGAAAAGAAAATCCATGTTTTGTACACAAATAATTTAACCCAAACCCACCAATTATTACACAGTGATATGTGCTTGTAGACTTTGACTAGTATGAAGCATGGCCGCATCTACTTTTTGGACAGAATATATCTGTTGTGCAGAAGAAGGGGCAAGCATGAGTTTGAACTGCATGTGTAAGAGCAGAGGTACAGAGGAGCCATTCCTCTCACTCCTGCTTTGTCTTTTGTCCTCTGCTCATGGGTGTATGCCTTGCTATGCTTGTGCCTGTTTAAAGGAATAAATTCTTCATTCGTGGCAGGATCACAAAGCCCCAACTCCAAGAAACAGAGGAATATCATGGTATAAAATTGACAGCGATTGAAACACACATGGACCAAGCGTCGGTGATGCAAGGACGTTTATTGAAAAGAGGCACAGATATTTATACTGTTTAAGCTTCTGCATAACAATTTGCATTTATTCTGTCTGCCAAGCTATAATGTTACTTTTTCTTTTGCGCACTCGCTTATCTTCCTGCAGGATGTTCTGCAGTCTTCACCAGGGTGTTCTGTTCTGTGCAAAAGGATGTGATTTTTGCAGTTTCTTCTATCTGCATCTTTCTCATAGCTCCTGCTGTACCATTTTTAACAAGTTAGCTGCACTGTTCATGTTTAACCCATTCTGTTCAGCAGCATAAAATGACTTGAACTTTAAATTGTTACTTAGGATTGAATACAACGGACTTTATTGCTTGCAATTAGAAATTGAACATAGTACTCTCTTTTTCGGTTGGTTTTTGTTTGTTTGTTTGTTTTTTGGGGTTTTTTTGTTTGTTTTTGTTTTTGGGTTTTGTTTGTTGTTGTTGTTGTTGTTTTGGTTTTTGTTGTTGTTGTTGTTTCATTGGTTTGGGTTTTGTTTGTTTTTTCCTCAGGTGTTTGAAATATGATCCTTTGGAGCATCCTCTGCTGTCTATCACAAACCAGCTGCAGAGCTGAAACACGTGAGATGTACAAGGCAAAATGAATAGAGATTGTCATCCTTTCTGGTTTGTCTCTGCCTGTAGGATTCCTGACGTTCCCTTGCAGTGACACCAACCGTGTGTGATTACAGTGAGTATGGTTATGTCTGGATGCTTAGTCGCAATTTCCAAGCTGAAGACTATGATTTTATTGTGTATTATTTATGAAGTTCCTGCTAGGCCTAATGCTTGCTTCATGAGAGTTCACTGTTGAATATTTGAGCTGAACCTGTCTCATTCCACTTAACAACTCACTTTATCAGCACACTGTCCACAGTAACGCTGAACATACTTCCCAACAGGATAAATTTTAACTGTTCCATTACTTTATCAGAAGACTGCTCCTCCTTTTTGGTAAATACCTTCTTATACCTTGGACTGGGTGCACCACCAGACAAGAGGGTCAGGGTTTCCTGTATGCAGTTCAATGGGATTTCACCACCAGCATTTCACTCTGGAAACTTTAGACTATTCTCAGTTTTTCAAGTCAGCAATTGGATCATATTTATTTAGAGCTGGCTGTGCAAATGTATTGATTTGTAGCCTGTTATTGTTTTGTGCCTTGTATTTATGTGGTTATAATGGACTGAAAGTGTTTCAAAACTGAAGGGGATTAAAATATAGAGCTTTTTCTCTGAGCAAGTATAGGGAATATTATAACTTGAAATCTGTTCCAAAATGTGAATTTACAGCATTTATATATTTTATTTTAAAGCTAGAGATACTGTGCCATCCAGTAATTGAATACAAAGCCATGAAAATAGTAGAAAGAAATGAAGGTGCAGAGAGGAAACAATGAAGCTGGCAACAAAACCCTTGTCAAATGTGAGGAATGAGCTTTGAAACAAGCTCTGACTTTGCCTCAGCACCACTTGCTTGGTCGAATAATCTCACCCCCCAGCCAGATATCACCATATGGCCGGTGACAACTTTCAGTTAAAGGCCTTTGGTGTTTATCATCTCCTTTTACATATGGATAGAAAGCAGTCCTGTGACCTGCCCCTTGCACCCAAGAAGTTTGTGCTCCTTCTTTAAAAGATGTGTGTGCCAAGACTCACTCCCATCCTTGGTGCTATAAGTTTCCAAGCCCGGTTTTAGTGTTTTGAACCTTGTTCAGCCACTGCCAGCTCTGAAAACTGGGTTGAGCCTGCATCTCCAGCAGTGCCTAGGTACTGAGGGTGGGTTTTGGAGAAGCTTAGGGCTCAACTCTTGACAGTGCTGAAAATGTCCCAGTGCAGTGGTTCCAAGCCTCACAGGTGCTTTGGCTGCCCGCTTCTGCAAGGGGCATTTTCAGAGCACGGCTACACAAATGTGAACCTTGTGTCGTGCATCTCAGCTATGGAGCAAGGAACCCACTGCATTGTCACAGCACCAGTCACACTTACCAAGGAGTCCTGGCACCCTTAAGGAATGAGGGACAGATGCTAATGATCCAGTCAGCTGCTCATCCTTGAGATTGTGTAATGATTATACAACAAATTTGATTATAGGAGTTACTATGTGTTTTAAGTTAACTTTTATGCATGGCTGGGCTTTACCAGTAATCCTATACAGAGCCTGTATCCAAGACACCATTCAGTGGCTTCCTGCAAATCCCTGCAAAGCAATTACTGTCCTTTCTACATATTCCAGGATTGTCAGTTTCAGGTGCAATTAAAGTAAAATTGCTTTCAGTAGGTACTTGGCTGTGATGACTTTTGCTGGTCATAATTCTCTCTACACTATGTTGTTTCTTCAGATAAAAATTATATTTCTCTTGTGCCCTGGAATCTCAAGCTCATTTTTGACCCAAAGTATCCTCAGAGAGTTGTAAAACTAAGATGTTATAACTGCACATTACCTAGTAATGAACATTGTGAGAGTCAGGCCAGGAAGATGAAGACAAGAGGTATGAATTAATGTTTTAATAATCTTCCTCAGATCAGTGCAAATCATACAGGCAAGGATCCCAGTAACTGCTGGTGAGCAGTGCAGCTCCTCCAGTACGGTCTGATATTGCTGTATAACTCTCCAAGGAGACGGTACTCAGTGTCTGCAGAGACAGATGGTCACTCAGCTACCAATACAGCTTTGACCTTGTCCCAGCACGGTGGTGCAACTGTGTACTTTGGACAGAGCTGCTGCTTACAGTGCCACAGCTTTCGCTGAAGGTGTAGGAAGCTCATTAGTTTATTTTCACTTCTATTTAATCCTAGGTTGTGCAAGACATTCCTTTGTACTGATACACGGCGTCCCCCATTTTTATAGTGGAAAGCAAAGACCTGTTCCATTTCAGATTAAGATTTGAATTGAAACACAGCTGTGAATCATGCCACTTGGTTCTACAGGGCCAGGGCAGGAAACTTGTGGAAGCAGCATCGCTGACTGCACCATGCTGGTGTTATCCTTCTCCAGCACAGAAGCCAACCAATATGAGACATTTTGCAGACCTGCACAATGCCAGTCTTCCCACACATCCATGTGTGCTGCCAGTCAAGATCTGCTGGGATTCTTCCATGGTTGAAATAAACAGAACAGTGTCTTGTTCTTGCATTTTAGAATACAAAGAATCTCCAATGACAGTGCAAAGACTCTATTTTAATATCTCAAAGCAGAAACCCCAAACACTACAGAACTATATCCTAGCGAAATAGGTTTAATAGATTAAGAGGCTGTCTTCTGGCACTGTGCAAGGTGTTGGACTTGCCGGAATCATTCCTTGAACACAGCTTTTCCCTGGGAAAAACACCTTGTCTGGTTTTAAAGATTTTGTTCAATGGTGGAGAACACAGTACAAATCTTGTTTACTTGTTCCTGTGTTTACTTGCATTCTCTGTTAAAAATACGACACTTTTCTATGCTGAACTGGTCTAGATTTAACAGTCAGCCAGCCTTGTTAAAGCTTTGTCTATGGATGGAAAAGTTTCTATTTATTTTCTAATTTCTGCTCCTTGTTAGGTTCCCACAGTCAGTGTTCATGACAATACACAGTGGGTTTGTGATGAGATTGCACTGTTAGGGATGTACTATTAGCCATGCTTTTCACAGACACTTAGCATCACCCTTTTGGCTCTGCTTGGAACTATATCAAATTCTTCAGCACCAGTTTGATAAGATTTACTGAAAAAGGACAGTACAGCCCCAGATGGCTTCCCACCCAGTGCATTCAAAAGTGGCAACAACTTCCATGTGTGTTACTATAAATACAGAGAAAAAACACTTAAAAGGATTTAATCCTATATTTTTAAGTGCCTGACTGCTGTGAGATGGGTGCAATGCCTCAGAAGTAGTGCTCTGGAAAGCCAGTGGGCCTGAGTTGACCCTATTCCTCCTTTTGGTTGGTCCAGAAAATATGGTTCAGCACAAAAGGGAGTACATTTGCTGTGACTTTACCAGATACAGCTTTCTCAGATATCCATAAACCAGAAAATTTGGAACAGGGGGAAGTTAGTAGAGAAACTGCTATCACTGCAACCTCCTTTGTTTTCTTTAATATACCCTCTATATATGTTCTGTGTTCAGAGCTACCTTCCAGTTTGTCAGTCACCATTAGTCCAGCTCCTGGTTGCTGGGTGTTTAAAAAAGTCAGTTAACCAATAAAAACCTGAGCCAAGCTCTGAACGAGCATCTGGCTGTGGTTGTTTGGATGTGTCTGTGAGTAATGCCAAGCTACAGGAAAGCCAAGCCAGTATTCAGACATCAGTTTTTGGAAATGGGATTTGTTGTGTTATTTATCTTCTGTATTAACGGAGAGGGCCTGGCTTTTGTTTTTTAACCTTGTTGTTTCAATGCCAGAACAGCAGAAATATAACCCAAGTTAAAACAATAGCTCTTAAAATATGTGATTTTTTTTTTCTTCCCCTGTTTAGTAAGCAGCCTTGGTAGTGTCATTTCATATAAAGAACTGCAAAGTCACAAGGTCCAGAAATAGAGTAATTCCAGGAATGACAAAAAAAATGACCTGCTTTGTCTTTTTATTGACTATAACTGTGGTGAAAAAGGCCCTTCTGCATCCTCAGCCGTAACTAGTTAATTACTTTCTGTTGTTTTTTGTAGATGTTTCTAACCAGCATTAAGTAAAATGTACATTGTGGAACAAACCATCCATACAGTATATGCCATAATTACTGTTTAGCAATTTCACACCACCAAAATTTATTAAAACTTCACGACTCATTAATAGTAAGTGATCATAATAGCTTAATAGAAAAGGAAACTGAGCTAATGATAGAAGTGTTGATTAATGTTTTTGACCTTAAGACAGGAAGTCAAGTGAAATTAATGTCATTGGGTGTTGAAAGTTAAGTTATTGTCAAGTGTAGGTAGCCTGTAATCAAAACAGAAAACCCACAACTACACAAATTTTCTGTTCTTCATTAGAAAACTATTGCTTTTCTATACTCCAGGACATTTTAAAAAATCTCATTGCCACATTTCAAGTAACAAGATTGACCCATTTATTACAAAAGTCAGTTAGAAAAAGGAAGTTACATAGATAGACAGATACAGTCACTTCAGGAGGAGATATCACAGAAATACTTAATATGCTGGCAACCAAGCAGCATTATATGTAGCTATTTCTCTCTCTTTTTTTTGGTGAACAGCATTCATTTCATGAGCTCAGGTTAAATATTTTTCAAGAGAATATCAGTCCAGCTGACCAGTCAGTCGCCTCATCACACATCAGATGCCTGGGCACCACTGGAGCTGACAGGACGACTGTCTTTGCAGCCAGCTGCATGCCTGGAAAGCATCAGCCTCAGCTTTGCATCTGGCTGCTTCTGACGCCCACTGGGGCTGTCGCAAGTGGTGGCATTTGAGGTGCAGCAGGCACTGGACTGCACCAGGAGGTCTCGTGGCCAAGCTCGGGCCAGATTAATGTGGTAGTGTAGCATCTGTGCAAGGGTCCCAATCCCAGAGGTAACTCAGGTACTGGGTTGTAAATGGAAATGACTCCTACTTCAGCTGTAAATATTTTTTATGTGTGCTCTTTTTTAGTTTTTTTTTAAATGAGACATTGCTTGAAAGCAGGATCACCAGGACATACTTGTTCTTAATTACGCCACAGCCCCGTGTGTAACGTCTCAAGATGAAGGGTATGGAGCCTCTCACCAACTGGCCTAATCCTGTCCCACTCAAAAGGTTGAATGGACATGCCTCAGCCTTTCACCTGAGAAGGCAAACTTCTTTCTGGATGCTAACTCAGGTTGTGAGCACTAAAATTCAGTCTGAATAACCTACTCTAGATTATTCAACAACTCCCGTGATGGGCAGAGAGGGAGGGACAGTTTCTTCCAAGTATGAGCAGAAACCTGGCTATGTGTTAGTGAGCTTGATGTTCATTTGGCATCAGTCAAAGTCACAGAGGGAAGGACAATCCCTTTCTAATAATGTCACTCAATATTTAGCCTACCTACATCTGTATTAATAATAAAGCCCTCAGGCACTGAGTTATGTGCAGCCATTGATCTGCTCAAAACAGTACTGAAGTATTGACAAATACTGTTTTGGAGACAAATAAAAGTTAAACTGTATTTATATCCACCAGATTCTGACCTCTCACAAACAAGCAAATGGAACTGCACAGCCAGGTTAATGCTACCTTTGAGCCTCTCCAAACCAGAATGAAGCCAGCAGTGGATTGGTGAATGCAGATTCATATTTAGATTTTTGTTTTTATACTTTTATATCTGTGTGTGTACTTTGTAGGAGACTTTCCAACTGCTTCTCTTGAAGATTTTTGTTAACATCTCTTCTGAAAGCAAGAGGGATATGGCATACTTGCAAACCTAGAGATAAATACCATCTGCTTAGTTAACCTCGCTGAGAATCTTGGTGGAACGTTGTTCTTTTTTTAAAACATATACACAAGAGCAATTCAGAGACTTGAATTGCAGGTCCTTCCAAAGCAATTGACTACAAAACTTTATTTTGTAATGCTACAAAGCATAAATGTATTTTTTATTAAAGACTCTGTGAACTAGGCTTTCTACCTCAGAGCAAAAGATTTGCTAGCATCCTCTTTGGGGGGAAAAAAGCCAACAACAACCAATCCAAAAAACCTTCTGTGCAAGTACTATGTAGCAGCATTTCCCCGTCCCTATTTCGGCTTTTTCCTCACTGTTGCTTTGCAGTTTTCTGTAATTAATACAGATAAAAAATTTTGGCAATGCAGAATTCGGGGGTGTAATTTGTATTTAGAGCCAAAAAAGACATGCATCTCACCAAAACAATAGAGTTTATTGTTACCAAAAAATTGTTTCAGGAAGTCATACTTCTGTCTTTGAATGCAAACCAGAACTCAGCATGAAGCAGACAATAACAGAGACAGGGTCTTCTGCCAACACACAGGAGCAGTGGAAGTGTCGGGGCAGGCTGATTGCTTGGGCAGAGTGTTTTGGAGAGCTCTAGGATCATGCTTGGAAAATGGTTAGGATCACCTTTCAAAATCCCTTTCCTACGCAGCTTAGAACTCTGCTGATTTAATGGCACACTGGAAATGCATCTCCAAGAAAACTCCAAGCGAGGAGATGTCAAATTTGCCCTCTAACACGTCCATCTTTGTCCATCCCTGCTTTGAAGATGCCAAACCATTCATCTGCTTACCACGGTGTCATTTAAAATGTCTCTGCACAACTCTACCCATTTAACTGAAATTATTCTATAAATGCCATTTAAGGCAGACAACCCCACTTCCCTGGGCATCACTAGACCTTACTAACATTCATTCCTAAAGGAAGTCAGCCAGACTGCCCAGTGAGATGAGCACTGTTTAACACATGGCAGCCAGGACAGTGGAGAGAGAGCTCAGTTTCTTCAGGAGGGCACCGGTGCCCTCTGTCATGACAAAAGATGGATGCTATGAGGCGTCATTCTTTATTAGCAGCATAACCTGAACATGTGGAAGAAGGGCAGTGTGATACAATGGCTCATGTTTGTGCACCTTCTAGGCAGTCCCTCAGTACCAACTCACCCAGCCTTTGTCCAGGAAAAGCAGCCCTGCTGCCATGATCTCTCAGCCCAGAGGGAAATGCCAAAGGCAGCCGACGTGTGAAGAGTAACAATTAAAAGCAAGAACCCCGCCAACCCTAGATCAACAAAGCAAAAGCTAAAAATCAGACCCACAGATGAGGCACACTGAAGAATCCATCTGGTCATGCATAGCTGGCTACTTAGTGATGTCAAATACAGCTTGGGTTCATCTGTCCCAGGAGAGGCTGCTCAGCAAGTCTGTCATGGAGCTGTACCTCTTGAGTGGAGGCTTCACTGCTGTTCCCCCATCCTCAGCCTCCTCTTTCACAGCGCTGGAGCTGTGGCAGCACAGAAAATGAGGGAAAGGTAGAAGGGAAGTCCAATGCTAACTCACACTGGCAAACATTTTGATTGCTTTTGTGCACCACCTTCTCCAAACACGTCTTTGAAATGGTTAAATGTTTGGAAGATGGCACTGCAGGAGCTGAAGAACCTGCAGCACTTTATGCACAGGACTTAATAGCAGCAGAATGACTCCTAAATCCAGGCAACCTCAATAGCTGGCCCAGGAATCCAAGCTGAGCTGTTGGATGCTGCCAAACAGAAAGTGCTGCCTTCCCCTCCCACCTCCTGAAACACAGATCATCTGAGTACCAAACGATGCCAGGACAGCTAAACATCTCCTACTTGCATCACCCCTGCAACTCTAGACCCTCCTGGAGCTGCCAAAGCACGATGATGATTTAGCTGGAAAAGTGTTTTCAGCCCTAATTGAGCAGACCTTTCACCTTGGATTTTGTGCATTTCTACCACTCCCACCTCTCCTTGCACCCTGCCTCCAAACCCTGCTTCTCTCTCTGAGCAACAGCAATTGAAACTGTCTGGCCTTAAAATGGTGGGAGGCTCTGGCCCTTTGCTGAGCAGCAGCTTTTTCACGGGTGTGTGTGATTGCTCTCTGCTCATAATATATTCATTTGTTAAATCTCAGTTTGAACATGAGTAAATGCTGAAATCATTTTCCTGGTTTTCAGTCACCAACATGAGGAAAGGCATCCTGAAATCTTGTTTATCCACCTTCCCTTTCCTCACCCAGCACACTCTGCATTTCCTAAAATCTCCTCCTGCAAATGCTTTTGTCTTCCAAGCCTTTGCAGCTCTTCTGCTGCCATTGTGTGAAAACAGGAGCGAGTCCTTTCTTTCTGGCCTGGCAGGATGGAGGGGTGGGATGGGTGTGGAGGCGTCTGTGCGTGCCAGAGAGTGAACAAGCATGAATAGGGCCAGCTGGCCACTCCTGTGCCCATCTTTCCATCATTTCCATCTGATACTGCCTGCTCATTGTAAGTTTGCAGGCCACATTCACTAACACAAAAAGACTAGGGAGCAAGAAAGTGAACAGATATTTAAAGGGAAAAGCTTTATTTCTTATTTTCTTAGATCATGGTAGACTGCAAAACAACAGGGAAAAACGAGATCAACCTTGTTTTCCTTTTTTTTTTTTTTGCCAGTCAAGCTTCCTTTTTTTTTTTTTTTTTAAATAAATCAAAACAGAAGAAAAACAACCAGGAAATTGTTCTCACAAAAACATGCTTTTTAATAAAAAAAGAGAATAATGTTTATTGAGAGGGATTGTTCTCTGGATATGTACAATACTAATGCAGGAGGATTATGCTAACAGAAAATGCCAAACATCATGGATTGACTTCCAAGTTGTGGACAGTCCAAAGAGCAACATCCTCAGAGCAACGTCTAAGTAAGTCACCAGGAACAAGTGAATGGTGGTTTTGTTTTTGTTTTTTTTTTACAACAAATTACCAGCCATTATGACTGAAGACCTGACACGTAATAACCTGCAGTGAGATGTACAGAAATCCGTAAGACAACATAGAATTTACACAAGAAGGTAACCGTTTGTGTAAGAATTTCCTCCAGAAAATGGAAGCATGTTCTAGACAGTTTTGGAAAAAGACAAAGAGAAAAAAAAGGTGAAAAAAGTGCAGGAAAATACTAACATTGGATATCCTCAGATCACAGTGAATGCCAGCCTTCCGGGGTTCAAATGCTACCTGTTACCTTTATCTTCGCCATTTCTCCTTACACTCAATTAATCGTTTTATCATCATGATGTAAGAAAAATTACTTTTATGTGAGCCTTCCCCTGCTATTTCCTTTTTGCTGCAGCTCTTGTCAACTTGTAGTTTACACAAAAAGTGCAAAATTCAACATACCCTCAGGTGAAAGACACATACACCTTCCCAGCCTGAGCAGTACTAATCACAGCTAACCATTTCAGTACTAGGTAATGCTACACAAAACATCACACAAACCCTGTCAGAGCAAACTCAGCAGTAATTTTGGGAGAGGGGACGTGGAGATTAATAACTGCCACCAGTGAAGTTTCCCACATGTTGGAGTGCTTTGAAACAATTTCTCCCACTGCCTGCATTCTGGATTTAATTTTTGTTCTTATCCAGAAACAATGTAGGGCACTGGGAAGAGGTAAGAGGTTGATTTAGTCATCACTTCCCAGAGAAGTGGCAATATAAAAATCAAGACCACATTTTTCTTTCAATTTTTACCTCCGCTTAGTTTTCTTTTTAAGCAATGTGTGACTCAGCTCAGTCCGGGTTGTGCACTCCCGACTGCCAGATACAATCCCCTGTGAGGCTTTGTTCCACCTCTAATAACCCTTACAGACATTCCTTCTGTCTCAACTTTCACTTAAAGGTTAAAACCTTTGTCTCACCCCAAAACATGCAGAGGATGTCACTGCTAATAACCAGGTCTGGGGATGTGAGAGGGAGACCCTGTGCTCCCAGCATTTAGGTCAGCATACTCCCAAAAGAATTGCTTCACTTCAGAAATGGGGGAACACGTTCCATGGGCGAATCCATGTCAAAGAAATGTCAAAGAAAAAACCCATGATTTCTCTGTTTTATCCTCACATTTCTCTCTCTCAGCAGTGTGCTTTCTGCAGTATCTCCTGCTAAAATAAATGGCGCTTCCCTAAACAGTAATTTTTGCATCTTCAAGCTTTCTCCTGTTTCTCCAGCTTCCTTCTGTCACATATATCCTATTCCATAAACATTACCATGAGAGGACCATGATGTTTTAATCTTATTTTGAACATTACTCCAGAGTTTCAGTAGATTTGCTGGCTTCTGTGCTTGAAGGAGTTTATACCTCCCTGTGGTTCAATATGTCTGTGGGGTTTAGCTTTTGTAGCATTTAAGCTTTGACCTAAGGACGAGTGTAGTGGCCAAAATCAACTCCTTACTCAGCTGAAGAGCTGCAGCTAGCGAGCCTGGCATGACTTATTTGTTGGCATGTAGCTCTGACAAGTTTGTTAGTGTGGGATAAGCATCACCCCCACTGGACAGGCCTGAGTGATGGAGCAGACACAAAGGCTTTGGAGGACAGAAGTTGGTAAGAAGTCAAATATTTTGGTATTTTGGAAGGAGAAATTTGAAGAAAATTTGCTTTAAATCTATGACTCATTTTCTTCTGGATTCTAGGAAATTCTCCTTCTGACAGGTTAAAAAGCAGTGCAAAAGAATTATAGTGCTGGAATCACTACAAGCAGGTGAAAAGGGGCTAAGGTTTGGGTGTTTTAACCTCAGCAACAATTAGCTCTAATTCTATGCATGGCAACAGCTACTGGCACCTGAATAAGGTAAAACAGCAGACACTGCTTTAACTCTGGTTAAATGTGCTCAGAGGAGTCTTGTGAGTAGTCTAGACAGTACCAATTTAGAATATCACAGCCTCATACTGGTAAGAAATGCTACTGAGAAATTTGTTGGCTCTGTGTTTTTAAGATTCAGGTAATTTTTAGGCCACATCTCGAATTTGTTGCTCACACTTTCATGAATGATAAAAAGAGATGGAACACCTTGTAGGAGTTGGCTTCTGACTATTGAGGTGTCCGCATCTAATATGAATCTATGAAGTATAAACATTGCCTGGAGGCAAACATAAGAGGAGAACATGAAGCAAGGGTGTATAAAAATCACGATAATATGGAGTTAAAAATTGGAATTCACCATCCTCCCTGATTTTACCTTAAGAACGGGGCCATCAAAAGTTCCCAAAGAGAATTCCTACTCTGGTAAGAATTCACTACTTAGTGAGACTTAATCTATTTCACTGAAATTCCAAGTGGAAAATACATTAGAAGTATTTAAATATTTCTAATAGCTTGTAAAGAGTTTGAAAGTTTTCAACCCTATTCAGTACCAAACTAAATTTTAAATTCCATCTGGGGAATAACAACATAATGTTTTAGCTTATTCAAGTCAAACTGGTGCTAAAGACATATAATGGGTAAAGACATATAATGGGAACTTCGAATTTTCTACCCGTTAAAGGAGTTCTTAGTTCAGTGGAGACATATTCCTGATCACATCTTTTTTTCCTCAGAAGTTAAGGCTGTAATTAAAAAAGAAAACCAGAAAACCAGCACTGAAGCAAATCTATAAAGTTAAATACTGTGGAGTTGGACAAAATGACATTCCAAAGTTAAAGAGAAGCTGAAATAGCCAATAATTGAAATGTCACAGGAAGAACTGGCTGCTAAGAAAAACCAAATATTTAAAGATGAGAAATATTTAACAAGTCACTGGATTAATTTCTCTGCCAAGTTCATCAGAACCAAATATATCTCTATTTGATGTCAGGGACATCAGGTACAATCTGACTAACCTTATGGGCATAAACAACCCTGGAGGCCTCTTTAGCCCAGAGCACTTTTAATGCAGAACGGTTTAGTGCAGAAAGAAAGAATGTCAGTGAACATATATTTTTTCAGTGAGGTAGATCCACCTTGGTATTGAAGACAAAGAATTCCATTTTATGAAAGAAAGTTCTAATTGTTGTATGAATAACTGCTTGTGCTTCTGTCTTTTACTGCTTGCTCTGAAGGAGCTGCTGCTGCAGCAGAATCCAGCTCTTTTATTAGAAGCTAAGCACAAGATACTCCTGTCACGTGACATATATAAGATTTATGTCCCTTCAGGGAGCTGTTCTGAGTTTTGCTTTTCTCCTTCACTGGTTTCTCACCATCTTTACTCCGTGGAAATATCATAGTGATTAGCCAACAATCGCAAATTTTAATTAAATTGAGATTTCAAGGTGATTCCTGCCCTGTTTTCTTCATCTCCAGCCTAATTGCACAGGCTTAGCAAAAGTAGATACTTTCATGTTTTCAGTCTGCTGATTCCAACTGCAAGAAATTGTGAACACTCATATTAAAAATGCTGGGTCTTAGAGGGACATAATTTCCTTGGGGGAAAAAAAAAAAAGAAAAATGCCTGGGAATAGGTTTCCAGACAAAGTCTGTCATTCTTTGAAATGATAAAGAATTCCAGTTCCCCCTAATTCTTCCTCCCTCCTCCCCATCCTCTTGAAGGAGCTGGGATCTCAGGGAGCCAGGTCAATGAAGGGCTGCACCCCTCACCAGTGACCAAATCCCTGCACGGTCACTCCTTGGGGCTGCTGCCCATGGGTGGTGTCACCACCCACAGTGGGGCAAGGGAAACCCTCAGCTGCTGTTATTTTTGCCAATATCTGAAAGGTTCACCTTCAGTGCCTCTTTCACTGGAATAGTGTGTGGAATTAAGATGGCAAAACCTCAGCCATATATTTCAGTTCAGTCTGAATTTCACCTTTGTGGGCACTACTTTTAAAAATAAGCATAAACATGCCATTAATAATACTAATGACAGTGGCTGTTCTAGTACAAGATGATTTGGATATGTTTATGGTAGCCCATGATTTAATTTACACACAACTGAACTGGTTAGATTTACAACTGCAACAGTAGATCATCTCTGTGTACATCTTCATTTGGACAGTCCCTAGATTATTGTTATATTAATAAAATGAATCTTTTAAAGGACTATATAAAGCCCAGCCTAAGCTTGTTCATTAAGCACTCAACACAAGATATTTTAGTGACTGAAAGGGGAAAAAAAATTAAACAATTTGCATAATTCAGTACTGTAGCAAATGACTGCATTGCAAGGTCACCATGCTAAACTGACGTCAACCACACCACATCCAACTTCGAAAAATCCTCCACTGTTTGCATGGTGATGCTTGTAAAGTGTCAGACTCCTAAGGGTTTTTTATTTCCTTTCTGCCTGTTTAATAAGCAATTTAATATTTTAAATTAGGACTTCAGTATACTTTTAATTTACAGGACAAAAAGCTTAAGTGCTCTGTTGAGCTTTTTTGGCTACCTGTAAAAACCACAATTTTTTCCTCTACTACATCTGAATTTTATTTCCAAAGGTAACTCTCCTTGACTCAGATAACCAGCAGTTTCTTTTGTAATCAGAAGCTCATTAGGTTGTTATTTACAGTATAAGTGATCAATAGTTTTTATTCTGGATCAGACAGTGTCAAAGCTCTAATACTTGGTATTAAATGTAAGAGAGATACTGTAACCAAACCAAACATTAAAAAAATCTTCAAAAAGTATATACTATACTGGGAGACTATTAAAATTCCCTATACTGCCTAAAATGTTTAATGTGCTGAATACAAATGATATTTTAAAGAAAGCTTTGTGGATCAAAGATGGATTTAATAATCATAATGTTTAGGAATTTGTTTTGAAAATATTTTTAATTGGATAATGTCAGACTTCTGAATTACAATGCTATGTACATTAGCATTTCAATAGGTTATACTATCAACTCCTTTTGACATAAAAGAATTGGATTCATTTTTAAAATCATGACTCTCATAATCTTTTTTCTGCTGCCACTGGTTTTCAATAATTTGATTATCTTCTACAAGAAGAGCAACAGGAACCACATGGGCTTTGCTGGTAATGATGGTCTATATATCTCTTCTCCGAAAGCAGCACTGCTGCCTTTGAAAGTAATTTGCAGTTTCTTATCAACACGGAATTAAAAAGTAATATTGTCTAATTTGTTATGTTCAGTGGCACAGAGTATTGTAGAATTCTATCACACACAAATCGCTTTGAAACCTATATTATGTGACCATAATCAAGAGTACATAAATGAATTTCAAAATTTATGAAAGTGTTTATTATTAGCCAAGAAAAATCCCAAAAGATGAACTTGTCAATAGGTTTAATAATCTCTTAGCAAGACGTGTATTTTGCACACTTAAACCTCAGTGCAGTTATAAAACAGTAATTTGTACTTTATAGTTGTATTGCAAATAACTGATCTGGACATTTCAGAGCAGGACAGGGCATAATTGTGTAAGTCTCAGAGTGAATCCATACATCCAACATGATGAACTCCTTGCTTGCAGAAGTTATCTTCCCCTTCCAATAAGAACAGAAACTGATTACTGTTGATCACTTAGACATAACTGCTTGTAACAGTCAACAAGCCATCACAGTAAGGTATAAAGACAGCCCTTAGGAGAAATGCTGCCTATCTGATGACATTTAAAGCTTTAAAGAATTCCTTTTAGATACTGCAGGAAATCATAATGAGCCAGCACAGACTGCCAATGTCACCGAGTGAGAACCAAGTGATTAAATCATGCATGGTAATATCGCCATCCAAACCATTAAATCAGTTTATGGAGCTGTTCTTGCAAACAGTTCATCACGTCAGCAATGCCAAGGTCTGCGGTAGGAGCTACTGGGTGAGATAAGCCTGTCACATGGCTACAGGCGCATGCTGCTGCCTTGTAACTGGATCAACCATCCTTTTGTGTTGATTTTAGCAGTTCTAAGAAATAAAACACAGTTTAAAATGATATCCTACTACCTCTTGGCCGTCTACAATGTCTTGATAAGAAAAGTAAGGCATGAAGTTCCTGTAGATTTTTGATCTGACATTATCAGGTATGCATAAACAGATGATGATGTTTTAGTAGAGCAAATAAATTGTATGTCATTTTTTTTATTAAACAAAGAGTATAATAACTGGACTATATTATCACAATGGAAGCATAGAAGACCATAGACTGTACAGCTGAAACCCTGTAGTAAAATTTGTTCCTCATATTTAAAGAAAGGTATCTTTATCAAGCTTTCACAATGGCTGCTTCTTGCTAATTTAAGGAATCTTCACTCTTGTTAAGGCTAGATGATTATAATTAAAAGATAAATGTACTGTTAGAAGGTTCTACGCCACACTCTATTTTTATGAGAATTTAACTGAAAGACATACATTATACCTGTATGTGAATTATAATGGCTTCTCAGCGGGGAACGCAGAATCACTTACAGTACGTAAACATTTAAAGAGGAAAATGCTAACACACTGAAAGAGTTTAACATCAGTAGCGATTTATCAAATGATGAAGTTTCATAAAGTCCACTCTCTGGGAGAACATTCATCATTAGACAAAAGCCTGGCATCCTTGATAGTCTGAAGTTCAATCAATTTGAAAACCAAAACCATTCAATGAGATAAACAAGATCTTAAGAAAACCGTCATCTTCTTTCTCAGGTAAAAGCCAGAATTAAAATAATAATTATTAAAATAATCCAACCAGGTTGCTTTACAGGCAAATTTACACACTGTCTCTTTAAAACACTGCATGCCCAAAAAGCCTTTTGGGTTTGGAATGTAGCACTGCACCAAGTATTTCACAAAGCCTCTAAATATCACAAGAAGCTTTTTTTAGAGAGAAAAAAAATAAAATTTCAGCTGAGACTGTTCTAGCAGGAGTGCCTCAGCTTAGCTCCCAGACCTGGAATTCCAGATAAACAACAGAGGACAGCAAACAGATTTTTTTTTTTTTTGATTTTTTTTTTTTTTTTAACACGTCCTTTTTTAATGCGGCTACAAGACGACTGATGAGCTTAGGGACAAAGAGAGTGAGAGTGCAAGTGTCATCAGGGTGAGCTGTGTGCTTAGATAGGAGCTGGTAGGAAGAGCCAAGGAATTCTCCGCAGATATGTGACTGGTGGAGACTCCCGCTGTGTTGTCTTTCCCGAGAGCGTTCTGCAAGACACAACACCTGCCTTGGTCACCATTCCAACATTTTCATTGCAAAGCATTTACATCTACATCACGAAATTCAGCTTTTGTTTGCTCATGTCCCAGCCTCGACTGAGACCTATACATCAATCTCATAAAAGGAAAGATAAAAAAGGCATCAAAACAGATGTCAAAATGACAATATTTTGAAAGAAGTTAACATCAGTACCGCACACTTCAAAAAAGAGAAGAAAGTATTAAAAAACGCTTACTTTAGCAATGCTTCCATGTGTAAAAGTATGGCATTTTTTCAGGGATCTGTGTTTATCATGCCAGTTTATTTTATAACAGCAAAAGCAGGACCCCCAGAGAAACTTCACCTTCTGCACAGTCAACAGAACAACTTTGTTTGACAAGTTATTTCTGGATGACGATAAATAAAATTTAATCCATGGGTTCCGATTATTAAATAAGTATCCTTGCTCGGTGCAATGGTGATTACTATGGGATCTCCCTAAACATGTGTTGTACAGCTACTGAAATATAAAATCAGCAGAGGACACTTTGTGCCCAGCTCTGAACTTCTAAGTAAGATCATTCTTTATCAATGAATTATGATATCCAAAGATAACAAAACTGACAAGACAAGTGTGAGGTAGCCCATGATAATCTTGACAGACTTGGAACATCTTTTCTTATGGGGAGGCACCTGTGCTGTGAAATATCCAAGATCCACACTCACCTCATTAAGACAGAGCTCTGTATCTACAGATTCATTGGATTTTCGCTTCTTCTGTGCCTATGAACAAATAGAAAATTTATTCCCTGTACAATTTATACATCTAGCAGCACAAAGCACTTAGATAAATTTGCATTGGTTGTCATAATCCTTATAATTTTGACAGTGATTTGCACATGATTAGCAAATAAGCTCCAAATGTAACTGCATGTTTTCCAATAACATTCACATTCTCATTTGAATTTACAGCAAAATTTCAAACAGTCAGCTAAGGGTACTTAGTAATTACAATGATGAGTGCCATCAGCTGCAGAGAACATGTTATCTTCTCTGGCCCCTTAAAAATGGTGCTGGATGTTCATGAGAAGAAATGAAATATGATAGTTAATAGTTACCATAATACCACTGCTTATTAACAAATAATCTATGATATGCCCCAGTTTTACGAAAATATACAACACTGGGGTATTTTATCCTTAATGATTCTTGCAATTTTCCCAACTATTATGATAAAAATACAAATACTATTTTAATATATTTCATGGCTGCCAGAGAATCTCTTCTACAAAGCTGCAAAAAGAACACTGACTCAAGCAAGAAGCATTTCAGGTGACATCACCCAAAATGGCAGTAGCAGCCTGCACTCTGTCAAGCAGCAGGAGGTGTTTAATATTTCCATTCCTCAAGTGAACAAGTCTGGGCTGGGCATTTTCCGCTTTTCTACAAGAGCAGTACTAATCCCCATGGCGTGGAAGGAGCTCTCAGTAACAGGGCTATGGTGAACGTGAGCGCTTCAGTGATTCTCAGTATCAGTTTGTGTATTCCAGAAACAAACCCAGCATCCTCTTATAGGAGGTAACTGGGCCAAAGTAAATCAATTCTTCTTAACAGAAGACTTGGGTTTTCAGAACTACTGACTGCACTGGGCACATCCGATGCTTCCACCGGGAAGTTTTGTTGGACCTGCAACTTATTTCCTGAAAAAACCGAAGATCTGAATCTCACAGCGCTGCATTCATTTTACACTGCAGAATCTCACTGGTTTAGGCAGTGATGGCCTGGACTAAAGCTGACGTGAGAAAGTGCTGAGCAGTCTGATTTTATGCCCTCAAAAGATTCAGTTACACACGAAGGAGCTCTCAGTCATATCTGAGAGCCACTGGTTCTGCCAACGGATACAAAATAGTCTTTGACCTAATTACTGATTTTAGAAACCAAATGAAGGAACTGAACTTCCTGTTAGGAAACACATTCTCTGCTTTTGATGATATATGAACATATTACAGACAACTGAAAAAGCGAAAACAGCTGGGATTTAAGAGAAAGCTTAGCTATAGTAAGAATACATACTGAATATAAGTTGATAGTTTTCATATATATGAGAAAATAATACCTCAATTTATTAATAAACTCTCTCCATAAACACCCTTCTTACATACCCCTTCTACTAATTAGTACCATTAAAGTGGTTATGGCAAACATAAATTTAACTGTCTAAATGGAAAAATAAGTGCCTGGAAGTAAATTTGCAACAAAAAGAACCATCACAGTGAAGTCTTCCTGCCATGTTTGTAGTGGATAGGAAACTTCTTTTAAAGGCAACTGGGTAGCTTAAGTCCTAAATGTCTGGCTCCAAGGAAACAGGTAAAGAAGGAGAAGCTAGATTTAAATCCTGATTTTCTTATGTCCATAACACCCACACTACCTTGAATTGAAATGTGAGGCTTCAAATAAAGCCTCTGGATCAGAGGTTCAGCTCCTGACAGTGTAAACTCTAAGGATCATACAAGCCTCATATTTTTCAGTTTGTCACTCATTGCTAACTTCCCTATTCCCGCAAGTGTCTGTTTATTGGAAACACTGTGCTTGGCTGCTTACATCTCCTGTGGATTCATACACTGTGCTAACTACAGGTCTACACTTGGTAGTTGGTCTCAACACCAAAGTTAGAATTTATATTCCTTTTGTACTGTGTTTATCAAATGAGAGAAGAGAAAAATATCATTATTTTGCCTCTATGCAGTAAAGTCTTCCTTTACTTCGTTCAGCCTGAAAAACAATAAAGTGCAGCAGCTAAAACATATTTACCTCTGAGAACACTATTTTAAGGGTAAAATCAACAGCTAGGAAAAAAAAAAACCACCATAAAAAACCCCTTTTCAATCATTTTGATAAACATTCCCTGGTTTTCTTTAAGAAGGTGATACTTCTCTGCACCCATACACTTAGTGTAGATATTGTTACATCAACAACACTTATTCACATGCATCCTCTATTATAATGTCCTCGTCTCTTAGCACTGAAAAGCAATTTTAATAACCAGGCAGGCTTTTCCCTTATCTAAACAGAAAGGACAGTATCTTCTATTTAAAAATACAACAAAACCTCTTATTGGGAGGATGGCAAAGGGAAAGAAAGAACTGTCATTTTTAGGATGAGATGAGACATTATATGCCAAGTTTCAAATTGGAAGAGTACATTTTTAGTGTTGAGTTATAAACCTGTGAGAATGGGTTGTAATGGAAATACTGGCATAGGCTGCACTACTGGAATACAGCAGTGCATCACTAAATCACAAGTAATGGGATAAAAACCCCAAACCTGCATGTTGAAGAGAGTGCTATAGAACGTGTATGTCCTTTACTCACAACTGAAGGGGAAAATTCTTCCTGCCCTGCTCTTGGGCAGAAGCAGCTCTACACATGGCAGAACTCTTTGTGCTACAGTGAGTGAACATCTCATCAGAGATTAAAAAAAATCAGGGTTTGGAGGTTATGCTGATAGCCCTGGTGGAAATACACCCAGACTGGGAGACACGCCTTTGAATTAAAGAGGATATCCTCTGCTGTCGGATATTTTACTTTCTAACATCTTCCATTATCCCAAAAACTCAAACAAGACAAATGAGTGTCCATCACGTACAGCTGCAGACGATTCTGGAATAACTGCATCATCATTTAATTTGGGAATTGAGAATTGTTCATTATGCACGATGCCAAGGATTCACTGCCAATCCCATCTCAGGTATCCAGCTTGCCTACCAAGCAGGAAAGAAGGTGTTTTCAAATGTTCTAGAAGGACCTAACTCCACAGGAGTAAAAGAGCACACACACAAATGGCTAAGTTGTCTGTATTCAAATTTGTATTCTTTTAAAAATTTAATATAAAGCTGTTCTCTGGTGACAGAAAGATCTATGGGGATTCCATCATTAAATAAAAAGACAAGTAGGGCTGGGCTGATAAAAATAATTTAAAAAAAAGGTGAAAGAAAATTAGCTTAAAATCTGTGGCTAAGAAAGACATATGAGTTCTTTTCTACTGAGGAAAAATATCATTTGCTAATGACTTACTTAATGACACACTGAGCTGTGACATATCTCAGACTGTAAAACAAAGTTACATAAGAAGGGTTGACACTTACTCCAGCTTTGCAGGGAACTGTAATTCATTAATGTGAGCTACTCGGATGAAGCTGCATCCATACAGCCAACAGGCTTGAACTCACTCAAGCTTTTATGTTTTCCAAAAATGAACACCTGCTTTCCCAGAGAAACTTCTCACTGTATCAGCACAAGCAACAGATGATATTTAGAGATAATTGTATTTAAGCACCTCCTGATGAGCTTCAGTATCATGTCTGCTACTCATGTACAAGCCTTGTTTCAGTCTGAAAACCCTTAGCTTTCAATATCAGAACTAAAATATTGGACTTGGTCAGGGGCTGACAGAGCAACAAACAGCACGTCCAGAAAAAAAAAATTCTCATTACAAGAAGCAAAACTTTACTTCTTTCTTTCCTAGAAAGAAAGTTAAATCAGGGCCAGCAGAAGAGGTTTTCTGAAATGAGAAAGAAATATTACTTATAGAGATGGTTCTCCTTCAGAAGGTTGTGTGGACCTCCAAGTTTCCTTCTGATCCCAGTGAATCCTAGATGAGTTCAATCGCATGTCCCTAATTAGTCTTCTCTTGCCCTGCACCTAATAATTATCATAAGATTCTCCTGAAGTAACTCCCTTCTTTCCACCCCCCCAAATACCTCTAGCTCCATCCTTTGCAAACACCATAGCCCTGAATTTATGCCCAGAAATGCCATCTTGCAATTATGCATCCAGTTGTTGCAAATCACAGCACTGCATGGTTAATAAATGCACTAAACACTGCAGCAGTGTCTCACGAGGAGTCAGTACACACATTTATGGCTGTCAACCAGCAGTGTTTTTATATGTTCACTACAGCACGAATTTCTGTTACTCACAGCAAGGGAAAGTTCTGACTGGGGATGTCTCCAGATGGAGGTGAGCTTTAATTTGGAGGGAGGGAAGGGAAGAAGGAGGATGTAAAGGGAGCTGAATGCATTGGCTCTGAGAGCAAACAGGCACAAATTTAGAACCCAGCCCCTTTCTTTAGCCACAGATTTATGAACTTTATGGAATGCATTGCTTTAACAGGGAGAGGCAAGAAAAGCATCATTAGGACAGATACCTGCTATGTAGGCTGTTTATACAGCTGATTTTAATGAGTGAGCCCTTGTCCTCTCCTGAGATCCTGGTTAGTTATGCCCATATTAACAAGCCTTTCTGAAGAAGAGGGACACATCTCCCAGAATGCATCCTTCAAATGGCCACACTTCTAACAAGTAAGGGTGTTTGTTCTTTTTGCTCTTCTCCTGTGTTGATTAAAGAGATTTACTATGCAACTAACCTGTTTTTCCCAATAGCAGGACACAAACAATAAGCTGAGAAATACAGAGACTGAAAAAAATGCAATCAGATTAACTCTTCTGTGCTCACTAAATGGATGGTGCATCTATCACACCTGTCAACAGTATTTTCTTATTAGCACAGGAGTACTATGCCACACTGGAGTATAATTACTTTCAACAGGGAAGGTAAGAAAAGTGTGGGTCAGAGACACAGGCCACTGAAATAAGGGTACATTTCAGCACGGGGTAATTCTGAAACCCATAGCATCCAGCCGGAGTGCAGAGCTATTTAAGCTATAAAAACAATCAGCTCTGCACAGTCCTATAACAAAGCAGCCAGATCTTTTTTCTGCTTCTTTTTTTTTTTCCCTCTCTGCTGAATCAACCCTCAAGATACAAGCTCGGGGCATGAAATTATCAGTCGTCATTGTGCATAAAAGCACTGCAGTTCTGTCATGGCACTTTGTACAGAGAAGAAAGTATCTTCTAGAAATAAGCACCATGAAGACATTACTGGCACTATGCTCCAGAGCAACACAGATAACACCCAGCATAGAAAGAAGCAAATCACAAGTTTTTCAGCTGAGAGACATTAAATAACGTAAACCAAGCATCCCGTTGTGCCCATATATGCACTGGGAAAACACACACGAAGGGGTTTTTCACAGCGTTCCCCTTGTCCCTCAACATTAATAAATTCTTGCTGAGTTTGATGACTTCAACGTGAGAAACAAGAAACAGAGAGCAACCTTAAAGCAGGGGAGTTTGTTTTCTGGACAGGAAGGAGAAAAAGGGATGGTGGGCCTCCTGAGATTATTTTCGTGGCTTGCTCCAGGAGGAAAGTGGTTGAAAAGTCTTCACCCCAGAGCAGTCTAGCGGAATCCTCTGGGAGAGGGGCTGGAACAAAGGTAGGTCCTTGTTCTGCTAAAGCCAGCTTTCCAGCTCTTCGGCCACCAACAAGGAAGCACTGCCCGGTCCTTCTGGACAGGGCCAGGTGGGCTGGGAATAGCATCTCCTTCCCAGACCACAGAGTAACAATGAGAATCAGATCAGCTCTGGTCTAACAGACACTTGGGGCTCCTGATAGATGCAGATGGAAACACACATAGCAGCAGACACTACTTCAGAAATCTAAGAAATGGGCTGAAGAGTTGATAAAGTCTGGTAGGGATAGAGGAAAAACTCCCTTAAACTTCTTCAATTTCCAAATTGTTAGAAAATTTGATTGAAGGGATAAGAACTGGAAGTAATCCTCCCAAAAGGAGCTGAAAAGAGTGTGGAAGGGAGGAAGGATGACCTATATGATATTAATTATTGCTGGACCATTCCCAGATCCTTATGTTAATAAACATGAAACCTCATTAAGATCCATCTCTCACTGCACTTATATGGCTGGGATAACATGGCACAAAAATTGCCTGACAGCAATCTTAAAGGTTTTATAAAAAACAGATCCTATCAGAAACACCAAACTGATCAAACAGCTTACAAGGACCAGACATGGAGATCTTCAAATATTTATTTCAAGCAATTAGTCTCCCAGTGAGCACAGCACAAAATACGACACCCAGCCAAGACAACTGAGCTGACTTACCTTTCATGGCAGTACAGTAACTTGCTAACAATTTTGTTTTCATGTTCAGTCACTCATTTAGCTGAGTAAAATGAATTTCTATAGTCCCAGATTCTTGCTTCCTATTTTTAGGGGATATTATGCAATTCTCCTAATATGGTCTTTTTATGGATTTGCCGCAAGCAAATATTTTTGCATTAAGAAGGGCAGAGAAGGAAACAGAATACTAAAAAGCAGAAACTGAATAAGTTTTATTAGGTTAATATCTCAACATCTCAGGCTGCCTAGGTTGTTGGGTTTTTCTCTGTAGTTATAAAACTAAACATCCATGTAATCTAAAGTTGAGTTGTTCTGGATTTTATTATTAAAATGCATTTCCCTAGTGATTCACCACAGAGATCAACCCAGTGCCATGGACAGCGGGTACAGGTAGCATCTGGCTGCTCCACGCTGAGCAGCACCTGAAGAAAAGCAGCAGGAACACAAAGCCACTGCAGTCCCAGTTAAAAGACCTACTCAGCTTTTAATTTTTAAGAAAGGTAGGTAATTGAAGCACTAGAGATCCCACAAGACTTCTCCATGCTGGTGTGAGTGGCCTCGCGTGTCCAAATACACAAGCTAAATTGTTCAGCTTGGCAGCAGGTGAAGCTCCTGCCTCCCGGATTAGGCTGGGCTGCGGTGCGCTGGAGTGTGGTGGGAGCACTCCTGAGCAGCTGTCAGCCACGGTACTGCGGGACCACGAGCAGCTCAGCCTGCACGGTGCTAACGAGCCTTGAAAAGAGGCACCACACCCCTGTGGCTGCGGGGCTTCTCCAGGGCAGCAACACCTCGAGGTGTGCCCGGGCAGGGGCTGCTGCCCAGGTGCTCCGGGACAGGCAGAATTCCCGGTGCCCGCTCCTCGCTGGAGAGTGCCCTTCGCTGCAATGGCACACCAGGACAGTGCGCAGCCAGGACCCTGCTAAGGGAGCCTGCACAGCCAACAGCAGAGCTGCAGGAGGGCAGCTCAGCAGGGATGCTCGGCCTCGCCAGGCTCCCAGCTCGGAGCTGGGAAGGGATGAAGCAAACAAGGTCAGGCGCTGCCTCCGCGCTCCGGCAGCAGGACCAGGGGTGCTGCTCTGTGCTTCTGCAGCTGGAAGGGAAGATCAGGCAAGCTTGCTTGAACACCAGCCTGCACGGGGCCCGGAGCGCTCAGCACGACAGGAAGCTTCCCTTCGTGCTACGCCAACCTCGAGCAACTGGTATTACTGCTGGTTTTCTGAGCACCGCGCTCACTCATAAACTTTAAAAGGGAAGGCAAGGGGACGACCATGACCATCTGCTTTTTGTTAAGTGCCTAAAAATGTTCAGGACTTTCTATTAACAATACGTGTATGCACGTGTGTATTGTGAGTACTGGCATGGTTACACAGAGAAAAATAACACCGAGAGCCTTAAAAGGGTGAAAACGCTTCAGGTAAAACGTGACTTCTGCTGCAATTACAGAGAGGCAAAAGCAAAGGCTACAATAAAGTGACAGTGAAGTAACCTTGCACAGAAAGGTAAAAGAAAACAGTTAGCTGAGCAGCCACCCCACAGCCATGCCCTTCCTGCCTCTGTTTAGTTTGCACATTTCAAGCCCAACGTATTTATTTCCACGGTTGCGTGGTGGTGTACCCAAGTCCCACTAAATCATGGCATGATTCAGAGGCCAGTTCTTTTCTTTTAAAGTAATCCACTCTTGAACAGCTGTGATTTGGATTAATTAGTGAATTTTGCATTTTTGGCACAATCTGCTCTCCAGAAGTGCCGCTGAAATAAAAAATTAAAGCATTCTCTCCCGTCTCTAATCCTGTAGCTGAATTTTGCAGGTGCACAGATGTATCCTCAGAACTGGCAGGGCTGCAATTGTAGTGAACGTGCTGCAGTACTTGCCTCAATTCCTTTCTAGCGCTGACAATACCATTTAGAATAAAAATACAGGAAACTTTTTTAAAATAGTGGAATCAAATCTAGCAAGGTGAGTATTTAAAAAACAAAAACCAACCGGTTATGGTAAATTGTGGCTTTGATAGGCAGCTATTCCTCAAGAATTCAGCTAGAACCACACACATAACATGAAAATTTTCACCCAAATAATTAATGGTTTGGATTTTTTTTAATATGAAATGTAAGACAACTTCAACTTTAAGCATAGCTGCTAGCAATGTCCATGACAGCCTATTTTTATTTTCATTAGAATAAAAGCCTTTGAAAGTCTGTAGAAAGGTGTTCAAATTCACTGCTAGCATTCCTGTTTAATAAATTCTGATAGCATTTTAATTTCTAAAAGTGAATTAGTATAATACAATTTGGACTACTGCCATTTTATTTTCTAAGACAAGCATATTTTTCAACATATTTAAGTCACGACTGAAAAAAAAAATCCAACTGTTCTCGTCCACAGATCTCCATTAGCTAAGCTAGACCTTGGTGTGTCCTGTCAGCTTCTTAAATGTTATTAAAAGGCCCTTGCAAAATGGATCTTAAAACTCAATACTTGTGAGAGACTTTGATGTAGCATCCAACATTCATTCTCCCCTTGCTGAAGTGAGTGAAGGAGAGAAAAATCACCCCTTCTCAGAAATACTATCAGTGAAGCCCTGACAGTAATTCTCTTTAATGGGCCATCCTACAGTGGACCATACTTTAATGGTGTTAGAGTGGCCTTCCTCATATCCCTGATTTACACATGAACGATGCTCTCACAAACAGCCACACTGTAATTAATGAAGCTATTCAAAAAAGCAGAGAAACTCTTGTAAGAGATCTCTGCAGAATCATGGCATTATTAGAAAGGTGCCTTATTCTTTACTGCCCTGATCCCACCACACCAACAGGAATTTCTGCACTTGCCAGGCAGTACCAACTGAAAATCAAAAGTAACTTCCTAATATCATCTGCATATATGGCCTCAAATTTGAGAAGTAAGAAGTATTTTTTTTTTCCATCACTGAAGCAATTTCTTAGACACAGAAAAGTACTGTGAATGTTAGATGTTTAACAATTATAACCCTGTTAGAACAGAACTGTGCCTATAATGACCAGATTATGCAAATAATTATCAGATTATTTAAAATTGTATTCACAGGATATAATCCTTCTTTGTTTCATCCCACAAGTTCTTCACAGAAGGACAGAAGGCTTAAATTTATGTTTACATTTAATAAGTTGAAAATAAAAACAGATGAATGCAAATAATGCCACTAACGCAGATCAACAACATCACTTTGGCTGTATTTTGAAACGTTTCCATACTAAACTGGAAGAAGCTTTAGAAGATTAATTGTGACTAGTTTGCCTACTTTTTGAAGAATTATATTGTGGTAGACTGGATAGTTCACGGGATTATAAATGGGACATACAGACTTAAATTCCAAGGTAGCTAGTTTAATCTAGCTCAGGTCAATACTGACAACTATTCTGTTGTATTTTTGAAATGAGGAGGTGGTTCTGAAGCACTTCTTCTCTTAAGAGGACAGGTTCAATGCACAAAAGCGGCACTAATTTGCACCTCAGGCAGTGCACTTCATCAAAGAGACTGAGGAATTAATGGGGTATAGGTTTATAACGTCGCAAAGCATGCAGGATGTTTTCCCATGCCCTTCACTTCCCTTTCTGTGAGGTGAGCTGTTGTGTTACAAAGGGACAGTCCTACTCTATCCTCAGATTTTTCTAAAGCTACTGCAAACTCTACAAGGAAAATCTTGAAGGTGCCCTGTGCCACCAAATTTTACTATCCTTTAGTGGAACTCAAGAGATAGATTAGATTTCACCTAGAAAAACATCTTAGGGGTGCTATCTGAAGAGAATCTTGATTGATGATTGTTGGCAGCAAATATTTCCTTGAGTGCATAATGGTTTTATTAATAGTTCTGGACTGCGCTGAAGCAAGTAGAAAACAGACCAAGTGAGGGGTGTTTTTTTGTGATCTGCCTACTCAGATGCATCTAATCCTCACCAGCATCAGCTCTGTCTTCCTAGCAAGTTTCAGTGTCAATACACTGTCATCAAGTATCCAGAGAGGAAGCATTAAAAAACCCCACAACTCTGTGTGTTCCAACCATAGCAGCAATATGGCTTCCTGTGTTACTCCTACCTACAGAGCAGAGGGTGGAAAGCCACAAGGATGACGGCATTGCTAGAAATGAGGGATGGGTGTGATGCAGACAGTGCCTACTGTGTATTAACATATGCTATTGTATATGGACACCAGCGCTGATACCACGCTATTGAGCTGTCCCAGTCAGAAGTGAATTTAATGGGCTTAAGAGATGCCTTGTTCAGTGGCCAAGATGGGCTAAGCCTCTCTAGTGTTTGAGAACAGCATCCTTAAAAGGGATTTGGGATATCACTGTGCTGCTCCCATTCAGTGACCGCTTGAACAGCACGAGACATCCCATTGCTGAGGTGCTGTGCACAGATGAATGTAACTGCACTCCAGCAGGCTCTCCACAGAACAAAGGGCAGCAGATGATGAACGAGGACTTGCAGAGCACATATGAGCAGATGTGTCTCGCTGGCGTGGAGATTATGTGGAGCTGAAGCTTTGCCAGTTGTTCTGTTTAGATATCCATGAAGCACCAGAGTCCAGTCCCCTGTTACAGGGACATAAGCCAGCACAACTTGCATTTCAGGGGCTGTCCCTGTGACATGGACCCAGTTCAGCTCCCAGAGAGCAGAGCTCTCTCTTTTACTGAGGGCACTCACCAAAGAGCTACGCTGATGCTAAATATAACATGAGCCATCAGCCTGAAGGTGAAAAGTCTCTGACTAATTAATTATTCCTAAGTATCCTCATTAAGCTCTTCTCTGGGTATAGACAGAGTGTGTTTTTTATCTAAACCTGGTTAGTTGTGCCTATGACAATCTGAATTTCTTCTCTGTATATAACCGTGACTGTGTCCTTAGGAATAATCAGGAAATCTTAATCAAAATTAACAGGGGTGGGGCAAACTCTTGATGAGAGCAGGATTCTGCAAACATTTGCAAGAATTTCTCAAAGTTCAAAACCACTATGAAAAAAAAGGATAATTATTTTCTACTGAATTTGCATTTGGATTCTGAAACTCTATCCAAGCAGCTAGGTCCCTGCAGGAGTAGATCCCTAAATTGGCCCTGAGAACCAGACAAGTGCAGTGCATACATGACTGAGGCGTGCAGAACAGCACTCCAGCACAGAAATCATTATAGAACAGTCAAGATACATGCAACTGGTAAGTGACTACTTTTCCTGCAGAAGGTAAGCCATTATAAAAGCCATACTGAACACTGTTCATCAGAAAAGTTCTGATCAAACCACCTTTTTTTACATTTGTGCAGGCACAAATTTAGGAACGGGTTTTCACAGATTCTTGTAACTGCTTTGCTTTCGTCTGTGCACACTTGATTTATATGGCCATTTATCCAGCTCTCTGCACAAATTAGGTATTTAGGGCTGCACGTAGCTATTTGGAGCCTACCTGGTACGTGTCTTACCTGCCACACACGTAACAAGTTCAAACGCACACATTTCAAATCTGAGCATGAATTCAGAGCATCCAAATGTTTAGGGTCATGTGGTAATGCATAATTTGCCTTGAATCAGAGGCTACTTGAGGCTTCTGAAAATGTCAATCTGGAAAACTACAGCACCATGCAACGCAGTATTTAATAAATTACTGCCTGAATACCTAATTCTGTTTTAAGAAAGACAGGAGGGACGATAATCCTGTAATTCTTTAGGAAACATGCTGAGTGAACCTATGAAAAATATTCTATGTTACGCACATCAGTCTGTTTACCTGTGACTCATAAAAAGAGCAAAGCACGCAGGAAGGCTTAACCTGAGGTGGGATTATTAGGCCAAGTTCACTGATTGGCAACAGGATTTGGTGTGAAATAGTTAGGCTCTCCTCCAAAGTACAGACTGAAATAAACATTTCGAACTCCTATTGATTTTGACAGCAAGGAACTGAAATGGGTGACAGTGTCTCATGTTCTGGAACTCAACAGCAAATTGAAAAATGCTGTAGAGTAGATGTCTGAGGCAACATAAAGATCTATTATTCAGGTAAGACAGCTGATCAGGAGTCCTAAGGATAAGAGTAAATAGGAGATAAGGGTGTGATTTATTCCCAGTATTTGATTACTAATGTACAGTGAAGACTGTAAGTAAAATGAGCAGACAGGGTAAGGGCAGAACAAAAATTTATGTTTAGCTGTTTTGTTATCATTAATGGTTTTTTTTTATTAAGAGTAGATTAGCCAATTTGGTTAAAAGATTGTGTTTCATTTTCTGTCCTATAGACTTGGTTTGATTACTTGAAAAATTAATGAATGCTATGGAAAAGGTTCCAAATTTTAGTTCTTCAGCATTGTACTATTTGTGCAGCTATGCTGCCTTGTCAGCAATGTATGGGTTAGAATGATTACTTATTATTGCATTCTAATTTCCACTGGGCTTTTCTATATTTCATTTGCTGGTGGTAACACAGAATAAACTATTCCTAAAACGTCTTCTTTATTACTCCTGAAATGATTTTGATCATATCTGCCACATGGCAACTGAGAGTCTGGGTAGTTTATTTTTTAAGAATATTAGTTTCTGCGTTACACAGAAATATCAAAGGATGATGTGCATGTATGTAAGGGGTAATGGATAATTACAATGTACACTTAAGGATAATTGCACTACACACAACTATGGAGTTATTCCCTTTTTACAAGTGTATAAACAAAAGCAGAATTTGATTAGGTCGTGTGATTGCCTCCTTAAAATCAAATGACTTTATATGCATAAACATACTTCAGGTACTTGGGTTTGCTGTTGGCAGATGAAGGCAATGAATCCTCCTTAATCAAGGATAAGGAAGCAGGGGTGATTCAGACATTTTACCCAAATCAAAATGCAGACTTCAATCTCAACTGCACCCCAGTATGACCACAACCCCCCTCTGCCTTTCCCCACTGTGCCTTCTAGGGCAGCCCAGCCAGTGATGGCACGGAGACTACTCCAGGACCATACAGGCTCAACATCCCTCCAGCTCAGTGGTGCAGATTTTGGTGGTTTTTTACCTTAATCTGCATTTAGCCATTAAATCATTAGAGGGAATACACAAGAATAATATAAATAAATTTCATAGCAGATTAAGTCTATGAGGCTGTTGAGTGTCCAAACATTACAGAATGGATCTGCAAGAAGAAAGGACAAAACAACCCAAACCAAAAGAAAAGAAAACAAAGAAAAAAACCCACACAACAAGGGAAAACAACAAAAACAAACAAACCAAGCAAACAAAAACAGACAGGAAAAGGATCTAATGAAGACTAATGGCTATCTGGAAGTGAGGTTTCAGAGATGGTGTAGATACGCCAGCGAGCATAAGGCCATGAACTCTAATCGACACTTTTCTGTAGGATTAGACAAAATATGATCAACCACTTTTCCCAAAAAAGAGCACAGGTTTGCTGTTCTCCAGGAAATAGATAGCTCATCTATGGAAACAATCTGCTGATCATTAAGAAAGTGTCTAACAGTTCTGCAACAATCAGACTTCAAGAGCCATCAAGGTGACAGTAAATGAGAAAATTATAGCACAGTGTGAATGTAGTTCCCATCTTTGAGATCTTCTCTACCCACTCATATACCCAAGGACTCACAGAAATATTGGGGAACAACACTTTTGGGAAAGGACTCTGGGGCAGGCAGCCCCACACCCCTACTCCAGGATCTAGGACCATTTCTCCCACCTCTGAGGATTTCAGGGAACATAACTAGAGATGAGGCAAACCCCTCGCCCCTGCACCAGGACTGTGCACAACTCATCAGGGTCCCTCTCTGTTAGTGAGCCTTCTCCTCCAGGGAACGAGGAGATTGTACAACAAATTGCTACCCTGCTCCCCTGAATTCTCACCCCCTCTGCACCATCCCCCTCCAAGAGGGAGAAGGCAGGTAATTCATAAAACTCTATGCATCTGTGACTGAAATGCTTCACTATCCAGAATTATTCAGCCTCCACACTGTCATTTGTCCTAAGCCATCACACTACAAAACAAAACCACCACTACCACTTCAAAAAAAGTGTTTAAAAGTACATTGCAATTATAGAAGTCTGCTGAAATCCTTCTGGCTTGCCTACGAAAGAACAATTATTTGCAAAAATGGCAGAACTGATAAAGATTTTATTCATTAAATTTTGATCTATTCTGGCAACTGCTGAGCTATTTTCATACCTTAGCAAGAAACATCTCTCTATTGACAACTGTATTCATTATCTGATACAGCACCAGTCTTCTACTTTGGTTTTCCTCATGAATCTCTGTAGATACATTTTTTTTGAGGATAACCTACTGCATTAACACAGTTTGTAACAGTAAAATATTTATTGTTTGTAAAGCACTCAAATACACAATGTGGTTTTCAGAAAAAATAAAGGCTATAAGGTGATAGCTGCTCTGAAGTTAACAGCAATTCACTGGGTTTTTAAGGCCAAGAGTATCTGTTCATTATGAGTTTCTGGCATAACTAGTGTGATGGGATTTCGGTGTGTAATTAGGACTCCTTGAAAGCTATTCCTGGTTAAAAAAAGTATTCAAGATTTCAAGGCTTCTACTCTTGATCTCTTTTCCATTAGAAACCTAGTGGCACAATCCCTTTTGCCTACTTGCTTTGTGACAGGGTCAGCCTGCTGGCATAGCCAGAGCTACTTTCACTCCAGCAAGTACAGATGGGAGCAGAGACATGACTAAAACCTAATATTTGCTAATAGCAAACAATATGTCTTAAACAAAGCGCTTTGTCAGGTCCCATAAAGGCACAATATATTCTGAACTCTACTTCCAAAGACAATATGATTAAACGTGTTCCATCACAATGCAATGACCTAGAATTTTTATTGGTAGTAGTTATGCCTTAAAATTAATTTATAATACTGTACTCATTTTTATGGCTGTTTTTTGCAGACTATAGTGAACTATCTGTTTTAAAAGGGAAATACATGATGGACTAGGTATTTGATTGAGAACTGGAGTTGGCTGACATTAGGAATACCTTTAATATGATGAAGAACCACATAAAGTAATAACAAGGGCTATGAACAGTTTGATTTGGCTTATCTGATGTGATCCAATTTTCTGATTCTAGTTTATTCTAGCACTTTGTATTTTTGTGGTATTCTTATAAGAGAATGCTCATGTGAAACATAGAAACAACTGTGGCTTAGGGGAACACTGCAAATGCAAATCTGCTTTTAGTAGCAATAATTTGCAAAATTCTTTCTGAGGATAAAAACTATAATCTGTCCATCGAAATTTCAATTTTCTGTAAAGGTGTGCAGTGCCTTTTCATAAAGCTGTATTTTTGTAAGTCATTAAATTGGTTTTTAGTAACCTCATACTCATTTTCAATTGAACAATTATTAAACTATAAAACAAAATTGCACAATTCCTAAAACTGTAGTCTGGAGTTTTACAGTCTGCTATAAAGTGCTGCATTATTATAATACACCAAAGATGCTCAGACTATTAAAACCCTTTTTTTTTTTAAATGAACCATAAAATATTTTATCATTGATGAAATAATTCTAAAGTGTTGTACTCTTCAACAGTATACAAGCACAATATTTTGGTCTCATGAAAAGCATGCTAATCAAAAAACCACAATTTAAACTGTAATTCTAATATGCAGCATAAACCATGTCACTGTCTTTCAGTAACAGGAGTTTATTACACCCAACTTCAAACATTAAAAATCAGAGTATTGATCATTAAATATAAGGTCCAGTCTTACCAAGAGATCTCCATGCCAAAGAGACTGAGTGTCAAGCAGTGTAATAACAACAGAGATGTGATGACTTTCCTGTTGTAAAGTTTTAGCCTGTATTTCACTCCACAAATCATGACTGATCTTGTAAGGGGGCCTGATGCTCAACTTAGAAGTTCAACCAAGCCTAGTAAATGAGCACAATTTTCTCCTGACTACTGATGGCTGATGTGCCATAGCAGCACTGACAGTGATATGATACATCTGCGCTATCGGGTTTGATCCTTGGCTGCATCCTCACACTGTTCCCCCCTGTTCAAAAGAGAGGCAAAAGACTCCCTGTACTTAGAAATTAATCACCTGTGTGAATCACATCTATAACTTCAGCAGGATTTCAACAAGCTTGAAAACAACCTATCTTGTGTGGTCCTGGAACTCTTTGGCAAAGACGGTGAAGAGCCCAAGCGCATCCTCGCTCCGAGTGGGAGCACCAACACAACCATACCATAAATACACGCACGTGTATGTGTACGTTCCCTGCAAACCAGCCTGTGGCACTGGGATCCACTGTTGGCACAGCATGGCAGGTGGGCCGGGGCTACTTTCCTGCCTAGGAGCACCAGGGTTTCCACACAGACTGAAAACCCCAACGTGTCTCTCACTCATGGTCCCCTCACCTCCTCTGGACCTTGCACATATGCAAGAGTCGTGCAGTAAATGACTGCACTCTCAGGGAATTGTACATCCACACTTTCTGAGGACCCACTCCAGCACGCTGGTGAAGAAAACAAGGATTAACCTCGCTGAAACCAATGTCAGTGAAATCAACGGACAAAACAGTCTCTGCTGTGGCAAAATAGAATTTCATTTAGTGCTCCCCAAATTAGAAGCATAAGATTAAAGATGAAAGTTTAAGTTATCCGTGGCCATCAGATTTTAATCTGTACAAACAAAGCACTCAAGACTTCTTTAGGTAAAAGGGAACTGCCACTAAGGCAAATTAAAAACATTGCTTTTTTAGCAGAAAAGCTGCCAATAGGTGTTCTCTAAATCACTTGTACCAGCAGGCTGATCCCATTATGTCAGCTAATCCTGGAAATACAGGAGGTAGATTTAAATCTTTTCATACAAAACATTAAATCTTTTTTTTCTTTTCTTTTGGTTCTGGCACAGCATTTAGAATTTTATATTGCTGTCCATCTTTTGCCCCAGACTGTATCTTTCTGTGTAGTTCCAATGCCCAGAGGAAGAGGTCCAAGCATGGCTTTTCCAAGGGACAGAGCAGGCAGGGCATTTGAAAGATCAGTGCTTCTTTATCACAAACAGTAAAAGCTCACAGGCTGTGAGAAGGGACGAGGCAAAGAAGGTGCCAGGTGTATGGGTGAGTTAATATTGGTGCTCAGGGGATAAAACAAGTTCCCTTTGTCTCTACCCCAGAGCTCCTTCTCAGCAGTTGTGCCATGCCCTCACCTACACACTGCCTGGGCTTCCTGCTTATGTTCACCCACCACCCAATTACCAGTCTGTGGAGATCCATACCTGCTGTGTCCTGATCCTCGGAATGCTACACTGGAGCTTTTAACCCTCTCCAAACATCTACATAATGCTTTAGAATAATGATATTTAGCACATGGGAAGCAACATTAAGCAATTAAAGAGGGTACTTAAACCACCAGATTAGCAGCTCCTTGCACACTGCTGGAGGTCTGCACAGACAAATCTACATGGGAAAAGCAGAGTCATTTTCAGCCTGAGTCACATTTAAGTCCTGCTCTCCTCAGAGCACTGTGAGCCCTCTCTCCTGGTTTTGTCCTAAGATCCGCCATTACAAATATTTTTTAAAATCACAAGTATTATGTGTATTTGTGGAAGAACAGCTTGCAATATGACCCACATCTGCTATAAACACTCACTAATCTTACACGCAAATAGAAAGAACTGACATATTTAAGTATCTAGATTTCTCTATTCCCGTGTTCCCCGCAAAATGTTTGATATTTTCCATTTCTGTCTCTCGGTTTTTAAATTCTGCTGCTGAGAGCACAACAACATTTACATACTGGACTTGTCTTCAGTCCAGAGGACCATGTAGCTCAATTACATGTGCCCACTGCTACATTCTTCAAAAGCACAAAAACCTTAAATTCTCTTTGAATGCTGAAAATTCAAAGCAACAGCAAGACATAATAAATACAGGAAAAACAAGTATAGAGCTAGCTAACAAGATTTTGATGCATACATTTACTTAAATGTCCTTAACCATCTTGACTTCTACAATTTTTGTCTTTTGCAAGCCATCCTTTAAGATATTATAGAAAACCCAGTGTGAAACTCTTAGTTTTTTTATTTATCTCTGCGATGACCCAGGAACAACTGGTCTAATCTAGTCTAATCCATCACTTGAGGTTCATTGCATTATCATCCATCAGGTCTATCCATCCCTCCCAAATGCAAAAGCAGCCTTTTTTTGAAGAATACATGGTGTGAGTACACATCCAAACTCATTCTTTCATCCCTTTCAAATAATCCAACACGATGGTTCACGCAGTGCGGGTAGAACATGAGACTGAAAGACCAGAACCATTTTTTAACTGGCATACTGAATGCAAGTTACGACTGAAAATGAAAGATTAACATCTATGTCAGTTAAATAGGAAACACTGGAGTGAAGCTACCAGGAAAAAAAGTACAGTTGGCAATTACTTAATAAAATCTGTCTGTACAAGGAACATGCTGTTGGCATTCATCTTCCCTTTTGTTCACAATATTTTATGTTATTTTTAAGCGGTGCTGAGGATCCCTTGCAAGATGTCAAGCACCTCAAATATACTTAAATTTAACATTTTGTATAAAACTAACTACTATTTACTGTCTGTGTTTAGCAAACTTTGTTAGAAGTCAGGTTTGTAAAAAGAGTTTAGAGGATTCTTGAAAAAATTAAGCATCTTCCTGGCAAAGATGGAATGCTGTTTTAATTGAGGGACAGAAAAAAAGAGTATATTACACAATCTGTGCATATGTAAACATAAAGAAAACATGTATCAGAAATAAACATTTTGCTGTATCAATATGAAATAAGAAAATACCCCATAATATGAGAAATGAAAATTCTCATAGCAATGGTAAGTTGAAGTGAAGAACAACTTCTAAACAGAATCACTACAACAAACATTATTTTAAAGTCCAAATCTTCAACAGGAGTTTTGAAATAAATACTGAGCACACGTAAACAAAGAGTATCTCACATTTTCTTTAAGCATTCACCACCTTTCTTATTCCCAGCTTTGCTTGTGCAGAAGAACATGGCACAGCAACAAAGCCATCAGTGCACTCTTGCTCTTCATGTCACCATTTTGAACAAGTCAGGAGGAAATGTATCAAAAATTGCTCAGCCAGTGACGCTCTTGGCGGACTGGGTTAGTGCCCTGTACTTTACAGCCCCGGGAGGTTGGTGTTTGCTCATTTCTATGGCACATTACACTAACCAATCACTTCCTGCTCTTTCTTCCCTTGCTGTATTTATTTCAATGGCAATTCATACTAATCAATCACTTCCTGCTCTTTCTCCTTCACTGTATTTTTAAACCCACTAACTAGAATATGCAGCCCTGTTGCATCTCAATGACCATTTCCTTAGCCCCTCTCTGCCACTGTCTTTTTGTGCTGAGACTGATGCTTGTAATTTGACTTTTCACAGCTTTTAGGCTATATTGCCTTTCAGAAACCTTTCAGCTCAGCTGCTAAGCATATAAAAAAGCTTTTGGCTGCACTAGTTCATGTTTTGAAAATACTACAAAGGCATATTTTCATGTGAGGAGAGACTTGGAATGAATGCCCTTCTCCAAGTGCAATATGAAAACCAGTTCTTTTATAAAATTTGCATTAGGGTTTAAGTCTCACATGCAAAGTGGCACCATACTGTCCAAAAAACATAGGTTTCTTTTTTAAAAATTGTGGGCTTGTTTTGGCTCTGTTCATAAGTTACTTTTTGAAAAATGCTTTAAAATATTAGAGCTTTGTTCTTTGTGTTTCGGTTCTGAGAGAAGGAAGCAGTAAGCATAGAATATTGTACTTCACAGGAATAAAACTGCTTGATTTACGTAACTTCAGTGACCTTTTCGTGCAGACCTTATCTATAGTTTCTACCAAACAGCAGAGATCATTTATTTAAAGGAACCTCTTTTCCCTACAGGCTTTCACTTCTTGTGCCAAGTACATCAGGAGGGTACACTTGAAGTCCTAGCACAGCTTTAAACCACAGCTGATAAGCTCATGTGGGATGTGACTTCAAAATGCCAGAGTAACAGGAGCAAGGACAGGGAAGAATTTAAGTCATTTTCGAAACACAGGAACATCTATTCAGGCTTAAGTAACATTTGCAAATTGAAGTGAATCCAATGGGATTTGTGATCACTTGCCATTTCTTCAGTTCTTTGTTTATTTTGTGTACTTTGGTCGCATCTGGAGGCCTTACTCTACAGGGGGCCGTACAAACACTGAAGGAAAATGTGATCACTCCCAAAATACAAGTTTTTAATATAACATGAAGTGACTCAATAATATCCCATCAAGGTCTTGTTCTAAATGCAAGAGATTCCAAGTTTTGTGTTCAAAAGGCTGCGTTTCTTTCAGCATATTCTATTTGGTTAAATGACTATTGAAAATAGCAATATATGCCTCCAACTATCTTTCTTACCAATAAATTAGAAAGCTTAAATAATAAGGAATATTATTAAAAACAGATATGAAAAAGAAATTAAAATAGAAGGACCTAAACTCAGCACCATCTATCATTAAGCCCCTATACTTTGTGACTCTGTAATGTCCCTAATGTTGATCCAGATACAATTTTCCAATGCACAATAAATACAGGAACTGGAAAAGGATGAAGGAAAGAGAGTAGTGCAGGAAAAATTAAGAAGCAAAACATATTTCTGAGAAATAAAATGTTTCTAGTTCAGTGCATATGGAAATTTTGATACAGTTTAAGACAAACAAAGCCAAATGAATTTTTTTATAGGGAAGTGAAAAATCAATGCTTTAACAGCGGAAAGCTAGAAATCCAGAAAAATTTATCTTGGTATCAGCTGAGACCTTGAAGCTTGGACACTTGCATTTGTGTCACATAGCAATTTTCCTTCTGTAAAGACCAAAATAAACAGGACAAGCTGATCTATTCCTGCCTGACCTAATTTTGCATTTAAACCACCAGAAATTTTTATAGCTTGATTGTAATCTAGCCTAAGGATGTTTTCATTTTACATTTCCTGCTACCTCTTTCCTGCCTTGATTTTACTGTTGTCTCCTGCTCAAGTCCTTCAATCTTTCGAAGAGCTGCAAAAACTGTCTTCAGGAGGTGATGAGCCTCTAAATCCAAAATCAATGATCCCCTATCGATAGCCTAATTTAAGTGTCAAAGAAAATCTCTACAGCCACTCGCCAAAATCACATCATGACCTTGACCCCAGTTCTAGAAAGTGCCTGATTCAAAATGGTTTTATCTTTGCCCAGCTTTTTCACCACGTAGTTTGTAGCACCAAATGTTCTCTAATATCCAGACCTACTCAGCCAAAAAACCTTCTTGAGTTTAATGCCAATAACATAAGAAAGAAGGCAGCAGGACATGCTAGCTCACATTAAGGGTTCCTTCCCTCTGTATTTGGATTACTCAGGGGATTAAATTAATCTGACATATCCTGGCAGGATGTGGAGAGTGCCACATTCATATTCAAACCTGTGATAAGAAATTAAATACCATCCCCTGTTTCTAAGTCAGCAAGGCAGTGAAGTCCACTTTGAGATATGCAAGTTCCTGATCTAAAATAAGAGTGTCTGATATCTCACAACGTATGCAGCTTTTAACTACACCATGGGAATAAACAGATACTCCAATTTAGGCAGGTATCTGCTTAGGCAGTGGGAGACTACAGGTATCTACAAAAAACTTTCATTTTTGCACAACAACAAGTACAGAACTCTCTTACCTGCAGGTTTGCACATGCTGGTGAATCATTGTGGGAGGGTATTTCATTGTTGGTGGTCTCTGACCCTGTGTTTTTGAGTCTGGAAGCTGTCGTAGTTGTGGCTGTAGTGGTCTGTACTGGTAAGATTGGCTGCCAGACATTCACGTCAGTGCCATTGCCAAAGGCCTGAATTGCATTTTCTGTGAAAATAAATTACAGGCAATTTTCTATTTCTAAAAAAAAAAGGCAAAAAGCAGAACTGAGTTGTTTTTTATTACCATTATAGTAATTATTACATTTAAAATGTGTATTTACAGAAACTCAATTTTATGCTGAAAAATGTGTTTTATTTTTGAACTGATTAGAAACATGAACTGAAAATCTGGGGTCACATAATTATTTGGTGCAGCCTCTTCTTTGTAATGTTTCCAGTAATTCTTGACAGAAGCTTTAGGACTTACCATAATCATATTTGTTACCATCCAAAGGACTCAAAAATTTACTTTCAAGATTTAAAATACAGTTTGAATGTCATGTCCTAATTCAGGCAGGTGATATTACATAGCAAACTAAAAACAGAGAACAGGATAAAGATTTATTTCTACAGCTTGGTGTGGTAGAAGTAATATGCCTATAACTACAAAATAGTTTTAACTAAGGCAATCTTTTCCTTACAATTTTCAATCAAAATCTGCATAATTGGGTGAGGGAAACATGGTTAAACTAAAACTTTAGCATATAAAAGTTAAAAAGCTTATCACAGTTTCACAGGATTAAAGAGTGTGTTTACAGCAAAAGTAAATTGGTTGGAGTTTTTTTATAAACAAATAGAAAAACATTTCTTAATCAGGTCTTTGGGGATTCAACAAGGATTTGGGGATTTCTTATTTCAAATTCTTTGTACAAGAAATCAAACAATTTCACTGGGGACTAATATGTGGAAGTTATTAGCACTTCTTCTCAGTGGCATTCCTTGCCTTATAAAATAATTTACATGTAATTTTCTTCTGAAAAAGATGTATTTTATTCTGATATTAGTTCTTAGAACTCCAACATGCAAAGAGAAGAACTTGTAAAAAGCACCAGAATGAGCTGCATTAATGGGACAAAGTGGGAAGACGGATATGATAAGTTTTCTTGTATTTCCCTGAATAAGGCAATATAAAAAGCAGTATTTCCTAAATTCACAGTAACTCTTTGTTTCCACTGTTGCAAGAAGGGTCACAGAAATACCTGCAATCCCTCCAGTTTTCAAAGTAACAACTGGCCTTTGAAATTAGTCTTCTTCAATTATTTCATACAATGATAGATGGTCCTTATGAGTCTCTTCCAATTTGAGATATTCTATGGCAGAATCACAGAATTGTTTTGGTTGAAGGGACTTTTCAAGGTCCTCTAGTTCAACTCCCCTGCAATGAGCAACTTCAACTAGATCATTATTGCAAATGCCCCAAATAACAGGTTTATTTTCCATTTTGTAGGGGAAATATACTTTAGTAAAACAGACTAGCAAGAAATTCCTAGTTTCTTCCCATCATAGAAAAATAAGTTTTTGTGCTGTTTAAAGGAAGTAGGAAGGATTTTAATGACAATTCCTCCTGGCAGTGGAAGGCCCACTAATGAAAATAAAAATTTTTTTAAAATTGCCCTTCTATGTGAAAGACAAAGCTTTGGATGAAATTCAGAAACACCTTTAATTTCTTCCTGAAGAAGACATATCTGCAGCTTGGATGACATAATTTATCTCACAGTAACCTCCAATGTCTTTGATTTGTCTTCATTAATGCTTTTATACTGATGGCAAAAGAAAGGACAAGGAATCGCTCTGTCTTTATGTTCTAAAAGGAACCTGTAACACTCCAGAAATGATCACATTCACAAATGAATAAAATCTGAAGTATTGCAATAGATATAAATGGCAACCTCCATTATGCTTGAAGAAGGTCTGATGGCATATTGTTAAATTTTACCCCTCATAGTTTGAACTCTTTTCTCTTTTTTCTTTTGTTATATGATCTTGCTCAATTGATTTGTTCTTCCAAAGCTTAATAAACAGCGTATCACAGAGCAACTCAGGTTTTTGTGCACAAAACTCCCCGTGCCTTCACTACAATGCTGCCTCTTGAGAAGCTACCAGTGGGGATTTTCAGATCCTCTACTAAAATACTGAACCCATGCACTAGCATCAGCTCAAGTCTGTAGGGCTGGATGGGCCAGTCTGGATCACTGTGTTAATTTACTGTTTTTGAGAAAAGCAGTGATGTCTGCTTCTTTGCATAAGCTGATGAAATACGACCTTTAAAACCACTTTTACCCTCAAAACTCCTGCTGGAAGCCTATTTCTTTCGTCTGATGGCTAAAAATTTTCCGATTTTGAGCCTAAATATATATGGCCAATATCTGCATTTTCGATCTTATGCCAACGCTGTCCTGCAGGTGAAGCAATCCCTTCCCCTCCCTGGGCTTGCCCCTCTAATGCAATTTCAGAGGACAATCACGTATCCTTTCAACTTCTGTTCTGCTAGACTAGGGAAGCCAAGCTCTTTCGGTCTCCTCATTTATCTGAAATTAAAACTCTGATGCATACTCCACATCATCCAATTATGCTGCTCCAGGCAGACAGGAAATTTGAAGAGAGAACCTGCCAAAATCGACTCCACTGGGCCATTCTGAAATTTATAATAGTCCCTAATTTGGAAGTGAGTCCAACGGGAAAAAAAAAAAAAAGATCAATAATTTAACAAAATCTTTACAATAGTTACTATCCAGGCTTGTGTTAAAACCAGGCATCTGAGATCAAATATCCTAAAAAAAAGGAAATTGGCTGTAAATTGCAAGCACAATCCAATTTATACTTACTTACGGCAAACCCTTCATATCCTAAACTACATGTCTTTTTTATAGGAAGTTCTTAAATTATACAGAAACCCCTCAGGTGTTGCAATTTCGTGATAAAGATGCTGCCTGACTGTCAGGGTCCAAATATGACCTGTGATGTAAATATATTTCAGTACCATACAACTTTGGCTTTTGATTTTTTTTTTCAAGAGCTTCTCATGTTTGCAATCTTGGCCATAAACCACAGTATCAGGCATATTTGTTCGTTCTTTTAATTTTTACACCTACAAGAGAACCACGCTCAACAAAGTGCAAAGTGATGGCCTTGATGTATCGTAACACACTTAAGCAGTAAAGGAGTTCTAGAAAACATCCTAAAACACATTAAAAGCCACCTAATTTTCTACTCACTAAGGCATATGTTGTCCTTGAAGAAATTCAGAAATTTCAGGCAGTCTTCTATGTCGTTGCCACTGTTGCTGCAGTCGCACCACGGGGCCACGCTGAGGCTGCTGGAGTCGATGTAGTTTGGTGTCATCACGGTGCCTGTCAACAGAGTGAAGCACAGCACTGTGAGCAACCTTTGCACTGGAACATTCCTTCCTTCCACCCTAAGATGGCACACAGCCCTTGGTAAGTCACGTATTCGGGGCTGGATTCACAACACAGACCCACAGCAGGGCTCTGAACCTCCAGATTTAACAGTTCCTGGCTCCTCTCACCCTCTGACACCCAGCCCTGTGCCGTATTTCACGCCCTCTGTGGTTTGAATGCACTAACTTTAGGGACTGCAACATGAATCGCACATTAAAGACACATTTCTTCCCTCCAAAAAGGGTTCCCATGATGCCTTAGGTTTTACCTTTTATATTTTTCAAATTCTGTACTGCTTAGTGTGTAGCTCTGAAGTTTCTTGTAGCCTGTTAATTTCTGCTCTCTCATGCTAGTTAGACACAACAAAGCCTCTCCGGGCCTGCTCTCCAAGGACACCCAGACCGTCCTAGGCCCAAAAAGTATAAGCCAAAAGGCCTCTAAAGGGGGGCAAGCTGAGGGGAATTACATCATTAAACTGAAGCTTTAATTGGAGAATTAACCCTGATATCTAAATGAACCAAACCTATAAGAGTGTGAAGAACTCGTGACCTGCCGTCCATCTTGGGGTCCATCTTGGCAACAGCCTCTGGCCCCCCAGGGGTACCTTTGAAGGCCTTTCAAATAAATACCGACCTTATTCTCTTACTCCTGTCTAGTCTCTGTTTCTAGGAGGCCTCTCAAGGCATCACCCACAGAGAGCTGCATCAGCAGAACTGACAGCTAGAAAACCGTGGCAGAAGGGAGGGATGGGTTGGAAGAGGGTGAGCACCTCTTTAAAGGGCTTTGTTGCCAAATCAAACACGTGTGGACCGTGTCCTTAGAGCGGCACTTAAAACTCTGGTTTTCCCTCCTCGCTTGTGTTTTTTATGGTTTTAATTCTAGCTGCAAATAAATGGCAGAAACCAGGTGCCCAGACCTGTGCTTCCTCCTCAAGTCTGCAGCCAGACTGAAAAAAACATTCCTGAAATGCACGAGCAAGGAGAATGCTGGTCATGCTGAGGGGAGCCCTGCTACGTCTTGGAGCAGTGTTAACCCCAGGGTGCTCACAAGGGACCTGCCAGCAGCCTGGGTTATGGTGATGAACAGAGCAAAAACCAGCAAGCATGAAAAGGCACAGCAGATTCTTTGCAGGTAATAAATTACTATTAATCCTGCTGTCTCACTACTTCTTCAGTACAGTGATTATTTCCTAAACATTGTCAACAACTTTCCAACCACAGGGTGATTCTAACTCTGCTACACATTCTTGGGTAAATAGTCTCCCATTTATATGTCAACTCAAGGCAACCAAGAATGAAATGAAACCAAAGAAGGCATTTGTGTCCTAAAAGATGTACAGCAACTGTGCATCACTCATCTGGATCAGGAAACTGTTGTGTGATGAGCATTTACTCAAGCCAGCAGTCTCACTGAAGGCATCAATCACCCCAGCAGGTCAGATATTTCAAACTTCCCGCAGGATTGAGAAGTTTGAATCTTTATTTTCTTTGTCTGACCAAAAGGGAAAAATTAAATAAAAAGGGGAAGGCATTCCAGATCTGAACAGCTGCCAGCTGCTTCAGGGAACATGTTCCTCACTTGATAATCTGCAATTCTAGGACAGGTCATATATCATGAGGAAATGTGATCACATCTCCTCAAAACTGACATCAAAGTAGTCATTAAGAAGATGGAATTGATGAAGGACAAATGTTAGAGACCCAAAGTGTACACTAGGAGAGAAAATTTGGTGCATAGGTCTGGGATCCAAGAGTCTGCAATAACAGACGGGAAGGGGCTATCAAACACCACACTAAAAAAAGAAACATTAGAAATAACACAAATCACAGAGTGATGTCTAATAGCCTTTCCATCACCAGGCAGTGCTGGGAAATGAACAAATCAACATGCAAACTGCTTCATATGCAACGTGGGAGACAAAGGAGAACAGGCACTTGGGCTGGCCTGAGAAAGACAGAAATGGATGTGAAAATGAACGTGGTCCCATTGTGAAATTCACAAAAAGCATCTTTTCTCTTGTTTAGGGATGTTCTTAAATTTGACTATAATCCCATACCTTTGTCTACTTGCAGCATTTAACAGATAGTTGGACTAATAATTGCTCAAATTCTGCATGAGATTAGAACATGAGTAAATAGCATGGTTCAAAATTCATTAAATGGAGGTAGAGAATTTTAGTAAATTCTTAGTAAAATTTAGTGAAATAGGCAAATATAATTTGCATTATTAATGAAAACTGGACAGTAGATAAATAAGAAGAGGAATGACATTAAATTAAAATGAAACACATTAAAATGTCTCTCCCTCATCCATTTGATTGTTCAGAACACTATTTCAGCCTTGCAACATGATCTGAAAAGAAGTGAGAGAAAGTGAGAATCGAGGATTTTGCAAATGGAAAGAAAATAGTAGGCTGAGAAAACTTCTAATTAGAAAATGCTTAGTGAAGGGTTAAAAAAACAAAAAGGCATTGAGGAAATTAAAAAGGTCACAGAGGTAAGACTTTCTTATCACAAAGAGGTAATAAGGTAATTAAAAGGGGTTAAGACAGGGGTTAAATTGTAACAGATACCAAGGTACAATTAGGGTTGATGAACACAGGAAAGACAGGACAAGGAAAGTGTGTACACAGCACACAAACTGTGCATCCAGCAAAAACAGAGTGGCTCAAAGAGCAGCTAGTAGAAAATCAGTCTGTCATTTAAACCTGGGGGCAGATGTGAACCCAAGCGGATTATATGCTTGCTTTCCTGGGGTGGATGTTCTTTTTTCCCTGCAAATGTGTGTGCCTTTCCCTTCCCCTCCTCCCCACTGGCTGGCATCTTGGAAATTCTGCTGATGGACACTAAAGGATCAGAGAAACCATGGTGGCTGGCAGGAAAATAGGACACGCTTGGTTTTCTGAACTCTAGGTATCAAACAGCTCTGTGATGGTCTCAAAAGTCAGCAGTCAGACTTCCACATTTTAGACAAAAGCAGAGCTGGCCTGAACATAGTCAAGAGGTTGCTCAAATTAGGGTGAATTAATAAGGAGATGGATGGGGCATCTAAGAGAAGGGGTGAGTGGCTGAAGTTTCTTCAGCCCAAAGCAACTCCAGCTTATTCACAGAAACTCTCATGGAATTCCTGGGAATTCCAGGGAACTTGGATGGATTTTGCTCAAGACAAGGGAAAATGTTCCAGAAAGTGAATGCTAAAGCAGATCTTGAAGTCAGCAGTTAGAGCAAAACTTAATTGATGTGGGAATGCAGAAGGTCCAGATGGCATAGCGAGGCTGTAACCAAAGCACTGACTCAAACATGGCTATCCACAGTCTCCTTTTATGTTTAATAACTTTGTATATTTTTCTGTTAATTTAAAAAAATCTATTAATTTATCCCTATACTAAAAAGAGCCTAAAGCAATGAATTGAGGTTTTCAAAATTCCTGTAAAGTGTACATATCTTTAAAATTATATATATAACATTCTGATGCAAACATTAAAGCAGCCTCTACAGACTATTCTCCATTTAAGTGATAAAGCATCTCGTACAAAAACTGTGCCCAGCTCTATTTCCATTTAAGATTTTATGTGGGATTCCTATAATTTCAGTGAAGTTAACTCTCATTTACATTCCTGTACATGAGGAGAGACTCACATCCACTGTACCTTCCATAGAGAAGCCTCAATTTCCTGAACAAACTCTGTGGAGGTGCAATTTTTGTTACATTTAATGAAATGGCTAAATGAAATAATATATTATTGACCAACATTTTATCTTAATTAAAAGGAGATCCTGAAGCTCTGATGGACGAATGGATCTGTAGCAGCTTCTTACCCACAGTCTAACTCTTCTTCTTGTGCTTTATATCTACTAAGCAGACATTTGAAAGATTATACCTCTGATTTCTGCCTTACTCCACTTCCATATCAGATTGGTATCACAAGCAAGAATTTACTGTTTCAGCACAAGAAACATTTTGGTAATCTCTTGGTTTAAAAGAATTAATACAAAGAAATAAAACTCTTTTAACACCAGTCAGTGCCTCTTTTGCATGTCTCTAGGGGCCAGCAGGAAGGAAGAAAAATGTGTATTTTTCCCTTTGAAAACTAGATCTCCTTTTGATTTGAACTCCTTGGGCACCCATTCCACATTTCTGATGTGTGACAGCAGCATGCTCATCCCCACTAACACAAAAACTCCTCACAAGAGGAACTGGGTCATCTTTGGGGTTGAACTGAAAAATGAAACCAAGACAACTGCCAGCAAAATTCTCCAGGTCCAGCAAGAACTTCTTGGCAGCTCTGACCCAGAAGTATCTGTTAGTAACAGTTACTCCTTGCCAGCAGCCAGACTTCTTAATCTCATTGACAAGAACAGATTTCAAGGCTATTCAATTCTCTGTTTCGGAGTCAAATGACAGTCTGTCATAACTGTTCAGATGTTATACCCTTTGCATACTGTCTTAATCTCTTCAGTGGCAGAAGAATACCCTTTGAAGCCATCACATCTCATTTTGCCCATTGCCACGTGGACTTAGCTCACTTGTTAGCTGCTAGAGTAATAAGAACGGTAACAATGAGCCACTGAGTATAGCTTTCAATCATTTTTCAGCAAACCCAACCTATTTTAGAAATATTTTCATTTCGATATCATCTCCAGAGACATTTATTTAACAGCAGGACCAGCTTCAGGGCCTCAGCTGGCACCTTCATGCCCAGCAGAAGGGGATATTACTGCACTGCAGCAGGTGCAATGGCTGTAAGCTTAAAAACACCTTATCTGGTGGCCTTTCAAATCTGTTTGTTTCAGAGTTTTGACATTCACTTATTATTTATTGCCCAACTATGATATTTCTACAACATGTTCGGCTTCTTGACATGTTATCTCTCTCTTTCAGGAATCAAATACTGAGTGTGGCATGTGGAATCTGACTTCCATAAAGGCATCCTTGTGCCTGTTGACACTCAGGAAGGTGACAACAAACAAAAATAACTACGTTGGGGAGGGAAGAGGATTCTGGATTTGGTCTCAGTTCATCTCATTGACAGGCATCTCTGAAAACAATTAGACTGGACAGAGGGATATCATGGAAAGAACAGCAGTTGGAATTGATAAAAGGCTGGATTGATCTATTGTTTCATACCTCAAATTCAGGTATCTTTCTCTGAAGGTGTTTACCCAAACTTGTGATGACAGCTGCAAAATCAACCAAGCTGCACTTCCACTTGTTAACTTCCTACTCCTCTGTCCTACATTCAACCATCTTCATAAGCTTTACTTTTTTTAAGCTTGAATTTACTTCAAATTCAAGCACCTTTCTCTCCTTATCTTCCATTCTTAATTTTCTTGTAACGTACAAAATTACCCCAAGAATCTCTGGAAGGCGAAACAGGGCCAGTACATGTAGGTGGAGGAACTGGCCTAGCATCCTATCACACAGTATTATATTCCAGTTTTTATTGCACATGGGCCTTCAAAATGCAGTTTGGGGTTTTTTTCTCATGAGCAAGCCTTCACCCTTCCCTGCCCTCTTACCAATAAGCCCCGAGTAAGCGAGCAGGCAGTCAGCATAGTTCTCCTTCAGACAGCTACTAACAGAGCGTGACTCAGGCTGGCAGTTTGTGAAGAAATCTGCAAGGCGAGATCTGCAACAGGAAGAAAAAATGCGTATCTTTAAAAATCAAGCCTGAAGGCATTCTTAACTTTTACACTCTCTGTTTTTGGACAAGGCTTAATATTCTTTAACTTAAATGCATATTGGACACATTTCAGCCATTGAGAGTCTCTTTCTAAGATGCGTCTCTTTCCAGAATCTATTTTTGAAGTCAGAACAAAAAAGTGTAAGAAAAGAGTAAAAAAGGAACAGAACAACAGGGAAATGCCTGCCCTTTACTAAAAGAAATGTTCTGCATTTTCATGCCAGGAAAAAAGAGACAAAGAGTGACTTTATCATATGAGGAGTCATTTTGCCTGAATCTGAACTTTAACTGGAGTCTTTTATCCAGAACACAGTGTCTGCTGTTTTACTGGTTACACAAAACTTGTATGTTTGTGCTCACAGAGCAAGCAAGACTCATTCCAAGACTTGAAGCAGGACCTGCTTTGGTGCTGCTCTGAGTTTCCAGAGAGTGGGCTCACCCCTGCTCTGGATTGGCCTGCAGGAGCAGCAGGCTGAAGTGGGGCAGCAGGCAGGAGCAGCTGGCGTGGTCTCCGTGGCCCCCCAGAGCCATGGCACTGAGAATCTATTTGTTCTTGCAAAGTGTCATTCATCCAAAGTCCAGAGGATTGACTCCAGGGCTGAGATGAAAGGAAAGTGTGCTCTGCACTGAGTGCTGCTGCTGAGTGGCCACATTACCTTCACTTACCTCTGTCTGCCCGTGACCAAGGAGGGGAGAGCACTGATCACATACAGGAGGTGCTTTAAGACCAGGAGTGAAGCTGTATTGTGATCAACTGATTACCACTATGTTGGAAAATAAAAGGTCTAACACACAGGGTCTCTTTTGGTTATTTGGGATTTAAAGGCCACATAATGCTCCCATTCAGGTCTGTAATATTTGCGAGGCATTGATGAGGTGGGGCAAGGTCCCACATCCTACAGCTGCTCCCCTGCCCAGTTTAACCTTATAATCTTGGAGTAGTGACTTTTGTTTATTTACAAAGTGTTATTTAGACCTTTATCTGCATGGGGAAAAAAAAAAATCTCCTCCCTTTTTCAATCTTCTAATCTGTGAAATAGGTATAAAAATGTTCTTTTGCATCTGACAACCCACAGTAATGTCTCAGGATCAGATGCTTAATCTTTGCAAAGCCCTCTCAAAATCAGAATAGTATAATCTATGAATTTTCATCACTGCTCCAGCATTATGCAGATTTGCAATATAAATGCGCTTTTTCAGTTTTGCAACAACCCCACAAAAGTTAGCAGAAACAAGTGATTTGCAAGTGATTTACTTTATTTGTTTACATGCTCCAGAGACTCATTATCTTTGTTTGCTTTATTGTTTTACCTACCCCCGAATGGGACTGGATACACATCATTAATTGGCCTGAAAGTAATGATGGGCAAACATCAAAAGGTTCAGAGGCTTAGTCTGAGAAAGCATCCTATAAATAAACTCCATGCAACCTATTCCTGAATTTATGGGAGCTGTTCTCATGGCCTTATTTTAGTTCCATCTCTCACTAACTATACTGACACCAGCAAATCCATGGTTGCCTTCAAGTCACAGTCAACTCTAAGCTTCTCATTCCCTCTCTTGCCGTATTTAACCACTTAACCTTGAGATGAAAATCTGTACCCAGTTGCCTTTAATAGCTTTAAAAAGTCAACCTCTCGACTGATCCTTCAGGATGCCCTATGTGTATGTGTACATACATTTCTAAATTTACATAAAACCCCTACTTAGCTGGTGAATATATACTGTTCCTACCAGGAGACAGGCTGAGCAGAAATGGGTCTTCAAGGTATGGGAAGAGATAAATAGCAGCACCATGAAGAAAATCTGGGAAAGGAAACCCTCTGTCACTGCAGTGATTCCTCTCTCCGTCAGTAATTAAGACAGTGGCTCAAATCCAGCTTTTGGATCAATTGGGAACAAAGACAGTTGGCAGTTTCCAAGGATTTTTCTAATTCTACTAATACCTGGAGGAAGTCAGGTTTAGAACAGCATAGAGCCCATTACACCTATCTAGTATGAAAAACCTCTGCCATGTATATACAGAAGGGCAAGCCTTCTTGCAGTATTCTTGCATTTCTAAAACAAAGTAGCTCCTCAGATCTAAATTTCATTACTTATGTGACCACAAATAAATCTTTTTGGCAATGGAATTATACAATCAGCGTCTTGATAATCATGAAAACACTTCTTGCAATCATTTCATCGTTCTTAAATGTCCAGTTCTCCCTTAGGTTATTAGGTGCACTGGTCCAGAGATCATTTAATACATTCCTCTTCTATAAATGTTTTTAAGGACTGATAACTACGGAATAACACCAGTCATTTACTACCCAGACTGCTTAAAGAACTTATTTGTTGTTCCTAAAGGAGGTTAAAAATAGATCTGCTGATCTCTTTTGCACACAGCTTGATTTCCATGTGAATTTCTGAAGAATTTTTTGTGGTCATAAAAAGTAATGATGTGACAACACTGCACATTTAAGTTTTCATAAGTCAACTATAGTTCAGATAGCTCTGGTCTGAGCAATACTGGACATTATCACACACCCCTCCCTAGCGAGTCATCCAAACTTCACACAATCCAAGCTCTCACCCTCTCCTGAGCTGTTAACTACACCTGATACCTATGTGGATTCATTTGCACAGGAAATAAAGTTAAGGCCAGAAAATAAGAACAGAGACCTCCATCTGCCATAAAATACTTTCAGTGTAGATCTGCTGATTAACACCCACTGAAGATCTAGCCCCAGACATTTCCAGTAGAGTGGCAGTGATGAAAGTGTGCTCATCAGTGAACACCGAAACAGTGGTACTGCTTTTTATCTAGAGAGAGAGACAAATTAGCCTAATGAGAACCATTAATCCTAAAGTATTGCACATGAATATTAAGAACTGTTCTGGTGAAAGAGACAATGCTTTTAGAGATGCGGAATCAGAGCAACCTGATAATAGCAGCCCTATAAAAATTACGCGCATGGTGTTAACTTAGTGCTCCTTCAGCAGGAAGCAACTTCTAAGTGGCAAGTTGGGAGTTTCTAAGCCACGACTGGGCAGTTTTGTTACCTAGAGAACAAACAGAGCTTGCCACATGTACCTTCAAGCATGCACAGTTTTACATGTGCAGTGTACACAGACATATCTCACTGCTGGAGCGAGAACGACAGGCAGTTTTATATTGTTCATACCATGTAGCAGGACCACATTTAAAAGGAACTATTAATTTCTTTTTCTGTCACAAAATCCTCATTGTGCACAGCAGCATTTATGATTTCTTCCCTTTTCCTTGCATAAATAAGGGGTACTACCCAGAAATCTTCCTCCCAGGAAGATGAAGAAAGAAAAAAAAAATATATATATATAATCTCTTTGTAGGGCAGAAACCCCACAAATTAAATTAGTCCTATCTTACCCCTGGAAAACCTGCAGATGTTCTGGAGAGCTTACTTTAAATATTTTGTATACCACTAGCTGGAAAAGTAAGAATAATCCCATAGGCAAATTCAAAGAAAATCTGCTCAAACAACAAACAGCCTTTCTAAAAAGAAGAGAAAAAAATCCCAAACCTGCTATTCTCTAATGCTTTGTATTAGTACCAGTAAAATAATTTGTAATAGTTAAAAATACAAAGGAAGCAAAGTTAATTTGCTCTCCTTATGATAGTGGCTCTTCAAATACTCAGCTGGATAAATCAAAACTTTCACATTTTGCTTACAAATAAGCTTTGTTAATAGCAGTATTGTATTTAATCTGCATATAATTTTTGAGGCAATTTAATTTTATATTAGCACAGCCCGTTGCATAGGCAACATTGATTAGGTTTTCACTACTTTTTGTTCTCAAGGTTTTGTGAAAGTTCTTTGATGTCCTGAAGTTATCTTTGATATTTATCAGTGCTGCCTCTTTAAGGCTGGTCAATTCAGCTTTAGCATTGGTGTATGATATAAATTGTGAAGTTGCAGAAAATATTTATAATTTTTAGTTTGGATTGGGTGCAAATCATGACCTATCAGAAAGCAACTCTCTGAACCAGAGTCCTCCCCAAGAAGCAGCCGCATCGCTGGGATGGCAGGTGTTGATTTCTCTTCTTTTTTTCTCTCTGACTGTACTGTTGGTACACAAGCGCTGAGCCCTTGAGGGGAGAAATGTCTCAGCCTTGCCTTGGCACTGGCGATGTTCAGACCAAGCAAGACACTGAACCCAGGTCTCCTGCTGGCTGCACACACGTAAGTTGTGATGTCCAAGAGAGTGGTTACAACCACTCACCCTGGTAGGAATGCGGGGAGCCACAGCTGTCCTGTGCCACACCTCAGGGATGTCAGGTGAAGTCTGGACATGCTCACTGCCACCTCTCCTCACACTGCTGCTTGTGTTTAGGCATCTATTTATAGCAGCAACATAAAGAGTACATAAATGCCAGAGCTGAGAGACTGGGGTGACTACACTAATTAGTCAGAGCGGCTCTAGCGTCTAGACACCATTTGGCAATGCAGTCACGTAAGGGAAGCACTGCATCAATATTCAAAACAGAAAAGAAGTATAAATCCAGCGCTGAAAAAAGCCAGACTAAGTCAATGAATGTGTGTCATAGTGATAAACGGCACCATTACAGAAGAAACAACAAGTCAAAATACTTGTTCTTCTTTCGTGGGGGTCAACTGCAGTGTCCTACTCCGGCTGCAAATAGCACCCATATAGCCAGGGTGGTGCTGCTTCTGCTGGGATGCAAGAGTGGCAAGAGGGGTTGGTATGTGGCCAAACTAATGGCTTCATTGTTGGAGGAGCGTTTCATTTTCCCTTTCTTTCATAAACAATGAGGCGAAGGCCACATAAGCAACTGTATCAACCAGTGGGACAAAAAAAGCCTCAGAAGAGCTCCATAACGAGAGACGCTCTCCCTGCACAAAGTAGCTTTGATCCATCTTTTTTTCATTAAAGGACACTAGAGCTGTGTAATATTAATAAATCTCACACCTCATTAGCTATCTACACACACTATTGAGCACCTGTGAGCAGCTACAAATTTTGACATTTTTATTTAAGAGGTCACTTTTCCATGTGTTTATTATAGATCAACCCCACTAAATTTTTCCAACAAAAAGGTTGGTTTCTGTTTGGTTGCTGCCCTCCTTCTCAAACAATGACAGTGTCCAGGCCCTGAAGGCACTGATGTTCCTGCCAACCCCTGGGGCTTCCCCCACCCAGTCTGTGACCCAGTACCCCATTCAGCCCCTGCCACAGTGGTGCTGTAGGACCTCGGTCTCCAGCCCCCAGTCCTGCACTGCCCTCCACAGCCATGGGCCCTAATGAGCCAGGTCTGCTATGGGCTGATGTCCCAGCCTGTCCCCAGGGAGATGCCCCAGGTCCAGGACTGCTCCGCTCCAAAGCAGGGTTGGTGGGATGAGCCCAGCCTGAAAGGTTCTGTCCTGCCCATCCCTGGAGTCTCCATGAGCCCCGGGAAGCCCCCACCCCACGCTGCACCCTGACACCCAGCTCAGCATTTGTACCTTTTGGGGAGTGGGAAGGGTAAAAAGTACATTTCTGATGGCAAACCATTTGCCTCCCAAGACCTGAATATTGAAGGCAGTTTCTCTCACATGAGCTGATCCAAATCTTTTCCAACAGTGGCAGAAACCATTACGGGGTTTTAGACCCCATATACCATCTACTAACTGAAAGAAGCTGGTTTTTATCTGGTTTTGCTGCTGTTTTGTTATTTTAAATGACTGGCAGCCTAAACCCAAGCAAATATTTGATTCTGGATTCAATGTATCTCTAAAAGCTGTGTTGTTCATCTGGAATCAAAATACGGACAATACAGTTACAGAGAGGCAGCCTATTTGGATTGTGGGATAACTAGACACAGGATCAAACAGCAGGGACCACCAAGATTCATTGAGATGCCTTCTAGCAGTATGAGGGCTTGCTCAGAGCATCAGGACCAAGCACAAAGCCCACCAAGGCTGGTCCCTCCAGAGCACCCACACTCAACCCAGCCTGCTGTCTGTACCATGCCCCCACCACATTTGCCAGTATTTACGTTACTGCTCAGTCTTCTTGTTTACCAGGGGCCTCCTGGATATCTAATACCCCAGAAAATGGAGATCTAACTCTCTGAAATTCAGTCATGCAAAATGAAAAGCATTTCCGCCTATGCATATCTGTATTTTAAAATTAAATGTATAAACATTGTATTCTTTCTATTTTTCTATTAACCAATTAGTACCCTACACCCAGTTCTTTTACTGCACTTTATGCAAAGCAAAATAGAATAAGTTCTATACCATTTTCTGTTAATATTATCCTTTCCCCTTTTCTCATGTCAGCTGCTGGAGACTGGTTAGATCTTTTTACACAGTATCTGCTATAGAAAATCAAAAGAACTTAACAAAATACTAATGCCATAGTTTATCAACAGTAATGAAATCCTCTAAGCAACTCAAGATCATGCATGAGAGTAATTTTAATTTAATATATTAGATCTCCTTTGGGTTTAAGGGAAACTACTAAGCTCAAACGTGATTCTAAACAAGTATGGTTTATTTGAAATTGGGTTATATAAATATTTATATACTACTGACCTTTTGTGTAATAAAACCAATTTTGAGATATACGGTGAAAATCCTGAGCACAAGGTAATGCAATAAAGAATTAGAACAGTGATTTTCAGATGCTGTGACACAAACCAGAATTTTCTCTTTCTGTTCGCAGAAAAAAAATTACCTCACATCATTTTTTAGAGGCCTGTTTGAGAGAACATCTGGAAAACATTCCACAGGAAATCAAACCTATATTAAGCATGTTTTGCAGGGCTCTGCTTCCTTGCATCGACCTTAAGCATTCATAATGTGTTTCTGTCTTCTCAGCTGCAAAGAAAACACTTCTGTCAGAGTCCTCTACAAAATGACAGGCTGCATTGTCAGCCCGCGGTTTTATCAGGGGATGCTGGTAAGGTTTCTATTTAGTCTACCTGTCTCTGTACCAAAGCTCTCCAATAACACAAAGAAATCCACCAGTTGCTTTCCAGCTACCATGAGTTTGTATATTTTCATTTTGTTTAATTTCCTTTCTGCTGTTTCATTTGAAGCTTCTAAATAAAAATGACTGGCATTTTTTAAAGATGCCCAAGCCTCAGAATCTCCTGACAGGATGTTACTCAGGGAAGAACTACTGCATTACGGGTAGAGGGTAGAGTTATTCTCACTTCATTAGCTAGGCAAAGAGAATAGTCTTTGAATTACAGGCTGGTAACCTAAAAAAATCACTGTCACTCTCAAAAAGCAAGCCAAGGAAAAGTAGTGCCACTGCAAGTCCTTGAGCGTGCCACTGGACACTTCAGCGTTTATTAACAACTATATTGTGGGTGCACACTGAAAGGATGTGGTTCCAAGTACCTGAGAAAGACATCCATGGCAATAATATTGCTTGTAACCACTTGAATAAACGGTAATAGACTACTATTAGCTCAAGCATGAAACTGATGGGAGCTTGGAGACAGAAAATAATCTAAAAAGTCCAATATGAGTTCTCTCTTTACCAGAAAAGTTTCTGTTGGTAGATGTACTGGAACATCAGGTTTCCTGAGGTTATGTAGGGATGCTCTTTGCATAAGAAAATATCTCATTGGTATGTGTGGTGACATTCCTGAAGGAAACAACTCCATGTCCCCTTGTCAGAGAGGTGGCTCAAGGAAAGAAAAGGTGTCCAGTGTGTGCTTGTACTCTAATGAGCAGGGTCTGTAGGCAGCCAACACGGCTGAAACCCATCATGGAGCTACTCAAAATACTGCTCTGACCTCGGAGTAAGACAATAAATACAAAACCAGAAATACAGAAGATAAAAAGCAGAGTAGAGTCTCTTTTATGTGAACCCATTTTTTTTCACGCACAGAACAGCCCCACCAAACAGCAAGACGAGAAGTTCTGGCAGCAGCAGACCAAGAGAGCATTGGTCTTATTCAGCATGTTTTACTTGCTTTTAGAAGTAATATGGATATATAATGATAGTACAGAAAGCTGCTTTGTAGTCTAAGACTGGAAAACAAACCATTTTTACCAGTTAAGGATGATGTGCTGTCTTAAGAGCTTTCTTTTTTTTTTTTGACTCCACTCTCAAAAAAACGGGAACACGTGAGGCTGAGAAAAAAAATGTGAGGCCGAGAGCTGACAGCCTGTGATACACCCAGACATTTACAGAGGTTGTTCTGAAATGAACTGTCCATTCTGAAAAATATTTTGCAATGCTGCATGATGGCCAGTTACTGAGATGTATCTCCAGCATTTCATAATGACTAATTGGCAAAGAGTACATCATAAAGAGGACAACCACTGTGATTTATGCTTGAACTGGAACAAAAGAAAGTGAACTAAACATTCAAATAATACAGTTTGAATTTAACAGAGTTCTTAGTTGTATGTGCTTTACAACAGAAAAGCTTCCTTTAATGGTTTATAGAATGTGCTTGAAAAAATACAATGTAAGCACAAACACATGAATGTAAGGTCATCTATTAATAATCTTATACAAGGGTCACAGTTAGCTCACATAGAAAATCTATCATCAACAGTAAACACACACCAGAAAACCCTTTCTGTGTCACTTGTTTTAAAGCCAGCAGATCATTAAAGCAGAAGAAACAACCACCACCTCTGCTGAGAAGTCTTTGCAGACGCTGGTACATTTACATCTGGCTTCCACTTAACAGGAGTTACTCCAGTAACGTGGTAGTTTTTGTTAACATAATGAAAGCAATGCAATTTCTATTCAGTAAACATTAGAATGCTAAAATTTGAAAATATGCATGTGGCTGTCACTTGCTCTGTTGAGAAACAAAGTTTTATTTTTAGCTCCAGTGCTTACATTTTCTTGCAGCTATTTTAATAGATGAACTGCCACCAGAAATATTCTCTCACTGGGCCCTGATGTAGAATGATATAAATAACCTTTACAAAGTCCAGCATAATGGAAGGGTAAAATCAGTCGACATTCTCCTAATTAGCATTGCCTGAAGATTTACCTACACCGAACAGGAAGAGCCAAATATTCCCCTGGAATAAATCCACTGAAGTCACTTATGTCAGAGGAAGTACACTGGGAATGGACTTGATAGAAGAGATTTGTTATTTACATTAAACACAGAGCAGCTTCTTGCCTGTAGCATATACATGGCTTGAGGTAAACCAAAAAACCATTTTGATTTATTAAAGAAAATGCTATTGTGTGATATATACACCCTTTCTTTGTCCCAGAAATAGCAAGTTGGCCAAATGTGATTGGGTGTACATAACACATCTTCTCTTCACCACACCTAATAGATCATGGGGTGGAAACCACTCGTGCAAACCCGTGGATGCTAAACTCTTCTCTACAGAAATCTCTCAACTAACAATTCAAAAAATCAGCAGTAGCAGTACTCTTAGTGGAACCCCATCCAGCAAAGCAATTAAGCGCTTGCTTAACTGTAAGGACATGAGTAGCTTCAAATTAAGATCTCTATTAAAGTTTAATGCCAAATTTAACTGTCCTGTATTTCAATATTTTTGACTAAACATGTGTGAAACTGCTTAATTAACATTTGTAGTTTAATCTCTCCCCCCCAATAAATCAACAAAACAAAATGGGTCACATTTAGCCCTGCTGTAACCCCCTCCCTGGCTCATGTTCCTAATCTGCAGTCTTCTCATTTCTTAAATTATACAGGCAGCTTTTCTTTTCCACTTAAATTAACAAAATAAGGCTTTTCTAACAAAATGAACACTCCGGGGAGACCTTATTGCTTTCTACCTGAAGAGAGGCTGTAGCAAGGTGGGTTCTCTTCTTCCAAGTAACAAGATGAGAGGAAATGGCCTCAAGTTGTGCCAGGGAAGGTTTAGATTGGATACTAGGAAATTCTTCTTCATGGAATGAGTTTTCAAGCATTGGAACAGGCTGCCCAGGAAAGTGGTGGAGTCACCATCCCTGGCAGTATTTAACAGACCTGCAGATGTGGCACTTGGGGACATGGTTTAGCGGTGGGCTTAGCAGTGTTGGGTTTATAGCTGGACTTGATGATCTTAAAGGTTTTTTCCAACCTAAGCAACTCTCTGAAGGACCACATTTAGATAATACAAACGCCCCCAGGTTCTTCGAGCTGAAATGCAGTGGTCACAGGTACCTCAGTCAGCCCACTGAGTCATTTTGACAAGAAAGAGACTGCCAGGGAAGCAGGGTATCTAAATACAGCCTATAAAACCCGAACCACTGGCATCCCAGTTTATTTTGTGACTGTTGTATGTTCACGCATGCACACTTTATTCCCACTTTCACTTCTTCAACCCTGTAGGCAGGTAATATGGAATATTCAGCGCCACAGGTTATTTTTAACCTGCTCAGCAGAGGATCCACCTGACTGCAGGGAGGCTGCCTGGAGAGTTTCGAGCTTGCCTGACAAAGGACCTCAGCGTGAAGACACTGTCCAGTTACTGCTTCTTGGAGCATGAACTCTCTTCACTGGTACAGCACAAAGCCAAGGGAAAGTTGGGTGCAGGACTAAAGCTGAGCCATTTTTCTAATTATTGTATCCTGCTTTCAGAGGAATGTCAATCACGCAGCAAACTTTTGATCTTGAAGCCCCTCTTAAGCTGAACAGAGAGAGTATAAAAGAGGGCCAGCCAAGCAGATCTTGGCACTTGCAGAATGAGATCCATCCACACTTCAACAGGGACAAAGCAGTCTTATCTTGCTGGATGTTTGGACTTTTTTTATTCCAAAGGGATTTATGGATATCTTATAAGGAGGAACTCCTTGATTCATTTTGAGTTTTACTCAGATGGAAGAAATTTAAAATTACCTTTGTTTCTGTGGGGGAGGGGAGAGCAATATTATGTCTATTTACTCTGCTAACAGAAGACATCAAAGTACTGAATCATGTAAGGGACTGAAAGGGAAGAAAATAATACAATATTGCAGCATTTTCTATCTTTACTTTGCCTTTCTTGAAAGGTTTTTGCTTATTTTGCAGAGACTGCATTAATATTTTTTTCCAGGCTAGCAATTCCCCACACACATATTCCTCTACACCATCAAGTTTCCTCTGCAGAATACAGCAGCTTCTTTCCCACTTCCCCTCAGACCCCATTTTTTGAATTTTCTGAACTGTCACCATGCCTCACTATTAGTTCATTAAAATGAATGAATGAATACCTGTTTGGTTGGGGTGTTTTTTTCACTTAAATAAATAAAACTCTAGCAATATATACATATATGCCTACATTTACATGCTTGTATATGCATATATGTATAAAAATCACTCTTCAAATTCAGGCTGTTGTGAGGTGACCTTGTGGGCATGGGCCAAAAGGTAGATTTACAATTTTTTCTGTCCTGCTTGGTATTCTAGAGACACAGGAGCTCTCCTGAGTGCAGGTGGAGAGAGCTCAGGCTCACCCTACTACACTGCAAGCATCCTACACCTACTGCAGGGTGAGTCAGGCACGAGAGGTTTTGCACGCACTCCCTGACTCCATCTCCAAACACACAATGCAGGCACACCCTGCACTTCTCTAGAAATTGAGTGTCCTTTTCTTAATGTCCTTAACAGCATTACAAAAACTATGCTGTTGTCCTGGTTTTGCATAACCACAGCAAACCGATCATCTCCAGGAGCTGCCGGAGTGCTCCGAGTGCCAAATTGATATAAATGCCCTGGAGGGACTCAAACCCAGCTCTGTTATCCATAACTGTATAAATGCTACTGAGTCCTTCATGAAAATACCCACCAAGTGCCCTTTTAACATGCAAAACTAGAGTCGGGCTGAGAGCGAGCTCTCAGGCTTTTATCTGACCAACTGAATTGTCACCAATATCAGCTACAAGGCTCAGAAAGGGAGGCAGCACCTCTGTTTTCCCTCTCATTTGCTGAATTACAGATGATCACTGGACCGTGGCAGGATATGGAGGGAGGAAAAGCACAACATGCAGAGAAGCAGGTGAGGAGGCACCATAAGTGGCTGTAATAGAATTCAAACACGTCAGAGAGGCGGTGAAAGTCAGATAATTGTGGGAAGATCAGGAAAGAGGAGATGAAAGGAGACTAAGCAAGGGGAAGAGGCAGGAGGAAAAGAAAAGTAAGGGAAAAAAAGTGAGAAAAATGAAAGAGGACTGTAAGGAATAGAAAATTTGAAGAAAAGGGCTTCTTCTTTCCCTCTTCCATCTCCTCCCACACATCCCTCCAGTGCACTGCTCCCTGTCAGTGCTGTAACTGAGGATGGCTCCCTCCTAAAACAAGGTGCTGGGCTCCCCCCATCCCGGAGCAGGACAAAATTGGTTGCCTGCACATTTATAACTTCTCCCCACAGACCTGCCTCTAGTGCTGAGCCACGAGGGTGCAGGGTTTGCAGCCAGCAGTGGCACTTGCTGCAGGAACACTCCGCAAGCCTCACACAGAGAAGCCACTTTTACCAACAGGTTACAGGGGTAAAGCACCTGCAGATTTTCGCATGCCTTATGGAAAAGGAGCACAGACACAGTGACTCCCTTTCCAAGGTAAATTATCATTAAAAGTGTTCAACAGAATAGCATGAAGGAAAATTATTTCCTTGGCAAGTTTCTGGTGTTTTCAGGAAATGCAGCAAGCAGCTGAGCTTCTGTTCTAACGTTTCCAGTGGATGAACTCTTCTCTGCGCTTACAACGTTTGCAGATCTTCACACAGTGTTCTGATACCTGCAGAAGCAGATATCTTTCATACAGACCTGAATGGGTGGTTGCAACTAAATTAAGATTGGATAGGACAGGTGACCAGAAACTGGTCAAGAGGTAAGAACACACCAAGGAAAGTGCATTTATAAAGATTTGGCTCTCTGAACACCCAGTGCTGAAAACATTTTTCACTGTATTTTCAAGGAGATGACCCATGTACTGGAACCTAATTGGATATTTCGTTATTATCCTTCAGCTATCCCACAAGAAGAAGTTATTTAAATATGTTATGCAGCAATTTTATATTTTTTTTCAGTGTCAAACAGCTGCAGACAGCAACATGTACTTTTTGCAGAACTAAAGGCAAAAAATTAAGAAGACAACTGTCTTCTGAAATTAGTTAAGAACTTCTTTCTGGCTATTTGAGCTTCAAAAATGAGCCTCAGTGATTTGACCAGTCATTTTGAGTATAATTATTGTGGAGGACAAGAAACATGCTCTTACCAGTTTCTTTTATCAGCAAAAAATGCTGCCCTTCTTTTCTGATCTTTGCAGCACATGAATGGATTGACAGCATTATTTCAAAAAATAATCTGTCGGTATCCTTATCATTCTGGTCAGTGTCTTCTGAATATATCCAGGAAAAAACCCAAGTATGCAAATTCAAAACACAGATTATTAAAAAGACCAAACTGATGACTCACACTTTCATTGCTCAAGCAAAATAGTATTTGCAGTACTGTCAAATGTGATAGTGGCAAATATGAAGCACCCTGTCCTGCATTTACAGCAGGATAATATTCTTAAAACATGCCAGTCAGCTTTCTGAAGTTTTCTAATTGTTGGCTGAAGTGATCAGATCAGGAAGTTCCTCAGAGGTTTGTGCTATTCCAGGACATCGCTGGTGAAAGTTTGCTATGGTACATTGACTTTTCTTAGATTTGTTTACGCTCACAACAAAAAAGAACTCTAACGGCTTCTTCTTGGTTTTTTTGCCCTTCTTCTCACTGAGCACTGACAGCCATGTCTGAAAGACTACAACTGTTTCAAAGCAGGATATGGACTGGGATACAAGTAGAGGCAACAGACAAATGATAATGAAAGTGAACCATTCAGCATGCTGATGAATTTGAAAATTAGGACTGTTTACATAAGTCAGAACATATTTGCATTTCCTGACATTTCAGGTCTCCTTTTCCCTTGATCGAGAATTTGTTATATAACAGAAAGATTAATGAAGAAAAAAAATAATAAAAAGCAAAGCATCCTGCCATCTCTGTTAGTGGTACCTGCAGTTTGGTCAGATTGCTTCCCTGCTCTTAGCCCTGTTTCAAGAACAGATTTGGTGATATATACACCAAGATAAAGCTTTTAAAGAGCATTCAAAACTGAACATTTAAATACTTTACACAGGCCCAGTTGATATTTTATACAGAGTACAGGCAGACTCAAATCTTATTTCTGAGTAAGAAGCATTCATAAACCATTTTATGAACATATTTTCAGAAAATCTTTAGAACTTGTACCCCTTGTCTAAACTAGCATTATGAAATGGCTTTAATAGGTGTAATAGGCATGCAAATAACAGTTTCTAAATTACCTGGCTTCACAGTAGGCAGAACATATTTTCAAATTATTCTGCCATTCAGATACTCTTTCTGATTTCAAAATGAAATAGAAGTTATCAGAGTTAGAATTACACACCTACTGACAACTGTTTTAATTATTCTAAACGTATCTGGAATTACTGTAAGGACTGATATTTATCCGTGCCAGTAGTTTCAATAGCAAGGAGGAGAGCTCCCATTTCTTTCCTGCCCTGCCCAAGCCCCTGTTTTCCTGAAGGACCAGGGGAACAAATCTCACCAATTTCCTTTAAGTGCACAACAAGTCACAGAGACAAAATGTCTTTCAGTGCCTTATAGGCTGGGATAGCTTTGGTGCCAATTCCTCCTCTCCATGACAGCAGTGAGGGAAGGTATTAAACCACCAGCAGTTTAGAGAGCCCAGGAGGTTGTAACACCAGCGTGAGGTGACTCTCAGCAACACATCCAGCTTGCTCTACGTCCACAGGACCTAAGAGCTGCACACACTGAGTCTGCCCCAGACTCTGGAGGCATTTGCCCACCCATTCCCTTGTACCATACCCTCACCCTCATAGCCAGGTCTCACTGAGCCTTGGAAGAGCCAAAACTTTTTAATTTTGACATTCTAAAGCAAAAGAAGCCACCGTTTATTTACAAATAAATCCATTTTCACCCCAGTGCTGACTGCAACTTCAGGCAGAGATTTTACCAAGCTTTCCTCTGCAACATTGCGATGGAGAAAGCACAACACCAGACTCATGAAGTTAAATTAAACAAAATGCCATTAAAAACTTAACTGCCGGGACAACATTAGATCAAAGCTGACCGAAGAAAAACACAGTCATGAGAGAAGTAATGGCATTAATTTAACAAGTTAATAACAGAACACTACAACCCAAATAACAGGGAGAAGTCTCTCTATAAAATCCTCTCTCCAATTTCACACTGACAGTTTGGCAGAAAACACAGCAAAGATACTGTAACTCTACTAATTAACAGGACCTGTGTATAGGGAAGGCAATACATATAAGCAAAAATACTAATGGAACCACATGGAAATAGAAAATGGATTGTTCCAAGGCTACACGTACCCAGCTTTCATGAACTGCAACAGCATCAGCAGTGAAGGTGCTCTGATTTAAAGTCAGACTGCTCTGATTTAAAAATATCTGCTCCTGTTGTGGTCAGTAGGAAACGAGTCTCCAGATTCCCCCAAAGCCATGGAGGGAAGGGCACTGCTCACCTCCTCACCACACTTGAGCACATCTGAAGTGCTACTGCAAAAAGCTTAAGACCAGCAGTGGAAATCTCATAAACAAACTTCAAAGTAAATATTTTACCAGGCATAAGTAAGTACTTATTAAGATTTAGATCATATCTTCAGTGTCCTTGACATTTTACAATAGTGTTTATCTCCCTTGTTTGCTAATTCACAGAATTGGATAATCTACAAGAAATTTACACATTAGCAATGAGCAGAATTCTCAGGCACGACTACATAAATATGAAATTAGCACAACAATGCTCTAATATAAACATACACAATGCTAAGTAGGAGCAAAGCATTTCCTGAGGGCAGAGGCGGCCCTGTATGCCACTGGGCAAGCGCTGTGTGACAACCTGCAGGGACCCCACGAGGGGAAAGGACCCAGTTTGTCCCGTGGAGCAGGGCTGTGCACTGCCAGAACACACAGGGAGAGAGGCTGGGAATTAGGTCAGTGAATCAATGACCCCCCAGCTGCATCAGCCCAGCCCTCTTCTCAGGGGAGAGGAGATACAACAATTTCAAGGCTAGACCAGCTCAATGAAGATAGTGGGATTCTGTATACAGTGCAGACTTCCTTGTTTTCCAGTGAATTAAAAACACATGGGTAGTCTGTGCACTGTGACTATTTATAAAGTCCCACATGAAGCTTGTATTCCCAATTATTAGTATTCACATGTACAATGAAAATAAATCCCATTACAACAAAAAATTCTATTTTTACCCAGTCACTAATGGGACATAAAAATCAGAATGGGACATCATTTCGTAGAGACACCCAATGTTTCCAACAAAAATTTGTAAAAATTAAACTGGCGGTTTAAAGACTCCTCCACAATGCAAGGGAGTAGCTGCGAACAGTTTTAGAGAAGGCACACACTGTAAGTAAATGAGGGCTCTTGTTACTCTGTTAAGGATGTCAGAGGCATTTGCTTTTTTCCCTGACTCATCCTTTTCCTCAGTGGGTATTCTGGCCCTTAGTCCTGGCAAATCCATCAGCACCAAAAAGTTCTCCCTGGTACCTCATTAATCACTCCCCTGCCGTGTGCTATCTTACCTGCAGATGTAATTCTTCTTGCAGGACTCTTGTAAATTCAGGCAGTTTGGTTTCTCCCTGTCCTCATATGAACACACAGGAACAATAGTCTGCCGTCTCCTTTCTGTACAGGCTACGTCTCGACAGGAGCAGAAGAGCATCCCGTAGCTGTGCTTTGGGGGGACCTTGTCAAAAAATAGCCGGAGGGCCTTATGACACTTCCGCTTGTTACAGATTTCATTAGACGTGCTGCTGGTGCAGGGGGTTATGTAAGCAGATCTGAACCTCTTGCAGGTATCATTTAGGTTACAAGCTTTGGCTGCATCCAAGCAATTGTTCCCCTTTGAAAGTACTGGCTCCACTAGAAAAAACAACACAACAGCAGTGAGAAACGCGTCACATTTACACTGTGCTTCGTGGTTATTTCACTGTTAACGAGATCCTGAATACATATATTTGTTACATACAAAACTTTCAGTGCCAGATACTGGGACCAGTCCTTCTGGTCCTCAGGATAATGGTTTAACAAGTGAACAAGAGCACAGGCATGCGGTGAGGGCAGAGTGCTGGCGAGCAAATGACACTCTGGGCAGGCTGTGCTTCATCTTCTTTGTAGCAGACATGCAGGGCGAATATTGGGTAAGACTTGGTCTCACTAAACAGCTCTTAAAATCCCTGGTAAATTGGAAAGCCTATGTCTGGCACAAGAACACAGTGAGAACATGGGCTCCTAACTCTGGTTTTGTGAAGCTCTGACATTTCCCATTTTTTTCCCTTGAACAAGTTAAACGACATGTTCTGTCAAGCCCAGGTGACAACATTTAAAAGTATCTGTGTACTGTGCAGAAAGTAAAATAGACATGCCTATTACTACATTTTTTGAGGTCTGAGAACAGCCCACCCAGATAGGAGGGAAATCAGGTGCAGCCCCACAACTGGGAGCTTTCTAAGGCCACCCATAAGGCCTGCAAGCTCCATGCTTAGGTAAAACACTGCTACAAGATCTACAGATGCCACCTGAACCCTGGAAAATTTATGAACTTTACAAGCTTTGAAGAAGCTGACGTAAAATTAAAAGGTGACGGTGAAAGAAACATTTTAAAACAAAGAACATGTCCCCTTCTCACACATACACACGTACACACTACAAGAAATTACAGGAAAAATTAAACTCAGATATAAGTTAAGGCTATAATTACACATTTAATTTTACAATATATTATCCAGATATTAAAACCCAATAGATGCTTTGCTTGAAAACTAAGGCAACTGGCATTAGATTGCGAAATTCAATTAAGAATAATCGTAATGCTGCTTTGGATATTAGGAATGCCAACATCACAGATCCAAGAAAATACATTAATTTCCCACTGCTACAGAATCTGCAAGCTGAACAAAACACTTTGCAAATATCTAAAATCTGCTGCAACCTCTTGAGGGGGGCCGGCCAAAGATAAAACACTTTAAAGGATCCAAAGCTCTAAGTTACTCCTAAAAAAAGATTTTCTTCCCTAGATCTTTCACCTTTACCCAGAAACTCAGTCCAAGGTCCTTCTACAACTCAATGCCACTCATCTCCATTCTCCTATCACTCTGCCTCCCATTCCCAGATCAGGACATCAACCTTTTCTCTTTTTCCACGGCAGGAAAACACGAAGCGGCTTGGCTGAGATGCTGCACTGAGGTGCTGCATTTGTTGGAACACACTGTGCCCGAGATGGGCCTTGGCTGCTTGCACACACTTCCCGTTATTCAAACAGATCACCTTCAGCTGTCCCATGCATCTTACCTACCCCAAAATAACGCAAAGCTAAGGAGCATTACATTTGTGTTGCACTCTAGCAGTGCGCTTAACTGTGTTGAGTGAGTTTGTGCATTTAACCTTTGTCATGTAATGATCGTGCTCCAAGTCCTTCCCAAGCTCAGCTGCTTGCACAACAAAATGGCAACTTTTTGCCTCGCATCTTCATAAATTACAAAATTGTAAACATGCAACATTTGACTATAAATTAAGAGCCAAGCGTTTCTTATAATAGCAGCCTACAACAGATTAAGCAACACCAGATGTAGAAGAGACGAGATGCCCAAAATACAGCCCTCTCATAAAATGGGAACATTTTTATATAAAATGTTGTACTACATTAGCATACAACTATAATATTAACTATGAACTCTCAAGTTTTTTTTATATAGTATATAGAATTATATGTTTAGTACAAATATAATTACTATGTAATCTGCAGGGCATATAATTATGCAATATATGAGTAGTATATGCTAATTACTATGTGATTGCAGAGTAATTACATGGTTATTTGTGCCTGGGAGTCAACTGCTGAATTCCACTCTTTAAAACAAAATTCTGTGGAACAGCTCCGAATGGGGTATTGCAATATGAACAGACTTCAGCTCACTTATTGATATATGCTGCTACAGAATTAAAAACCACCGTGAACACGAGCACCCCAAAAGTCAAAAGGGACAGGTTAATCAATCTTGTTTAAAAGGCAGAACATAAGCCAAGTCACCGGCAGTGCAAAGAGCAGTCAAAGTTATCTTGGGCGAGAGTTGAATTAGGTGCAAAGTGTTCACGAATGATAGTTATGCATATTCATATCTGTCATTCAGTTTATATCTGCCCAAGACTCACATATCTCTACACGTCAACTCTGAATAGAGACTGGTTTTGGGGGTTTTGTTTTTTAAACCTGCCCTGGCTGTCAAGTGCCTGTTGACTTTTCTGTTTTGATACATACGTCTCAAGCTATTGTTTCTGGCATACTTGTTATAACATTACACAAATTATTTTTACCTTTTAAAACCAAGATTAAAGGTAAAAGAGATGCATCAAATGCATCTGAATTAAACCAGACTTTCTAAACCAATTCTTCCCATTAACACCAACTTCTTTTACGCTTTTAAATCATATTTAAATGCAAAATCGACAATCTGCAACACATTTAATGCTTTATTTTTATTGCAAAAATGCAACATCATTATTCCTAAGTCCTGTGGTAACTACAAACAGTTAATACTGGGAGTGTTCCTGAGGATTACTTATGCAGCAGTAATTTATAAGGTCAAAATTTCACCCAGCGTCTGTTCCGCAAAGCTTAAATTATTAAGACAGGCAGGGGTTTGGCTCTTACCAGGTACTGACTACTTTAAAAGCAAATGCATCTAATCCAGAGCTACTCTTCATGAGAGAATCCTTTGGGAAAGGTTTGTGTAAGGAGATCCTTTTTCAGTTTTCCCCTCTCTTGGGGCATTAGGATATGGATTGGGGGCAGTCAGGGCAGGAGGAGCCTGGGACAAGTCACGATTCCTTTGCACCACCATTTCCCAGCCCAGAGCTTCCTCTCTCCCAAATCCGCTCTGCCTGGGCCCATTCTGGAATTCTCTGCCAAACCACACAGCTCTCCACTCTTGCCAAATCACCACAGACTCCATGGAAGTCACTTCCAGGAGGGTGATGGGTGACGCCTCATGGCTGTGAGCAAGGCCCTGGGTCCCGTCTGCAGCACGGGGCCCAGGAGAGCCGAGCTGGAACCACCAGGATGCTGCCACCTCCCAGCAGGCGCCTCCATCCAGCAGCTGAGGATGTTGCCCTGATGGGGCGCAGGCAGAGCGCAGGCAGAGCGCAGGCAGAGCGCAGGCAGAGCACAGGCAGAGCCAGGAGCTGTGCCTTGCTGGGAAAGCAGCAGCTCCAGATGCCTAAACCCACGCTCCCACCAGGCAGCTGCTGCACAGCACACACACAGACTCTGGGGCAGAACCACTGGGTACAGACACTGACTTGCCTTTACGTGCACCCCCAGCTCTTCTACCGCCCATGTAACACGTGTGACACATTTTCTGATTGTTTTTACTGGTGAAAAAGCAGACCTTGTACTACAGCATAAGGTGCAACCACTTTGAAGTTTGTTACCTCCTGCATCCCCCCACGCTGGCCCAACACTGCTACAGCTGCAGCAGTCCTGGACTCAACCTCCCACAGACCACAGAAAGAAGACAGCCAAAAGCTCCAGCCTTTTATTCAGAGGTGCTCCTAAAGTTTTAATAGGGCTTCCTCTACCCTGTTTGATCTTCCTCATCCTTCACCCTCTTTCACAGTCTCTCCGCCTTAATCTTTCATTTTCCTTGCACCTCCATTTCTATTTCATTTCTGGACCTACTGTGTCTCCTCAGCTCCTGTTAACCCACCCCATGGTGCTCAAGAAGGGATTCTCAACGGATACCGGGAGCTTCTTATTTGTGCTCCCACCAGACAGAAGGAGCACAAGTAATATTAGTTGTTCTATAAGATTCTTATTAAGCAGCAAAATGGACACTTAGTTTTCAATTTTCTTACAGCACATAAAAAGCAATTTACTGAGGTTGTCATTAAAATTACCATTACTATTTGCAAGTAATTAGCATTAGTAGGTTTTCTAGTGGATATAGTGAAGGCAATGCTGTAAAGAGAGCAATAAATGTTAATGTGATGGAAGGCAAAATTACAAAGTGATAGAGGTGACCACATGGGTATGGGCCTTCTCCAACACAGGTGCAGAATATGGCATACAGGAACCAAAAACTGACCAAAATTAAGAAGAGAGCCATGATCCCACTTTAACAAAAGTGCTGCTGTGGGGTTCACAAGAGTACTTTTGCTTTGTAAGAAGAGCAGATTAAAAGACAAAGAAAGAATTGCAAATATTGTCATCTGCATTTTAATGGATTAAAATAAACTACTGTTTTCCTGGACAAATTATTTCTAATCCCAAACAGTAGACAAAAAAAACGAGTCATCCCCCAAAAAATCCTGAGACTGATACACAGTGTTATTCTGAAGTTCTACTTCTCTTCTGCTCAGCATTTAGAGCACAGCTGGCCTATTTCAAACCTTTTCCATAATCTTAGTAAGCAGGTGACTTAATTTTTAAAGTAAAGCTCATACATTATCAGCTATGACCAGGGCTTTCAGAGTACTACCACATACAGCAAGATGCGTGTTGAAATTACAGTTGATGGCACCAGGTGACAAAGATGAGACTGACTCCTGCGTGCCTGCGAAAGGTACAGCCAAAGCTCCACAACAAAAAGACCTCAAAAAAACCAAAAATGCCTAAAATGAAACTTCATCTTCCTAAGACCAAAGCTGAAACATTTTACATGCCTGGTTAGTCATTAAGTCTTTGATCACAAGAATTGCCTAGGTCTCTAGAATTCTTTTCTGAATACCCCCATAAATTCCCTTGAGGAGGTGAATACTGTCTCCTGTGCAAGCCATTTAGAGATTGGGAACAATCACGTTGCTCAGCATGAACCAACAAGCATGATTTGGAAGTGCTCATCTACCACGTTATGCTTGGAAGTGTTCATCTACTGCGTTATGTTTGGAAGTGTTCAGCTACTGTGTTACATACAACTACTATGTCTGAAGTCTTTCCCAACACACCCTGGCCTTTGTTTTTATGAGACTTCACTGGTGAATCATCAGCTGGGATCTTGCAGACTTTGGTTCAATGCCTTCCATGACATGAGAGGGTCAGAAACAGTGTTCTCATTTCCCAGAAGGGCTCTGAAACCATCTCACTGAGGAGTGTTCTCAACAAGGAAATGGTGCATATTGCAAAACAAAGAGGAGCAAGGTGGTTCAGCCCAAGAAGGCAAGCTCTCCCTGGCAGGCAGATTGCTGGGTCCTGGCCTGCACCCAGGAAAGAGAGTTATTTCTCTTACAAGAGCAGTGACTGGAAACCTTCCCTGAAGAAGCCTCTATAAGGCTGCAGAGGCATGATCTCACTTGTACTCCCTACTTCTAATCCCTTCCAAAAATACATAACCCTTTCTTATACCACATCTCCTTCCCTTCCTTCCAGACCAAGCTACTGCCAAACCCACAAGGCACCCTCCCAGGCTTTCTGAAATCCCACAGAGATGAGCAGAGAGCAGAGACACCCACTTGCTCAAGGACTGTTCTGATCACTACCTTAGTGACTGAAGCACCACGACATCTTGTGTGGGGTGCCCATTGAAAGAGTGGCTGTCTGCCCCCAGGAGCACACACTGACTGCTGTGTGGACAGATGCACCTGCCTGAGGCTGGGAGTCTGGCTCCTCAGGTCCAAAGTCTTCCAGCAAAGCTCAGTTTCTGTATTTCTGTACACCTTTCACTAGACCAGGTTGCTCAAACCCCATCCAACCTGGCCTTGAACACTTCCAGGGATGGGGCATCTGATAATTCTCTGGGCAACCTGTGCCAGTCCCTCACCATCCTCTCAGTAAAGAGTCTCTGGTTTCTTTTTTATTTGTTTGCTTGTTGTTAAAACAGTTTTCTCTGTGTACTTTATAAAGATTCTGAGCATCTTGCTAAGGTTTTTAGATATCACCTGGAAGCAGAGGCTTCTGACTTTCAGGTGGATAGATGGATCTTTTGGTCTGTTCCTGGAAGTTTAATTCTATGAATGGGGCCACATTCTCTAAATGCTGCGGGTTTTTGTGTCCCAAGTTCACCACTGGATCTGGGCTCTAATACTCAACAGGGCTCTTGTCTACATTTAGACTTAGATCCTGCTTCAGCTGACCAGTACCTGGTGCATTTCATAGACACTGCAAATAAAGGTTGCAGTGAAATTGCAACTCCTGTGCTGAATATGTATTGATTAAAAAGGGGGACAATTATATCTTACCTTTTCCTTTAATACTTTAATTCTTTACTGGGGAGGAATGGGGAAAGGCTGAGCAGAGAACTCTGAGGAGGCTGAGCCCTGTGGATTGACTGAGGGGCATCTGCTCGACTTACAGGTTATGTAAGAGGAAAGCCTTACAAACCTACAGTGATCTGGTTTAAATTTTAGTTCCACGAGGGCAGAGAGGGAAAGGAAACCCTGCTCCCCAGCGTTAACAACACTGTCCTATACGCTGCTGAAATTCTGTCTTCACTCACAAATACCCTGAACTATCACCTTTCATTTCTGTTACAAATCTAATGACAGGTTATGCCAGGGTCCCTAATTTTCCACACAGCACTGAGGACAGCAGTTGTACTTTATATTCATGCCAGCACAGTTAAACCTATTTTGTTCGCTGGAGCTATTCTGAATTTTCAATAACTTAAGTTATGAATTTGGCTCTTTAAAGCTACTGTTACTTCTGTCCAAAGTATCTCACTTAGGAGGCAGAAATGCATTAATAAAGTCAGAGGCTGCTAAACAAAGAAACTACAGTTGTTGCAAACTGATCCAGTCACTGTTTCTCACATTACCGCACCAATGATTTCTGTTCTGCCCTAAAGAGTTTCAGGGTGTAAAGATCATTTTAACCTATCTACACTGCACTAACACCAGGGATGGATTATGCATGACGGAGGCCACGCACAGCATACATTTCTTTGTGAAGGATTCAGTCATTCCACATACAATTCATGCTCTGTACTGAGTGAGAGGCTGGGTTTGTGATGTGGAAGGTTATCACCAGAGTTTCAGCTGAGTTCTTCTAATTAATTTCCCCTTAAAAATAGTCGAAGTGCAAATGTGTTACAGCATGTGCTCTCGTTTTATCCAGTTCAGTATTTTATTACTAGCTAAATACTAAGTCAACAGAATTAGGAAAGAACCAGCAAAATAGGAAATAGAGAATAAACCTGTGAAAACATTCAAACCTACGCAGTTGCCATGAGAAGTGATTTACTGCACGCAAGTTCTCAAGACACAGGGAGGGACTGTTTTGCCAAAGTCATGCCAATTTACAGGGCAACTTTCAGCATTTCTTTTTATTACTACAGAATTGAATTCACAACTTGTTTCCTCTTTTCCTCAGACTTGATTAATTACCATGTTAACATAACTACTATTCTCCTGCTTATAATGGGCTCCCTCTAAAGTGCTGCCCCAGCAAAATAAACCAGAAGAAAGCTTCTAGCTCTTTGCTCTAGCATTGCAATCCTTTCTAATCTCACTATTTTTCAAATTTATGTCCCATTCCAATAAAGCTTATGTGAATATTACAGCAAATCGGATAATACAAGGTTATGACCCTTGTAATTGATCCTTCAAGGTTCTTTTTTCCTTTTTTTTCCAGCTGACGTGGTAAAAATCACATTTAGCTGTGCTTGTTGACACTTGAGAATTCACTTTGTTGGTCGTATACACTGTTTCAGAGAGATCACATTACATAATTATGTATTTCTAGTGCTTCATTTCTTCTATACCTACAACCCCATTAAGCTGTAAGCAAACCTCCCGTGGGGCTGTAAGACTGCAAGTATCAAGGGGGCAATGCTCCCATCCTGTTCAGAGGGAGCATAGTTGGAGTAGTGTATTATGTGAGGATACAGGGTTAAACATTAGCTGCTACTTAAATACTTAAATAAATTTCAAATAAATAAAAGCAGCTTAAAATAAAAATTTAAATTTCCATTTGTAGAAAAATACACATTTAAATGAACACAGACCATGTATCCCAGCACTAGGAATCAGTCTTCTGCAGCACTGGTTTCTGTATCACATGGCCACTGGAATAAAGTGATTAATTGGACTGTCTCAGTAAATGCAATCATTACACTTTTAATTAACCTTTTCAACCTCTTACACCTTTTCGTTTTGTTATGCATTAGATTTTTACAGTTTTCCAGTTATTATGCTTGACTACACTTAAAACAATGTGGAGTTCTGTTAGAGAGATAAGAAAAACCATTGAAACAGCTCTTACTGTTCTAACAGGAAAATACCACTGATACTGTCATCATCAGGGTAGTTATAAATCAGGTGGAGGACAGACATTCGGAACTCTGTGGCTATGTTCCCACCTAATTTTTGTTTTGGCAGCACACTGTTATTTAATGGCTTTGGCTACCAGGAAACTAGCTTTTGAAAATTCTTTCTCAACCTAGTAATAATTACTCCATATAAATCATACAATGATCAATTATAATAATCTTAGCTTCATCCATTATTTAAACTTAGCATTTGAATCTACACAGCAGGAGTGCAGGAAATTCCAAAGTCCCTTCTCTGCTCACTCACAACCGCTTTATTCCTGAAGCCATGCCAGCTCCAGAAAAGAAGAGGCCAGATGCGCTTTTAGCTACGACATCGAAACCTGAACTAACCACAGATTGCAGATAAGCAGTGGTTTCTGGCTTGGTTTTTGGCTGTTTTTTTCTAACCACACTATCTTACAGTTGGCGAAACTAAATTCAACAAGAGATTTTGCGTTCTTTACTTTGGTGGACCAGAATCAGAGGAATTCTGCAATTATATACACTGACAGCACAGAATATTCTTACTTTACCATGGCCTAGGTCTTCCTCACATAGATGCACATAGACACATTTGAACACACACATTTATATGTACTAGAATGTTTCAGTACTATTTGGATTCATGTCTCATTTCACAAGATAGCTACTGTACATTTATTAATCAGCATGAGGAAAAAAATCAAAATGCTTTTGTCTAACTTAAGGTTGATCCTAAGATACTTGAGCTCAGTGTGATATGAACACTAAGTCTGATGGAACAAGGAAAGAAACTTAAATGAACTTTCATGAAGACTCAAGCAAAACATCCAAACCTTTTTCAGAAAAACTTCAGAACTACAACTGGATTTTGAAATAGTAACAAGGATTCTAAGAGCTATTTAATAAACTGACTATATAGTTTTGACTATGCAAAACATACAGCTAATTATTATTACTTTTTTGCATTTTGTCCTATTTCAGTCTCAGCCATAATATTTGCTATCCAATGTAAAGACAGTGTCTGTTTTGAGGTTTAATATTTTGAAATTTCCAACACATATTTTAGTGTTTCAACTACATGCCAAGAATTGCTTTGTCAATAATGCTATATTTTCCTGTGCTTCTCAGCTAAGTCTGCCCAAAGCCCCCCAGATTTTGCAGCATTTATCCTGAAGCAGAGAAAGGAGATGACAAGGAAGGAGACCTTGTCAGGGCAGGAGGGAAATTCTAGAAATACAAGGTCTTGTATGTGATAAAGCAAGTATTCATATCTGATCTCAGAATCACAGGGTTTTTCAGTAAATCCACAGCCTCTCCAAACAGCGATCTAGTATTCCCAATGCATCCCATTAAAATTTTTTCATGGTATGTAATGTAGGACTTTCTGCAACGTAATTCCCCTGTTTTCTTTCTAAATTTACTCCTTTCCTCTTAACAGTGGTTTTTTAATTTCTTGAAGACCCTCCTTCTCCCATCACTCTACTCATCTTCAAGTTAGTCCCCCTGATATTCTTTCTTCACAACCTAAATCATGTTTTCTTGATATCAAAAGTTGTGCTATTTATTCTCAGATCTGGGGGGAACAAAAAAAAAAAAAAAAAAAAAAAAAAAGCGGTTACAAAAACCCCCCAAATCATTGACCAAGAGTGTCTGTACGAGTTGTACTCAGGAGATTCCTACAGACAGACAAAACCTGTTAATGCAAGAGGTGCTGAAGCATAGCTTACTCCAGCCTCAAGCAGTACCGGTGCAGGTAGGGATGGTTTACACGCATCGACTGTCTACTGCAGGAGTATGTATGAGCTTATCTTTGACAGCAGCTTGCTCCTGATAGCTATAACCTGAAAATAAAAAAGTCAAAGTATGTAAAACCTTACTAGGAAAATTATCCTGCTTATTCTGTGGTATTACCCTTTCAGAAGGAAACCAAGAGAGGACAGTGGGCTGGAGAAGTGATTGTGAATCCAGTCTGACAAGAGCAGCTGATGGGATAACTCAGGAAACAGTTAAAAGCAGAGAAAGGGGAAAATCCTCTCTCCAGAATAACAAGAGGAAAGCTCCACGCTTCCTAGATGGGAGATTCACAGATGTCTCAATGGTCATGACAAAAGTCCACCATCGCAAATGAAAGAAGAGGCTAAAACCACAGTGAGAGCAGGGGTGACAGACAAGGGGCAGATGCTCAATTAGTGACAGCAGCAGCAGGGGTGGGGCAGAGGGTGCCATCCTGGCACTGGAGAGACCAATAGAGACAGAGAACAGCAAAACCCACAGCAGCTGGGGAGGCACCAAATCACCCCCCACTTCTCTGCTGCCAGTGAAAACCATTTGGGGCAATTATCTGGCCTATCGACCAAACAATATGAGCCTCATGCCATTAATCCACCACCAGCTGCTCTTCTTTTCTCTGTTACTCGGTCCCAGTGAAATACTGTTGAATACAAATAAATTCACCACAGTGTGAAGAGGGCAGCAATGGTAACTCTTGTCTGTTCATGGATTTGGTTATGTGAGCTTCAGTCACTGTGCTGCTGCTGACTTCATCTGAGTCTCATTGCTGAGCCCAAGAGCCAGTGACAAGGAGATGTGTGCTCCGAGGCAGGTGTACTTAATGGATCAAGGGAAACAAGATACTTGGGAAATAAGTAACTTCAATGATACTGCCCTGGAGATTTAATAATGATTATGATGGTCCCCATCCTACTGTGTGCCCAGAAGATAAAGCAGTACAAAATGAAGGCGAGGCAGCTGTGTATGATAAATGTCACTTACCAACAGTGCAGCTGGGGGTTTGTTAACTCGAGATCATTATGATATTTAATAGATTACACCAAACTAACAATTAGACCACTGCCTATTGTCTAATCTAAATTACCTTTCACTTTCATTTATGCCACGTACAACATGTGGCAATAGACAGAAAGCTTCTTTCTGTTTTGTCTTTGGTGTTCTTGGCTTTCCCCTGTTCTGCACGGATCCCTCTCCTGAGATAGTCTGGTTACCTTTCCTTAGCTCTTATAAAGGGCCAATATCTCTTTTTTTTTCCAAACATAAAAATATGGTTCTTTCTGAAAAAAGGCAAAGAGGAAATAAAATTATTTTGTCTTATTAACTGCACAGCATTTGTGTCTCTTTTTCGAGGTGCTGCCCCTATGCTTCTGCTGTCATTTAGTGCCCAGTTTGAAGCTCACTGAACACAGTATTTTGACTTCCTTCTGCTTCAAAAACCTCTGAATCCAGGTTTTACACCCAAATTTATCTTGCCTTTTAAACCCATTTCGATCAACTAAACATGTGATTAAGTGCTATAGTGAACTGGGCATCAGCTCATACATCAGCTTATACTCTCCATGGCTCCATTTTTAACTCTAAAATACATATAGAATATACTGGTTTTTATTTTGCACACATGTTTGCAAATATGTGAATGCACAGGTACACAGGACAAAAGTAAACACAGCTGAAAGAGAAAAGCAGTGTTATAACAAAATTAATTATTTTGATGTTCAGATACTTAAGTCAAATGAATGTCTTCCTAATTAGCGAGGAGTGAGCCTCAGTAAGTAAAATGACAACACTATTTACATTTAAATAGTCTATTTTATTCAGAGTCACTTCACACACATGCACACTACTGAACTGCAGCCAATTCTGCAGTGGAGTGTAATAACTATACAGCAGCAGTAGCCCTGTCCAAGAGGCACTGGAGGGACATGGAGAAGAGATGAATCAAGAGTGTATAATGCTCCTGTAATCAAAATTATAACATTTACCCAAATAACTTTTTTTTCATTCCATTTTCAACATTCATACTTCTGCCTAATCAGGTAAAAAGTGTTACTGCTGCCAGGAATTCCTATTTAGAGACTAACATCCCAGTTCACATCCTGCTAGGATGCTTGTGCAGTATTGACTGAAATGGATGGGTTTGAAATAGTAATTGACTAGTGATGTATGGCTTCCAAATAGGCAAATTATGTTTAACATGTCTCAGTAAGTGAAGAACCCATTTCAAGACACTATTATTATTCAACACTATTAATGTATTAACACATTCCCTTCCTGAGGGTGCAGCCAGTGCAGTGCTGCAGAGACAGCAGCAATGCAGCTCCCAGGAGTTGTACAGCATCATTCCTCTGGCCCACAACACTGCCCACTGGTGACTCCATGATGTGGGGACATGGAGACTACAGCTCCTGACCCTCCCTGTGTAAATGTAGCTCCAGTTCATGACTGCAGCTCTGAGTCACTGAGGCCATGGGTGCAGAACCTTTGTATTGCTAATTTCTGCCTGCAAACCTTGGTGCTTAACCAAACTGAGCAGAACATTTTGGTGACCTTCAGCTTCCCAGTCTTCTTCTACTCTTGCTCTTGGAGAATTGATTCAGTAACACTGCTAGGAAAATGCTGAGAGATGGTTAAAGTACTTAGAGTCAGTGCCCCTCACAAACAGGCTCATAAGGAGTTTCTTTTCAGCCCTGCTGGAGACAGGAGATCAACACAATCCCACATATCTTTGCTCTTTGTTTTTATTTACTCATTTCTTCATCCCTATCAAAAACACAACAGTGTCAACAGCATTATTTTACTTTTGAATACACTTAAAAAATGCATACATTCAGTTAAAAATAGTACTCATATTAAAGCCTGAGAGCTAAACTAAACCTGCACCTTGAAGCTAGTGATGTTCTAATATTATTGCTATGTGTTAGAAAGACATAAAATAATAGAGCCCCAATCCCAGAAAAAGCACTACACATGGAAGCGCTGAGGAGAGAACAGAACCTCAAAATTCATTACACGCTGGATACACACACATTCCTCAATCAGCAGCAGCTCCTGCTCTGCAAGGCCCTCCTACCACTGGGAAAACTTTCACATGTCCAACTAAGTGCATGTCCAATACAATAGCACAGTTCCCTCTGAAATTCAAGAGCATAAGAAAGAATGATTAAGAATGCTATTGAAATCAACACCAAAACTTAAATTAAATGAATCATGATTAGCTGCTGAAACTAGAATGATGCAGAGAGGCGAGATATCCACAATACAGCAGCGCACCAGTAAATAAATAAAGTACCAAAGTCCCACATATTTGACATTTGAAGAACAAAACTATCCATCAATGTCTTGGCACGGATCGATCTAACAGAATGCTGCTGACGAAAATCTAATAGTATGATGGTAATAATGTAGCCATAAAGCCTCTACTCTGTAATTGACTGCTTCCACTTCAAGCTAACATGTCTAAAAGAGTGACTAATGTTCACCTAAAGATTTCACTTGCATTGAATGACAATCAGCTACACCTCGTGCTATTCTCCATAGATTGCTTGTGCTGGGTAATTGCAGAGGGAGAGGAGCCAGAGGGGAAATATCCTTCTTAACTAAGGAAATTTATGTGAAGAATGGTATGATCATCTCAAAGGAAAATACAGTTTCCCATCTGATTTCAAAACAAAACACAATATTCCAGCCATAACATTCCTTTCCTAAAGCAGAAACATCAGTGGTGACTCCATAAATAGGGCAGAGTAGGTTTTATATTTAAAATAGGTATTTAAACTTTCAACAAGATTTAAAAAATACACTGTATGCTTCCCAAAATTACAGCCCAAATTCTTTGAATAGAGAACATATTTCTGAGAGGCTACAGATAGATTGTATGCTTTGGTCAGAATTTCCATTTCACTGAAAGTCAATAGAGTTAATTAGCATTATAAACCGAACAGAACCATACCCTTCAATGACATGTCTTTGTAACTTACTTTTGTGATCTTACAGAGCAGACTATTTTACAAATAGTGTGAATTAATATACAGTTCATGTAGATTCAATTCAGGAGACTACTTCCTCAACAAAACCTGAAAATTTAAAGAAACAGTTTGGTGGGTTTTTAAAATTTTTTCAGGCCAGAATGAGAAATTTAAATTTCCTTTGTAAGTTTCACTGAATATAAAAACATACTTACAATTAAAATGTTTGGAACTCTTTAAAGGACCATGATTGTTACTCAAATTGCTCTGTTGCCTTTGATATATACTTAAAGGTAATTGGCTAGTCTTAGTGATGTATTTTTAAAGAGCTACCTATTGATTAATAATGTTTCAGTATTAATATAACCACTTTGTGTGGATCAAGAAACATCAATAGCAGAAGCCCATATTTATCCACAAATTAACTGGATATAGATCTGTTGCTTTAAGCAAAATGGGGTACATTCACTCATTATTTTACGAGAGTAGTAAGATAACTGTAAGAGTGAAGATTAAAGCAAAATTTGGGTTTATATTTCAGCTGCATACAATAGATAAAGTTCATTTTTTTTCTGCTCTTGCAGAATGAATGAAAAAAGGACATAAAAGCAAAACTCCCAACTGCAGGTACTTGTGGTACTGTAGTTTTTGGGCCTTCAGGTCAAATGCTGGACAAAATGAAATGTACAGTACTAACAGAGGTGTGTTTTTTTTTTTTCTTTAATCCAGTTAAAAATGGACTAAACCAGTAAATGATCTTGTAATTGACCCACATAACCAGGCCTCTTACAGCCCCACTCTTCTCACTGTCACCGAACAGGTTCCATAAGGACACAGAGGTTTGCTGATTTATAAAGACATTTGAAAAGAATGCCCTGGCCTGTGATGAAGAGTCATGACAGAATTATAAAAACTACATCAATTGATTTGCACAGGAAATGTCAGACAAAGAGAATGTTGTGCCTTCCTACCACAAACATGAATAAATAAATTAGGGAATGCCTCATTGTCAGGTATCTGACCAAGCGGTTCAAAACTTGTGCATTGAAATTTCAGGAAGATCAGATAAATTCAAGGCTGATAACTGTAATGGCTATCTAGTTCATCCTACTGTGGCAAGCCAAATTAAGTCCATCCTTTGCAAATGATCTGTCGCAGTCTCCCAGTGGTGGGGATGCTACAGCCTCCACAGTATTCCATACAGTGCCTAGTTATCTTTAAAGTTAGATTTCTTTTCTCTAATATCTAACCTAAACACCACATACTACAATTCAGAGCAATTGACAATTACCCTGTCACAAAGGTTATTACACTGCTTTGACATTTGTTCTTAATGAATCCACACTGACCCTCCTTATCACCTTACATCCCCTAGATACTTTCAATTTTTTTTTTTTTAATACCCTATTCTATCATGCTTCCAAGCACTGCCTTTGAGAACTGGTTCATAATTCCCTGGGCATTTTTTCTAAGTCTATTTTATTGATGGAGGGGGTGTGTGTGTGTATATATATTTATATATATATTTTTTTTTAATAAAGTAGGTTCTATGTTAGTTTTTCAGCAGCCCCCTTGGGCCTCCTTTTCCTTCCATGAATTCCCAAACTGCTAACGGTTTAGCGACAGCTCCAGTTTATTAAGTACACTAAAAATAATTTTATTAGGCCGTCAGAAGAAAAAAGACCTAACATTTCTTGAGTGTTTGTCTTCCTTTCTATTCCAGACACAATTTCACTTTAAATTAAAAAGGAAATTTTTTTTTAATGCCACATCATTTGATGACATACTGCATGTTACAGGTCAAATAGCTTAACACTGCCTTCCTAAATTGCTTGCTGAGCTATGTTGAACAGTTTTAGATGGTGTTTTATCAATAGAGAAAGTAGTTCTCAAAGTCAAAAATCTGTCTTTTTACCTCCAATACACACAGGTCACCAAGGGAAACACAGAGACAGGAGTGAGGCCTAGAGGGATTGGCAGACTCCCTCTGGGGTGGTTCTGCTGCTCTGGTAAGGAAAAAATCTTTCACCCCAACTGAGAAGTTAAACCTGATTTCTGGTGGCTTTGTCTCACCACGGTGGCCCGGAGAAGTAGAAGCATTCTGATAAATTCAGGCCTTTATTATCATAAACTTGGCCAAAACTTTATTGCTGTTGTTTCCTTTATGAATAAACACATAGCGGGAGAGCCCCTCTACTCACTTTAACAAAACCCTTCTATGGCAAACCAGGATCTTCAAATGTGCACTCACACCTCCAGAGCCTGAAAGCCCCAAGCTATGAGCAAAGGGTCCTTACTGAAAAGAGACCACAAAACCACCATTCTAGGACAATCCATCCACCCCCAGTGTCATGATCACCCTCTTAAACGTGTACCACCAGGAGCAATACAGTAAGGACTTCTTGAATCTGAAATGCATGAAACTGCTTGCCTTCTCTCCTATCTTCCTGAGCAGGAAGATGGAACCTCTCTTGATCTCTCTCCTGGTCAACACTTTTGAGCTGGGGCAGCAGTGAAGACTCCTGCTGTAAAGAACGTGATGCAGCTAAAGAAACACAGCAAATCTAGGTGGAGACAAAACAACAGGAAGCAAAACAGCACAAAGCAGACCCCTCAGACCCCTCACTGCCCACAGCAAAGAGGGTGCCTGAGTCAGGATCCCCAGTGCTACATGGCTGTGGATTCAGCAAGGCAAGGACTTCCAAAATGCATATTTGACAGTCAGATCAGCAAGGGGCTTTTTCACAGCATCAGCAATGACAGTCTGCTGAACCTTAAAAATAGGGGTTCTTTAATCTGTTCAGGAAAGCAGTGAAAACTGGACTAGAGGAGCTGATCAGCTCCCCAAAGCCCTACCCCCACAGAGCTGTCAGTCAGCCAGAGCCTGGGGAGTTCCGAACCCACTCTCCTAGCATTTCCCATTCATCTATAAAATCGCAGGAAGCCAGTGAAGGGACAGTGCCAGGAGCATCAGGTTCCATTTCTGAAGGGCTCCTGGAAGAAATGTCAGTCTGCTCAGCCTTCAGCCCCTGAGCTGCAGGGAGCTGAAGAGAGATGGGACCAGGCAATACTGCACCAAACGTAATCTATGGCCTTCGGAAGAGGGCCACAGCCATTAAATGATCCCACAAGTGTGAAACTCTGCAAAGCCTGGCTACAAACACAGGAGGGTCTAGTTCCTGGATGAAGCACTTCATCGTTCCCTAATCAGGAATTCTTTCCAAGGCACATTAATGTAGAATAGAGCTACTAGTATGTTAGAATGGCTCTTCGAAGAGTTCCCTCCTGTAAGTTTGCAGAAGCTTAGAATAAGCTCAAGACCGGGGTATCCACTCCACACCTGCCATTCTCACTTCACAGCTGGATCCCTCAGGCTTCTGAAGCAGCAGGAGTAGGAATGGGACAGCAAAGGAAGCACAATTTATCACAAGCAACAACTTACTGTGGATCTGAACATCCTAAAATTGCAGCTACTGCAGAAACAACACAAGGATTAGCTCCTTCAACAAACATACACATTGCATAAAAATTCCCATTATTATTTGTTCCCTAAGAATAATTCTAAGGTAATTTCTTTCCTTTCTTAAAAATTTAAATAATCAACTTTTCTAGTTCGTCTTTATCCAAATAGTTCTCCAAAACTCATTAATGATTGCACCACTTTGATATTTGTATGTAAAGCTTGCTGCAAAGTAAGTTGTGAAGAAGTAACATGGCACTATAACGAAATTTGACATTTTCCTGCTTTCTTTTAGCCAATCTCACATGGCGCTTTACACTTTGTTATGATGTTTTCATGCAATGCAGAATCCCAAGTAACAATGACCCACCCAAATTCCCAACGAGTTAAGCAGATGCATAAGAAGCAATTCAGAAAAAAGCAGTAATGCTAAGAAAAAAAGCCATTAAACATGAAGAGAAAGCTTTTACCAGGGCATAGGAATAGGTCAAGTTCTGCAAAAAAGGAAATATAAGGAGCACTTTAATGGCCTTAAATGCATCTATAATTTTACAGCATTTGCTTTTTTTTTTCCTTAGTGAAAGGATGTACTCAGTACCTAAAAGCTACTATATTTAACTGGAAAAATGAGTGACCATTGTTTACTACTACAAAATCCATGCACATTTGTATTTACTTCTAATCAACAAGCTAAAAGGCTTTCCTATATTTCAAATACGTATTTTTCTGAAGTTTCATCCAAGATTCCTCGCTATCATTTTTGAGAAATTAGAGCAAATTACTAAGATCTCTATCCATGGTTCAAAATATTTTCGTATAACAATGAAGTCATTACTCTTTTTATTCCTGTAAATTCCATGAGATCACGAAACAGAAGCACAATAGAAAATCTCTTTCATAACAGTTGATTAGAAAATATGGCCTGCAGAACTCTAGTTCTCTTTGCACTTTGCACATTAAGAATCCAAATACGTTACCAAAGCTGGGATTTTAACCCCCCACAGCTTTAGCACAAAGAAGCACATTAATAAGATACAATTTAGATTTGCATTTTTTAATAAGCAAGGGGATCAAAGAAAATATGAATGCTGAAGGGATGTTAAATCATGTGCAAATTCAAACATCAAGGTATACTACAGAATGAAGACACATTTGCACTAAAGTGAGCGTAGTAAGGCTTTCCAAAAGTTGTAGCGAACAAAATGAACTCTTTTTGAACTGTTTGCAGGCACCCAGTGAGTCTACGAGAGCAGCAGATGCATTGAAGTTTCACCAGGTATTCTGCATATTTGATTCTGAATATGTTAAAGGTTGATGGCAAATTAGCTGGGATGGGGGAGGACCAGCCATGAAAGGATTCATCTTTCTAACAACCAGTGCTGTTCTCATTAAAGACCCCGAGCTGTTTCTACATGAATGTATGAGCATCTTAGCAGATACGTATTTCCATGCAGACAGCGGGATGGCCCCCCTCACTGAGGTGGCCACGCTGCTCTAATTTACTGGGTGTAACCCCAGTCAGGTTACTCAGATCAGTCTGGGCAGCCCGAGCACCATGGGCTGGTACAAAACTCTGCTGAGGCCCTGCCATTAAAAAGGGCTTTGTCTGCACATCCTCACACCCCACGAGGAGGCTGAGATATCTCCCAACCAGCAGAATGCAAACCAGCACCAACATTTCAGCTGTTCCTACACACCCAGGGCAGTGACAGGTACATAAAGGGACATACAGTGGTTGAAAAGGGCACCACGAAAACAAGGGGGAAACAGCCTTGACAGGCTAATGACAAACATTCTTTTCTGTAAAACTGTTTTACATTTTTTGAAGAATTGAGTTCATAAGCTTTAGCTGCCTCCAGGCGTGACCAGCATTTACTCATCAGATCTCCACAGGCCTCAATGACCTTGGCAGTCTTACAAGGATCATATTTTTACATGGATGAACTGTTCCTGAACAATTTCTCCGAACAGGATTTCTATCAATGTCAGGCACACTTCTCTTTTCATTCTACTTCCCTTTCCCTGATTAAACATATCTATAGTGGACATTAAAGAGAAGAAAACAAGTGTTCACCAACATGCAGATTCAGTAAAATTACATCAGTCAATCACAGAACTAAACAGTGTCTGCAGTTATCACACTCCTCACTGCTGCATGCTGTGTCCCTCTGCCTATCCCGGTGATTTAGTTTGTAAGTTCATCAGGACAGGGTTTATCTTGCAGTTGTGTTTGTGCACAGCCTGGCAGAATGGTGCCTTGTTCCCAAACGGCTCCTGAGCGTTATGTAATAAACATGATTCATACGTGGATCATCTCCATCACTCTTACAGCGAGTGGCAGGAGATAATACCTTCTGAAGGAATCGCTTTCTACACTTCAGTGTCAGCATGCAGCAGTGGTCTATGCTTATTATAAACTTCCAGCCCAGGAGCTGCCCATGAATTTTGAGGGAAAACTGCTTGATGTAATTGGTGTATACAATGAACTACATTCTCTGCTTGCAATTAGACTCAAAAAAAATTCAGAGAAACTTTTTTGTTCAAAGAGATGTCAAATTCTGTCTCATTTCATAGACTTTTCCTATCTTCAGAAAAGACCAACATAGAACAAGGAATCTAATTTACAGCTCCTTAAGCATCACACTGAGAAAATGAGGATGGTATTTATTCTTTGTCAGTATAAGCAATGCGTAACAGAAATCTATATATTAAATGGAGGAAGAAGTCTGTTCTAGTGCCCATGGAGAAGCCTCTACTCAAACACAAACACTGAATTTATAAGCAGAATTCAAGATTTACTTCTTAATTAGCATTGTCTACACTGTACTAACAGCAAATTCATTTGATAGCATGTCACATACACACCCATCTTGCTCCAGTGACTTCTATGGAGAGGAAGAAGGTAAAAAATGTCCTGGAAAGCAGCTTTTATTGGTTGCTGTCAGACAGGAATAGATGGACAACTGCTCTGATTCACTGCAGAAATCTTTCTATTCTTAAATTCCTAACACATGCATAAATCATAAGAGGCTGAACAGAGCGATTACTCTATAGCTGAACGGGTTTTTGTTCTTTTTAGTGGAAAATAAACTTGGACAAAAACATCACCAGAAAAACTTGTGCAAACTTGCCCTAGTGATTGCTATTTCCAGTAACATATTTATTAGGTCATGTTTTCAGTCATAAAAATACAGTAACAAATGGACAAATCTGCCATTTTGAAAGCAAGAAGTAAGTTAAATTTCTCAATTCAACAATAAATCGGCTGGTGCCCTGTGAAAATTTTAAAGCTTGGCTGCCTGACTGTAAGATGTCACAGGCATCTCATCTCTGGTATCACATGGCACAGCAACCATCTGAATACAAACTTGTATCACCCACTGGGTCAGACCTATCAAGCTTTATGACTTGGTTAAAAACAAATGGCTATAAAAATCAACTTGGGTTTATGAACCTGGCCCTCAGAAAGCAAGAAATAAACATTTACGCAAATCATTTTCCAGTACAATAGCTGAAAATAAGCAACAGACAATTAAAAAAAAATGGTGCTTGATCTAGTACGATTTGATATATTTTAAATATTTTGTAGTATGCACTGTTATATGTCTTATTCAAGAGGGGTTCCATTTAGCTGTTGAAACCATACCGTATATTAATACCAAATCTTAACAAAAGCTGGTTTAGCTCAGTCAAAGGAGAAAACAAAAAAAATCCATAAAATTCTAATTTTTTTGTAAAGCACTATCACTAGATACGGAGCATGAATACTGAATTGTGAACTAACTAGAATAACAGAAGCACCCTTTTAATGAATGTAATTCATCATGACAGTGTCAATGTGATTCATGTAATGGGGCCACATGTCAGAAAAAAGGAAATTACAGGTCATTAGGGTAAATTAAAATTATGTAATGGGTTTGAATGATTTTCTTCATTTTGCTAAGAATTTCCCAATTTTTTCTTTTAATATCTTATGTCTTCCTTTAAAATCTCACACCATTCTTCTAGACTCCAACCAGTTTTAGCTCGGAAAATGACAAGCATGAGTTGTAAGGCTTTGTCTGATTATATAACATCTGTATCAATTAGAAAAGGAATGAAAAGCCCTCATAAATCTACTACAAAAAAACCCTTCTTTTTGTTAATATTATACACCCGAGTCCCTTTTTTTACCATGGATTTTTAGTAAACATACAGCTGGGTAAATTTTGTGCCTTGGAGATACAAATGAAAAATGACAAGCAAGACAAGGCACAAGAGTTTAGAGGACAAAAATGAAGATTTTGTAGGCAGAGGAGGCAGCTTAGGGATAGTACAATATAAAAGAACAAAATCAGAACACCATATAAAAATGTGATTTATCCTAAGGTCTTAGTTAACATTGCAAATAAACAGACCAAGCCTTAAAAGAATGTCCCAAATATTAGAAGAATGATTTTTTTGTGGATCCCCAAATCCAAATTCTAATAAAGCCCTTAATGTAACTTTATGCATTGTTAAGAAAACACTTTTATGCATTTTAGAGGAGAAATTTCAACCAGTCTTGAATGATGTCCGAAGTCTGAAACTTATATTTCATCCAGTCAGTAATTCATCAGTCAAAGCCATGTCCCTAGTCTGACAGAGTTCCCAGTAACATTTACAGATGAAGCCAAGGTTAATTTTTTTCAAATGTGGACAGTTCAAATGAACTCTTACCCCATTTAAGTCTTTTCTTCTTAAAATGGTCATGACAGTTTTTTGAGGAAACAAATTTGAAAAGGCTGAACACTTCACTTGCCAGTGGTGAAACAAGGATCCATAAACCATAAACTAATACACAACTTTATACAGCATGACAAAGACTACTTTTAAGCCTACTTTGCTGTAAGAGCTATAATTCTAAATGGGTTATAAATCAATGACCACTGTGCAGTTTTTAAAACAATACATATACTCTCTTTAAGCCACCGTACATTTAGAAATTTCAGAGTGGTATGGGACACTAGGCATTCAGCCATACACAGATTTATGATACTCTTACGCCTACTATTTTTAATTAGTTACTATTTTAACATGTTCTCTTTGAAAGGAGAAAGGCATGTGTCAATAACAACCATGAATGATTAATTCTGTTACAGGATCTTAATTTACTAAGCAGGTAACATGAATTTGTCTAAGTTGAGTCCTAAGGATATTATGAATGTTAATAGATGGCCAGGTCACTGTCTGCTTTAATTTGATAAACATGGTGATGTTTTTCATTATTAAAATGTGGTTCCCTGAAGTATAGATTTAAAAAGGTGAAAGAATAAAGCAAAGAGAGATTGATGAGATTCAGCTTCGTGCTGCATTGCCTAGAAGTAATCTCAATGGCATGCAATCCAGGACTGCTTCAGAAAAAACAGATAAAATATTTGAGTAGAACAGGCCTCCAATAAGGTGACCTCCTTCCAGGTGTGCATTGTAGTGAGAGGACTCCAGGGAGGAAGGAGTCGGGTGCAGGACATCTGCAGGCAAGGGGTGCGAAGCCAAATTGCAGCAACAGGTTTATCACAGAGACAGGCAGTGTGCTGCCAAGAGGTCTGGTGGCATCAGGTCTGCTCTGTGGGTCTTTAATAATTAGCTCCAGCACCTAGGGAACAGTCAGTGCCCCAGTCACCCAGAGACAGAGTACTGAGTGCATGCTAAGTGAAACATGGCCTCAACAGAACAAAGATATAAAATTCATTGGCATTTGGGAAAATTATTTCAGTGTCTTTGGATCCTGTAACAATGCTTAAGAAGCTAATCAGATTCCTATTTGTCATTAATATTCTTCTCCGGCAATATTATTTAAAAGCTCTCTTTGCATGCTCTTCAGTATTCCAGCTTGGAATGAGATGTTACTTTCAAGAATAGTGTTTCAAACAAACCTACTCTGAAAAGTAAGGCAAACCACTTTGTGGCTGAGATATGACATAAGATATTTCCATCCATGACCAAAACTCATGGCTACAGAGCTGCCTTTTCTTTTTTAAGACTGTTCAGTTAAGCCATCCTTGGACTTGGAATGAAAAAACCACCAACCAACCCCTAAAACTTTACTGACCAAAATTGCACCTTTTTACCAAAATGACATTTAACAGATCATGTTCTTGTTATGCATGAATACATCAACATATGGAGACACCCACACAGACACACACTAGGTATCCAGCAGAATGTGAAACTCACCACTCTGCTGTCCAGTAACATTTTGTAACCAGGATTAAGTGCAGTGAGACTTCACATTGTTCAGCTGCTACAGCAAGTGAGCTGATAATGCTGTTCCTCCACTCCCTCATGAGAATGTAAGTACCAAAGCACAGCAGTCTCTGCTGTAACGTGGAGTACAGAGGGAGACTGAGAGACAGTTGGAGGCAGAGTGTGAAAAATGGCAGAGGGCACTTAGTAATGAATAAAGAAAAAAACCCCAACGCTGCTAATTTCCCAAGGGGTGGGTATATTTAACTGTCACATCTGGAACCCATGTTTAAGTGCCATTAAGGGAGTTGGTTTTCAAAGAAGATTATAAACTGAAGTGTTCTGAAATCGCTCTCTAGCACTGTTTACACAGCAGAGTGGCTGCAGGTTTTACAGCTCTGAGTCGGATACCGACAGCCACAGGAACCAGTAACCCCGTGGGGATGCTCACACTGATGTTCTCCCCGCCACAAAAAGGGATGCTCACAAAACCACAGCACCTTAACACCAGCCAATGAAAGTCTCAGACACAGCTCTACAGCTATTAGTACAACAAGTCTCTCCTGGGCCAAAAAAAAACCACCTCAAAGTACTGCTTTACAGATTCTCATCATGCTAACTACACTTCAGGCAAGGGAGTGGCTGAAAGAGCCGAAAAGGACAGCAGTAGGAGTTGTAGTGGTGTGGCACTTGAAACACACTTCACCTACAAAACAGTCTTTGTTTTCAGAGGTATACCAAAATGCAGGTCTCAGTTTACTCAAGGAAATTTTTACTCCAAAAAACATCTTCTGAAGGCATTCAAGGTTACTGGGAACTCTGAATTGGTAAAAGGCCTCAAGATTCAGCCTTTATTCATCTGTCCCTACATGCACTTCATATTGAATTCAAAAGCCCCAAAACAAACAAACAAGCAAACCTCAGTACTTTTTTTTTTGAAAGGTCAAAAGCTCTTTGATTACAAACAGATTGGTGAGGTGCTCTGGACTGCTAGTGTAAACATCTTTAGCATTATGGTAAAAATGAAAAGATAGAGAGCAGCAGACAAGGTACAAACAAAGACACTGAATTTCTTTTGCAAATGCCTCCGAGTTCTGCATGTGCTAGTTTGCTCTGAGCTATGTTAGGTCATGCTGTGTGACACACATTTGATTTCAGATAGGATTTAGAAGAACGCACCTATCAAAGTACGTTTATAAACTGCCTGCAGAATTAGTCAACTGAATTTTGCCACATTTGAAGTAGATGTGGGATGTTTACTTGTCGACCCAAAGGCTAACCTACGTCAATGAATGTTGCTGGATTCACTTTTTTTGTAGGACAAACAACTGGTGTTCATTATATTGCCACCATATTTATCACTATTTTGTCTGAAAATAGAACTTGGATACTAAGACTATTAGCATAATACAGTGAGACATATTTGCTTAATTATTGCTTTTAAATTGTAACATGTCAGAGAAAACAAGATAAACAAAAGCCCAAAATGAATTGATCTGTTTACATGTGTACCCAGGAACACTGGAATGAATGACATTGCCATTATAAAACAACATTTACGCTTGAGTAAATGAGGTGTTGCACTCTACTGGAAGAATAACTGTATCTTGGAGAGCTCTGTTTAAAACAGCAGCACACACTGTTTGTGTTTATCGAAATTCATACTTTCATTTCCATCTAGTACTGCATGGTTCTGGACCCGCCAATTTTTACCTGATGAAAAGGTGTTCCCAATAACACCACCTATGGGCTTTCATCTGTTTAGAGACTTATTTTGTGTCAATGTCCTCAGAAAGGGGACAAACAACAACAAAAAAAAAGAATTGGACGGGATTACTCCTATATAAGGGTAGTATAACATATGCTCCCATCTTCCTTTGTGCGGTATCCTAGTCTGGATTGTGTCCATGCAGTCAAGGACCCACAAAACCCTCTCCTTGTGGTATTTCTAGCATGAGGTACCACACACAGCCATGTTGGGGCTGAACTTCTCAGGCTGCAAGAAGAAAACATGCTCTGCAGGTGACATCTGATGGGTGAGGGTAATCTGTCCAATTTTAATTTAGTTGACACATCAGGTTAGATTTTTAATTCTGTGTTTATCTGCAGACAAAAGACTACATTCTACAAAACAAGCCTGAACTGTTCAAGTGAAGCAGAGATCGAAATGCTAATTGAGTCTTCTCCCAGAAAGGTTTTGCTTAGATCTGTGAAATACAAAAGGCCAGTTAATCGAAATATATGCAGTAAATTTTGTTTATTCAGTTCAAATCATATAGACAGGTTAATTAAAAATTCACAAAGGATTTGTTTTCTCTGTATCAAGCCTAAGGGTTCTTAGTGTTGTGTTTAAACAGGTGCATATAAGAGCAATGAGTATGATATGATATGCATCCTGAAAGAGGAATTTTAAAAGAAAATCAATATCCCAGGCAAGAGAATAAATGGAATTTATCACTTGTGCATGCAAATTAGAGGGTAGTTGGGATAAGAGCTAATGCAAATTTCTTACTCCTTTTGTAGTCCAGTCCATTCCGATTTCAAATTTCAGCAGCTATAATGAGCTGATAAAGATCTGTATCATGATGTGCTGGGTTTGGCTCCAGAACACACGAGCAGCAAGTGGAGGTAGTGTGTCCCTCCCACGGTGCAGAGAGGCCACCTTGCCAGGGGGCAGGAGGCTAAGGGCCAAAGAGAGCTAGATTCTACCCCTACCGAGCCCAGAGAACAATTAATGCACTACCAAGGAACAGGTAAATTAGGTCAAATTCCTTTTGGAACTCATCTGGGATAACAGAACAGCCCAATTTGGAAGGGACCTTGAAGGACCATCTGGTCTAACCTTACTTAAGCACACTCAGGACTGGAGTGAGTGTCACAAAGGGACTGTACCTTCCAGAGGTACTACAGATCTGACACTAAGAGCAGCTCCAGTGGAACCTGGTCTTTCCACACTCTGAAAACACCTTTTAAATGCAAATAAATATTCTTCTTATTTGAGATTTATAGCTATAAGTAATTACCTATTCTTTTGTCCAGATCCAAAGCATGTAGGCTCTGAAGAGGATGAAAACTTTGGGGCTGGAACAGCAGCTCAAGAGTGCAGGTACGTTTTGTTTTCAAATCACACCATTTCTTCTCCCCTTTTTTACAAGCACAAAATTTTACTACATACCACCCACTTTTTACCATTTCTTTGGACACCATAACAATATTAAAAAAAGAAGCAAGAACAATTAATATCCCAGCAAGCATAGACAATTCTGCTACTACAGGCTGAGCTGGAAGCTCTCTTTTGCAAGAGCAGAATTGCAACCATTAATTCTTTCAGAATATAAACTTTTATGAAAATAAAAAGCACATTGAGAGGAAAATGGTACACCAGGTTATCTCATGTCATACTTCTCAATAAAAGCAATGTTTTTTTCTAGAGATATTCAACAAGCCAAGCGCATCTTGAGTTAGTGGTAGCTGGGGAAATATGGCAACTCTGAAAATCACTGTGTTCTGAGTACCTCGAGAGGAACTGAAATGCATATCTTCACAAACACAGGCTTGACAATTTTGTCCACTCTTTGCCAGCCCTTATAGTTACAAAGATAACCTCCCAAAAGCTAAGTGCAGGTAAAACAAATGCAGAATTGCCTTGCTGAAGCTGGGGTGGAGGTGTTTGACACAAATCAAAACCCCAGCCAAAAAAATAACTGAGGAAAGAACACAACCACCTCTCAGCTGCTGCTTACAGCTTTTAACGTGGGAAAAACCCTAAAATTGACAACACTTCTGTCACAACACGGATGCTATTAAGAACTATGCAGGGCTGCTGCAAAGCTTTCAAAAGTCATGCCATTTTCATGCTGCTGTGAACTGGGGAATCTGGGAACTGAAGCACAGGTTAGCACCAACTTCACTTTTTAACAAAAAAAAAAAAAAAACCAGCAGAATTGGAGCCGGAGGAGTCTGCAGTGGCTGGGACCCCTCCTTTCCAACTCCACAAAATAAAGCAAGATTGAACGTTAAACAATAGACGGGTTGTGATCTTTACCCAGTCCAGAAGGATTGAGGAAAAGGTAGAAGTGTGAAGGCAGAGAAATAATCTGAGAAGGACACTTCACTTTCCATTTCAGGAGTGGGTATGCAAATCTGAGAATACAGGCAGAAGAAAGTGCGAAGATGCAGAAGAGCTGCCAAAAGAGGGGCAATATTTTAGAGATGAACACTTAAAAGTTTGTGTCAAATCTAGGCTTAGAGGGAGCTCGTAAACAAAAGCTAGCAAAAGTTACAAATGCAAGAAGGAAAATTACATCCCTTCTGAGGCGCTGTCAGGTCAAAGTTTTGGGCCCTGGTTTCTTAACTTAAAATGCAGTTCTCTCCTAGTAGTCACGTAGAATCAGTTTTCCAGCAATCTTCCAAACATATCTGTGCTGGCTTTTAGCTGTAAACTAAGCACTTAATTCAGAATTACCAAGTTCCAGACCCCTGCTCAGCTGCTGCTAAAGAGACACACAAAATCCATAAGCACTTTATTTACAGCTCCAAAGTTTTCCAGGGTTTGAGGTTAGACCCTGGGCTTTCAGCCATGGCCAGATTGCCTCTCCCATGTTGCTAAACTGCATTCCAAGTTCAGTCTCTGCACTTGTCCATAACCTCACTGCTAATGGGCAAAGCAGCTTTCCATTTAGTTGATAACAATGTCCCTCAAGATCCACAAAGAAAATGTTCTCTCTCTCTTAGACCTAAGAAGCTTAAAGTCTACTGGAATTTATTTGAACTTGCTTAATAAACTGTGTGCTGTTAAAATGTGGTCATTTTAACACGGCACCGGGACAGAAGATGAGATAGTGACAGTCATCCAATTCAATTATTTCTGTTAAATGCAAAAGCAATCCTTGGAGCAGAACTGGAACTGTACTCCACTTCCCCAGGAGAAGGCTGACCACTAGGCTAGAGAATCATTATCACTCTTACATCCTCTCATCTTCTTTTTTGTCACATGGTGTAAGTCCTTATGTGGACGTAGAGCCTAATTAATTTTGCTACCCTGACATAATCTAAGTGTCCAAATACATTTATGCAGTTTCCAAGTAGGGGGAAAAGAATTTAAAAAAAATTTAAGAAAGGAGGATACTTGAACCTAGCAAAACTACCCTCCCCTTCAAGTTCTTGAACTGTATCCATCATAGCACTGTCTCAACACTTGAGGGCACAGGAAAATCCTGATTAAATGGACAGGGCTTGGAAGAAATCCAAAACATCAAATCTCAAGCTTAGTTTAGAAGTACCTACTGTTGTGTAGGACTTATTCTGAGTCCTATGCAGATCTTAAACTAAAATAAAGACAGAATTGTAGGCTGCTTGTTCAAAGGAAAAGACCTTATTTTTTGGGTACAAACTGTACGTGACTTTAATAGTATGAATTCTGTCAAGTTGTCCACAGAATAAATTTGCACACAGTTCAACATAACATGTGCACATTAAATAGGATTTGGCATTAAAAGACCCAACACTGAATGGAAATCGAAAATAAATGCCCACATTCTCCCCAGAAGACTATTCACCCCAAGGCCTTAGGCATTAATTTAAGTGAATGAGGAAGCCACTAGGGCAGCTGTCGGTAGCTTATTTGATTTGTGAATAAACAATGGCTTCATTTTAAATGCTACTTACTCCTACTACATACTAATGTCAGAATCGAAAACACAAAAAAGAACAGACTATTCAAAACCACACAATTTTGAGAAATCTTTTCTACGGCAAAGTTCTTCATTTCAACCTGGCAGGAAAATAAAATTATAAGAATTTCTGCTGCATTACTAATTTTAACTGCTGCTCATAGTAAGAAGGCCTGAGATTGTATCTTATACTTAATTGATATTGTGCATTTGGCTGTATATTAATGAGAACTTAGGGTATCACAGGTCATTCCAATAAAATCTTTGGGCTTGTCAGCTTGAATTATGTATCTTTACATCTGCAGAAAACAGTGGCAACATGATAATTACAGTAGTTGATACGTGTTGTTATAACTTGTTAGTACAATCAGGTACATCATGTCCAAAGTGCAGATGCCAATCCAGTCTGGCACTAATAATCCATCAAACAGATTATTAATTAAGAACAGTTTCTATGCAAAGTGGAGCATTTAGCTGCACAATGAATTTTCAGATTGGAGCACAGCAATTTCTCCTTGATATTATGAAGACTTAATTACCACACAAAACCATCTCCCCGGCACTCCAAGATGGAAATGGAGACCTTTACCCTATACATCCACATACACAATGCTGAACTTCACGTGTAGGTGTGCCTGTGGTTTTCAGATAACTACACACAGAACCTCATTCAACTATTTAGGTTTCATCTGAAACATCCTCGTAATACCAGGATTCATATTTATTTGTAGGTTTTATGCTGGGCAGGGTTCAGAAAGAAACTGCCTCGAAAGATGCAATTCTATACAGCCTTTCTCTAGCAGAACATCCACACTAAACATTTTTGGGTTTCCATCTAATTTTGTCATTTAAAAGACAACGACGCCCAGCTGCCCCTTCCTGCACTCAATTTCTGTTTCACATATAGACATCTTGTCCAGTGATCAGACTCTTGCTTGGCATGTAATAGAGGTATGGGAGTCTAAGAAAAGACAAAGAATTTACATAAAAGGAAAGGAACTGTTCCAAACAATAAGCAAATTGTATCTGCTCATGAATGCAAAATCTGACTATAAAGCAAACTGAGTGCACAAGTTAATTGTGCCTTTGTGCAACTGGCGCTTAAAACAGCTGATAATCCAGGATGAAACTGTCACTGAAAGCATTGCACAGAAAATCTATGGATAAATTGCTCTTGAACAATTTCTCCAATATACATTAAGCACTAAAAGGCTTGTTTTTAACACACACACCATTCAGGTTCAGCCTTCTTGGTTTTCTTGGTAAATATGAATATTCAGGCTTGCAAAGAAAAAGGAAAAAGAAGTCCCACTGAGCAGTTCCCATGCTGATCTCTGCTTCTAAGATACAAACCTACAGAAACTGCACTGAGATCCAAAAGGTGCTGTGAGTTTACAATCTGTAGTAGCAGAATCCAGCCCTATGTATCCAAGGCCATTGCCTCCAAAGGCCTGAGCCCCCACACATACAACATAGGAACAAGTATTTTTATGTTATTCATTTAAATTCACTCAGGCTGTCCAGCATAAAATATCATAGTCTAAAGAAAGAAAACCCCTATGAAGACAAACTGCAGGTACTCGTGTCCATGTGCAATGAGCCAGGCCAGCAGCTCAGGGTATTTCCATGCACAAGTCAGCTGTGCAGCACATGTGGAGGGAGTCCAGCACTTCCCAGTGTCTGCTATGCATGGCTGTATCAGATCTCATGGGCACACCAGTTCCAGCTGGGCTGCCAGATGTCTGAGATTTATGGACATATGGCAGTCCACATGGTAGCATCCAAATTTTTAGGACTTCCACAAAACCCAAACTAATCTGTTAAACTCTTGAAATCTGTATGAACAGTATCACTGTGTGCAAAAGGGACTATGTCCAGGAGCATGCAGATGACTGGTGCCTGACACGGATTAATGGCTCAAACTATCTGCAGTCTCATATTCACTGAGAAGTCATGGACTCCTCCATTTTTTCTTTCTGAGTTATGAAGCAGAGCTCACCAGGCTGTAAAATGTTGTATTTGATATATTAAAAGTGTATTGGCTGTAAGCATGTTTTCTTCCTCAGGTATTGCTCAAGTGGTTCCACGTTACCTCCTATACGGGCTGATATTTAGCAGAGGAGGTGCAAAGGAGCCCCAGTTGAGCAGAGCTTGTGTATTATGGAAAATAAGTTGTTGCATCTACAGGAAAAGATGAAGACAGGTAACGAAGGTGGAATGTGTTGCTTGAAAAACTTCTCTTTCATCTATGGCCTCAGACCTACCCTTGTGTTAACACTACACAGTGTTTCAGCACATGACTTCTGGTGAGCCCCAGTGGCTGTCTCGGGGCACCATCTGGGGAGCAGCATCAGGCAGGGCAAATTACATCTGTCCTTAACTTCTGAACCACAGCTTTCTGAGCCAGGCTGCAGAGAAACACAGATCACAGCTAGGGGAGGAGTTTCTGGCCGCTAATAGGACTTACCAGAATGATGCTTCTAAAGCATCTGTGTTTTCATTTCCTATTTTGGTTCAAGTGTTTAAGAAAAAGAATTCTGCTTCTGGGTTCTTGGATTCTAAAAATTAAGCACTGAGTCTGTATTTGAGTACCTAAACAGAGCTGGCCTGTTTCTCAAGATCATCAAAGCTGTACACTTTCAACCAGTGCTTTTCAAGTTCAACTGTTCTTTCCCAGTCCTCAAAAATTATTCATCATTTCCCTTGCATAAAGAATGCTCAGATTAATAAGACAAGGAAGAAATGCCCTTGTAAAAGAAAAAAGAGGGACGAACATACAGACACCACACTCACTCAGACCCTAACAACAGACCTTTTCATTAATTATCTTCCTAATGATGCATTCTCGAACAATACTGCAAAATTTCCTTCAAAAATTGAGCTGCTCGCTGGGGAAAGAGTGTATTTTATCTTGTTCCCTCAAGAACTCTGAAGCCATCTTCCTCATATTTATATTCTAATCTTTCTATGCTCACTTGTAAAAGCTGATAATTAGGAAAGCCTCTTTGATGGCCAGAAGCTGCACACTATTTCCGTGTGCATGGTAACAGCATGAATCACTGGCTGCACTAATCCTGTAAGAGTGTTAAAGGTCCCATGTGACACTTACCCTGAATGCTAAACCTGTCCTATATTATGCTATTTCCCACTAATCCTGAGAAAATTAATGTTAATTTATCATGAAAAAAAGGTTAATTATACATTTACTTCTGATTTAGCCACATTACACCAGACTCACAAATAATACTGGGGGCTTTTGGTTTTTGTTCTTTTTTTTTTTTTTTTTTTTTTTAATGGAAGTTTTCTCTTTCAGCCTGCAATCAGGGACTGTATCCCAAAATCATACCAGGCTGGGAGCTAGTGTTGCAGAGGCAGGACAATGTCAAGACCCACTGGTAATTCTAATTATCCCTCTGATTCAGTCTGTAGAAACTTTACCTTTTGTTCTTTAAGCAAAACTTGCAAACAGTATCTGATTCATTGTTTCTGCTGGTTGTTTTCAAGTATACATTGAATGCCAACTCTGGTTCAGAAAACAGATTCAAGATATTTAATTGCCTATTCATTTCTTATTGAAGTAATCACTTATAGAATAAAATTTGCTCCTTTAAGAAATACTTTGCTGTAATTAAACCACTGCATTTACTTGAAAATCAAAAAACCCAACAACGACGTCCTACATTTTGAATGATTTATTAATATGAGTACACTCTAATCCTTAAGTACAATCCTGGCATTTTACCCAAAGTCCTGCAATGGCTGTGTTGCACACTATAGAAACCAACTTTGAGAGATTGCCAGGAGACAGTAGCAGTGGCTACCCCACTGCTTCCAGACAGAAACCCACACGAAAAGCAATAATGTACATCACTAACATTTCTGCTACTGAAGTTAAAACTGAATTGATCATAAATGGGAGGAGACAAACAGACATAAAGTATATCATTGACATACAGCTCAGTGTTTTCTCTGGTAAACCTTAACTTCTCCTACATCACTATTTATAATTAAATGCATACTTTTACCAATAGGATGTGGATGGGGTCAAACTAATATTACTAAAGTAGCATTTACATTTTTCCTTATTTTTATATTAGCTATGCCATCATAATGGGTCATGAAAAACCATTTCAAATTCAGCTGCTTTTCAGAAAATTTATAACAACCAATTATTAAAGACGGGGTCTGTCCTATTTCCTGGATCTTCCAATAGACTTTTGAAACCATTTCTCTGCTTAATATCCTATAAATTTTTCTTAGAAACATTCTTCAGTGTCTGTGATAGGAAAACTGTGCAGAAAATCAATAGTCTCCATACTTCTTTGCCTGCAATATGTTATATATCAAAATCCTGTTTAATAAAAGTCTAAAGTGAGCTAAAACAGATTCAGTTTTAAGATTCAGAATTCAAACTAATAGGTTTTAATATAAGAAAGTATCTGACACTGTGAATAGGCAAACAAATAGATTAGATTCTCTGGTTTTATTCCTTAGGCCATAAGTGTTAATCTCTCAGCAGAACCAACATAACACATCACTATAGATTATCAAAAGTGACTACTTGCTGCCGTGAATTATTCATTTGAAAAGTTATGCACCAGTGATAATATGAATTATATTTGAAAAATATTCATATAACATTTTAATAAGCTTTAAAAATTATTTCTTTCCCAATGTTTAAACTAAAAATAATATTTAGTATCTCAGAAGGAATTATGGATTTACTGGATGTGTTCAGAAGTCCTGCCATAAGGTATCTAAGACTTAGGGGGAACTGATCACATAAATGCTCTTTAAGATGTACTTGCTCCATAAATTAAAGGTAATACATGTACACTTCTCTCAAAGGCCTCTAATCAAATTAACTCCATGCATGTAAAGAGCTGGTCCTGTTAAAATGTATTTACAAGATACTCTAAAATTGAAATCAGTAAGGTTTCCATTTCTGTATTTGATTTGTGGCTGAGCAAGGCAACACCTCCTCTTTCCTACCTTAGTTGTCCACTGTAGGAGCTGATACATCGTTTGCTTTTCCTTCCTTTTGCTTTCATTGATCGCCACTGGAAAATCTCAGCCAGTCCTCCTCCTCCCTACTCCCTTCTCAGCAGGTTCACCTGCCCTTAGCTTCCAGCACCATTTTGACACTGATGAATCACCAATCTTCACTCGCATCTTTCATTTCCCCTATGTTGCAGGCTATCTCCCTTCTCTGCCTGCTTCTCAAACACACAATTTTGATGTCAAAGCCAGCCTCTTGAAAATTGAACTTCTTATCTTTTCTTCCAGTTCCCCCCTCCTTGCCACTGCTGCTGACAATATCACTATCTTTCTCGATTCTCGAGATTTCAAATTTCATGGCCCATTCAACTCTTTTCTCCATCCCTTGATCACAGCTCAAACTGTCACTGTACTTCTCTGTGATACCTCCAGTATGCACCCTGTCCTCTCCAATCCTTCCACCAAAATACTTCTGCGAGGTTTCCCATCACCTGCATCAGTTGCAGCAAATTCCTGTTTAAGGCCTTATTCCCACGCTCCAATACATCTAGAATAGAGCTGCTAAAACAATTACCCCCCTTACCTGCATTGATCATTGTAATTGGTCATTGACCATGGCTTTTAATGGTCACCCATTAAAAGAAAAGTTACGTGAAGTTAACCATTATTTTCTTCATTAAGCTCCAGGTTCTGACTCTTCCAAAGGTTTAGTTCATCTCCCTCTTAATTAATTTTTCTACACTTTCCTTTTCTTCTCCTGTTTCCTACAAATGCACTTAAGCTTCCTTCCTGTTTTTCCCATTTCCTCATACATGCCACCACAACACTGAATATACAAAATATCTTTGTTTCTTCCCAAATATAACCCTCTGTTATGCTTTCCCAGGTATCTCTTCTAAAAATGCTTCCTTCAACCTCAGGTTAACCACTGGAACATAATCCTTGCCTTTATTTTGAAAAAGGAAGTAAGCATGCTAATTCAGCCACTTTTTATTCTGTCCAGCACAGTTTTGCCTGGAGTTTTTTCCTTTACACAAATACAAGCAAATCATTCCACAAGAGTGACACCTTCAAAGATTTTCTTAAAAAACCCACAACCAAACACAAAAAAGCCTCAAAACCTTCCCCACTTAAACAGAAATAATCAGTTTAATTCACAGTGTATCTCATTGAAAAATCAATGCTTACTAACAACTAGAAATCAATATTTCGTTGGATAAATCATGAGACGGTAACATGCAAAGCAAAATTTAAATCAATTATTCAAATAGAAGCTACTTTAAAGCCATGATTTAAATCAAGATTGATTAATTAAATTAATCCACTCCATCCCAATATATTACCATAGCAGGTTACCTCACTTCCATAGGACTGCACACATTCAAAGTCCTTTTTATGAAGTTGCACACACAATTTGTCATGTAGGAAGGCTGAAGAGATTTTATTGCCATCAAACAGATCAATAAACTGAGACAGAGAGATCAGTCAGTGAATCAGTGGCACATCTAAACCTTTGAAGTCAGGTCTGCTGATCAGCCAGCTCTGCCTTCCCTGAAGAACAACGCTGATGGTCACCAGTTGAGCCTCTGTGTCTTTGGTCTGCACTTCTGGACACTGCTACTGAGCCAAAAATTAAACTTGTGAAGCCTGAACAAGGACTACAGGAACAGGCCAACTTCACTATCATATAGCCACACATTTCAGATCAGTTATCTGAGCATGGATACACAATATACAGAAACAGAGTTCCATGCAAAACATTCTCAAAAATGAGACGCTTCCCCCCAAAAAAATTCAACTCCAGGATTTTGCAAGATGACAGAAAATATGTAAAAATAAATTTCAGTACAGTGGTCAGAATCTCTTTTTACACCACAAATGCAAGTAAAGCAATAAAACCTGAAGTGTATTGCCCTGCAATTAAGTCTTTTACTATTTCATTATTCCAGAGGTACAACCCCAAATTTTAATACTACAAACATTTAATTCAAAGGTTTTTCTGGCTATGAGGACTTTATTGGGCACTAAAGCAAGGAGAAAAACAGATCTAAACTAAAAGTGCAGTGAAGTGATTATGATGGTTATGAATCAGCCTTCCATTATTGAGCCACTTTCGCAGCATGTAATAGATTCTGATTAAGCTCTTTAAGCTGAATTACAATGTACTATTAGAAGACTACTCAATTAGTATTTTTCAAGGCCCAGAAGCTAATTTTGCCAGCATCACTAATTTTTACCAAGGTCTGATCAGACCTTACCACAGTGTGCTCAGCAGGAGCAATGAGCTAACTCCAGTTTTACCAGACCAGCTAATAAAAACCTCAGGCTGACGTCAAAGCTCAGAGCTCTGTCACTGTGGGAAAGCTTCACCCCATGCCACAGGTAGGAATTCCAAGATTCCCCATGGGAATACAGACATCACATGCTTGTAAAAGACTGGAGTTTGCCATTTCAGAAGCCCAGTACTACTGTAAGGCTATTAGAGGCCATCACAAACATTGAGAAGCAGAGTCAACAGCAACTCAAACAAGTTTTCTGAGCAGTTTATAGGTGCTCCTGGCAATGGAAAGTGTAATCACAGCATACTGCTGCTCCTTGACTGCACAATAGTTTTTGAAACACTGCAATCGTTCATGTTCCTGTTGTAAGACACAGTGTTTTCTCCTGTTTTCACCATATAAGCAGGCCTGTTCATATCTACTAAAAATGGCAAGAGTTGCAAAAAAAACCCCACAAGCCAACAAAAAACCAAAACAAAACAGAAGAAAAAAACAAACCCACAACAAACAAACAAACCCACCCCTCCCCCCCCAAAAAACAAACAACAAAACCAAACCCAAACAAAACAAACAAACAACAAAAAAAAACCCACAACGGCACTGCAGCAGCTCCATCTACAGAAATCCTGGGTAGGAAATGACTCTGCCTACCTTAGAGACAGCAAACAGCTCCCTCTGACCCATGGGTCATATTAACATCTGGGAGGAAAAAGGGTTTGTTTTATGAAACTCCTGAGAAGATATCTTACTTTAACACTGTAGCTTAATTTTACCTGACAGTTTTCATCCCAGCAAACATTATGAATTCTTAGTGTAGGTATTTCATTAATAAAAACAAGCGCATGTTCCCCAGAATGCTTCAAAAAGCTACTTTTGTATTGAGAATCATGTAACGAAGACAGCACAAGTTTAGCATTCAACAAAGGTTTTTGCTCCAAGTTCCCAGATGCACTTTTGCAGTCTGGAGTATTTTACATGCCAGTGAGGTTCCATGGCTCCAAAATCCAAATTTAATTCAAATGTTTGCACGCTGAATGCAATGTAGACACAGGCAATCTAAACCAAGAGGTCTCCCAGATAAACGTATGAAGCAGAGCACAGTCATACGCCAATTCATGTGAGACAGATCATAAAATCCCTTAGCTTCGTAATAAAAGGGGCTCCTCAAGGAGGTCTGTCTACATAGATTACCCATAATCATCTCTGAAAATGTACTGAGAAGAGTTTACTTTTCCAATCTACTCAACCATCATCTATTTCTGATACTACTGTAGTTATTGTTTATGACTTCTACTAAGTAGAGCCTTTGAAGCCAGGCTCTTCAGTTGGATGGTTTAACTTTGCTGCTATCTTTTTTTCATCTTGCCTCTGAAAAAGTTCATTTTAGCTTCTAAATACTTATCAGTAATTGATAAAATATGTTTCAGCATCTCCTTTGGTTTATAGCATTTTCTTTCCTGGGCTTTTGTTTCACATGGAGCAATAAGTAGCAGGTGCATTTTATCACAGTCCATAAATATTTATGCATTGTGAATAACAAAGTCCACTGTTTTTAAAAACTCCTCTGTCATATTCCACATACAACAGGAGGAAAAGGAAATTTCCCCTCCAGAGCCCACGTGTGGGAGTGAATGTCTTGGCACTGTGTGTCAAGGAACCACCTGAGACCAAGGGTTGATTATGTCCATACTCTTACAGCCATCCGATTATTCATTTATATATGTGTGCATGTAAATCCATGACATCATGCACCTTTAAAACATTTCCTATTAATTCAGGCAGCTGGTCTTTGAATCAAGTTAAGAAATCCCACCAGCCTGGAGACAGTAGGAATTTGGAGCAGATGAGCATGCTGTCCTGGGAATTTTTCAAGTCCTACACTATTATTTCAATATTTTAAATTTCCATTAAAAAAGAATTGGAAATAGTTAGTTTACATAATAAAACTATATTTTAGCATTTGTTTAGTGCCAGCTAAAATTTGGAGAGTCCCCAGATATTCACAGCTAAACAGTGGCTGGAATACACCTCAGGTGATCTGCACTCAGGTAGCACTGTCTGAGGCTGTCTCTCAAGGAGAGCTTTCTAAATTTGTATCATCAGCTGTGGGGCAAACCAGTGAAAAGGGAGCTAAAGCTGCCTTTGGAAAGCAGTGCAATCTACTCCCTGGAGGTGTTACCATAAGTAATGTGAAGTTACCACTGAGCAATGTGCACACTTGCACTAAGGACTCTCTGGGAGCTTGCAAACAGCCTTTGGAGTCCCCTCAGTACACCCTGGTGCGCTGCGGTCACAAGTGTGGGGTTCATACGGGTATCAAGGAACTGTTTCACAGAGAAATGGCTACAGTGAGCAGACTGAAAAAACAGAGTCAGTATTTTTTTTTAAAGGCTATTGTTTACAAATCTGAACAGATGTAAATATCCTAAATGAGCTCTACATTGTCCTCTCCTCAGCATGGGTGGCTTTATGTGCCTCCCAGATGAATGGTTTTATCTTCATTTACCAGAGTTATCTAATTGTCACTTGGGTTTTTATCTTGTCTAGACTTCAGACAAGCAGATCTGCACCACCACCCTTTTTCGTGGAAAAACAAGGCTCAGAGTCACCCACAAAATGTTCAGCACTGTCCACTTACACATCTCTCTGAAGGAAAAGGGAAATTCTCCCACCTACTCCCACTGAAGACCACAGGTGGGTCACTAAAACCTGGATATCACTGTCACACAGCTGCTGGAATGTTTACAGTAGCTTTGATTTAAATGTGACTCTTTTAATAACAGTTTAGTTGAGATTCTGCTCTTTATATAAAAACTGTTACAAGGAACAGGATAAGCTTCTAAGCACAACTTAAAAATAGTCTCGTGCAATGTGCCTGACCCTAAATCTGTCCATATGGATGTCCTGTCCTTCCTTTGACGCTCAGTGGAAATGCAACAACAGAGCCAGTGACAAGAACCACGCACAAAGTGCTGCTGCACATTAAACACAGCCTGGAGAACAGAGGAGCTGTGTCCTCATAAAAGGTGGTCTGCAACAGCACAGGTCTGCACAGACACTCTTTTGATCTGCGAACAAAAGAACACTAAAACATTGTCATCTCTCAGGATTGTCCACCTTGTTTGCAGGTCAGGCTTACAGCAGTTTAATGATTCCTGGTGACTGACAGACAAAACTTCCCTGTGCCCATTCTGCCTAATGGATGAACAACTGTGACCTCAGAGAAGCCTGTCTGCCAAAATCTCACCAGCAAATGGCTTTCTACTGACTTTCTACGCAGGTTTAAGTACAAATACTCCTTTCAAACAAGAAAATTTTGTTTCTAAAATACGTGTTACGAAACTGTATGAAAATTAAACACTACACAGAGAAGGCTGCTTTGCAGATGTGTTACCTCAAGAGCAACCCTTCCAATCTGCCTACTGGATAAAAATACATGTTTGTAAGTATAAAAACTCCACACTTCCTTTCGTAATATTTAAAAAATTCTACATAGACATCTTGAAGTGTCCAACCATGTTTGTACTCCAGGACAGATGAAATGTGGTATGTGATGATCTTTTTCCCCCCAAATATCAAAATAGCAAGAGGGAGAAAAAGTGTTATTCACATACAGACAGTGACAGTTTCTAATTATCGATGCATCACTAAGCAAGGTTTTGCTAACAGCTAAATGAGCTATTGCACTTACAAAATGAGGGCACGTGGCATATCTGATTAGTTTTACTTATGTCTGTGATATTATGTAATTCTAGAAGGTTGGTATGTCTTTATCTTTTGGAAAAATGTGCCACTTAAAGGCATTAAATACCACATTGTTTTCAACCCAATTACCTTTTGTTTTCAACAAGCAAATGGAAAAATGCTGAGTGGTCATTTTAAGTCGTATGTATCATCATAATTAATTGTGAGGCAGCTTCTGCTAGTGCTTGTCATACACAGAACATAAAAGAAATTAAAAATTCTTGGCAAAAGAAGGTAGAGTATTCCAAGAAATCTGCTTTGTGCAAACTAATGAAACAATTTTTAACAATTTTTATTACAAGCATCTGTGAGCTCCCACCAGGCAGGAGCACCACAATTGTGTCTGCTTATATTGCTCAGTTTCAAGCTAATGTCCCCTAAAGCTGTTAGGCTGAAAGCCAAGAGAAGATATATCCACAAAGAGACCTGACCCTTACCCCTGCAACTAATAATGTCTCCTGGAAGTTTTAGCTTAATAGTCTATGTGAGATTCTTATTAGTGAAACTTTGCCTTTTTTTCCCAGCCATATTTAGTGAATTATACTCTTCAGGCAGTAGAAATCATAGAATTATTGAAGTAGGAGAAAACCTCTATGATCACTGAGTCCAACCACTAAACCAGCATTGCCAAGTCCACCACTAAACCACTTCCCCAAATGCCACATCCACATGGCTTTTCAATCCTTCCAGTGCTTACAACCCATCAGGTGAAGAAATTTTCCCTAATATCCGGTCTAAACCTCCCCTAGTGCAACTTGATGCTGTTTCCTCTTGTCCTGTCACTGTTTTCTGGGAGAAGAGGTTGACCTTCACCTGGCTACAACCTCCTGTCAGGTTGTTGTAGGGAGCGACAAGGTCCCCCTGAGCCTCCTCTTCTCCAGGATAAACACCCCCAGCTCTCTCAGCCACTCCTCATCAGACTCATCATGTACAGGAAACAAACACTGACATAAAAGAAACAGACTGATGGGAAATTCTCTAACTACAGAACATTTGAAGCCTCCTAAATAAAGGACGTCAATAACCACAATTCTCTTTTCCTTTGTTTTTTTACTAAACATGGTTTTACTTCTCTGCTTACCAAACCTCAGAAGCTCATGTCTTGAGTATCTGTGTGCCTGTGAACTCTGTTCTTAACTTCTTTGCTTCCACACTTCAGGTACATGACAGAACCTTGCTGTACTATTAGATAACGTAAGGTCTCAGTCACTGGAATACCCCAGTTGTTCATGTGTTGGGATTTAGGGTTTCTTTTTTACCTGATTGTTCCAAAGATTCTAGCAGCAGAGGCCAATGCATTGACCCTTATCAATGCCCTTTTTCTTGAGACGATTTTGTATTTCCACTACTGCAACCACAAAAAATGCTGGACAAAACAGCATCTGTACCTTCAGTAAGTGAACTGACTGACTGAAAATATTTGACTTTACAGTGAGTAACTTATGTGTAGCTGAATCTCTGAAACCTGGTAACTAAAGAGGAAATGAAGCCAAAGAAACCACAGAGGTCAAGACTTCTAGAGAAGTCCATATTTAAACACTTAAGCAAATAGTTGGTTCTTCTACAACAACTTTGACCTATACTTGAAATGAAGGTAATTACAAGTTTCTGGTTGTTCAGTTAATAGCTGAATTCAGAACAGAATCTAGACTGGTGACTCTGAGGCCAGCATCCAATCTGTGGAAAAGCAGTGTCTAACCAGGAGTCATTTAATGCATGACTGACAGTTCCTCTCACAGAAAGAGAGAGGTTTAAAAAGAAAAAAAAAAGGGGAGGAAAACCCAGTAGGAAAAGGAGTTGAAAATATCAGCTGCCTGAGCCAATGTGATATGACAACAATTTCAAGGAGTGGATCAATTTCTAACATAAAGCATTACTTGTAGGCAAGATTCTTCCTCTGAATACCGTCTCCAAGAAGGTCTGCAAGAACAAACTTCTTGTCCCAATGTGCAATAAAAGGATGAACCAGCAGGGCCATCTCTGAAGCTGCTCTTTGTACCATGCTGTAGTGCAGAATACCTTGCACAGGACGAGGATATTTGTCAAGAGTTTGGAAATTAGGGTTTTCAGAAGTGGGGAATAAATCAAAACTGCATTTTCAGTATGTGAAAATTAATGCAAAGGACTTCCAACAAGTCTATCACCACATATTTGATATGTATGGGACAACATCATGTTGTGCAAATACCTGCTCATCTCCACCTCTTAAGTTATTACCATGTTTACTGATAAAGAAATGCAGATCACATGGGAAGATAAAATTAATGGGATTTTATGAATTTAACCTAAAATATATCTTCCAACTAGTTATTTAGGGCAAGTGTACTTCTAGAGATTAAACAAAATATGCACCTGCAGTTCTAAATTACTTTGTTTGCTGGAATTTTAGGTGTGCAAGGTTTAGGAAAGAGGGCGTAGACAATCTGTGAGGTTCTATAGCTGCCAGAGCTGAACAGTAGCTTATTCATGCCTTGATCCTGAATAAAATCTAGATTCAGGCTTAATTTAAGGGATCATTTATGTCCTGTGTTTCTTTTTAAAGAAAAGCTCTTAGCCCATACTGAAGGATCAACAGATATGCGTAAAATAACTACAGAACCAGTTTTATAGAAGGCAGTAACATTACCACCTGAGTCTCTGCACAAGGCTGCACATGAGTTTTAAAACAAACCAAACTACTAAATAGGAAACAGCTGGGATATAATGAAGCACAATTTATTTTTGTAGTGATCAGATTCCAACAATAAACATTCGCAAAGGTACAAATGTCAGGTAGGCACCTAGGCCACCTGTGAGTTTTCAAAGTTCCACTCCCATAATAAAATCAGCATCACCCCAAGAAAACAAAGGAAGATGTAGCTATTTCACTTCTGCTACATCCTCATGAAAACAGACTATAAAGATCTGATAAAACAATGGGAATGTTAAGATTTAGAGTTTATTCTCTTCCCATACAGTAAGTGCTCTGTGCAGAACAGTTTGGCATAAATGAAATAATTTCTGGACAGTCGCCAGTGCTAAGGTTAAAATGCAGGATCACAATGCTTCCATGAGGACAGCCTACAGGGAGACATTTGTTGAAAATTGCTTTACCTATCATTCAGTCAGCAGAAAAAAGGAAAAAAACCCCAAACTTTGCAGTACTAGTTACATTAGGGGTATGTTGAGTCTGTAGCTATAAATGATACAAATTGTAAGCTTATAAAGCCCCCATACAGGTGCCATCAACATAAAAGCCTAGCATTTCTCCTCGTTTCTTTTGTATCACAAAGATCTATATATTTTCACCATATGCTGCTCCAGTAAGTGTGTGTAATTATAAAGGAAGCATGACCTAAGATTTAGATTCAAGTTTCAGAAATTAAATTGCCTTTTTTTTTTTTCTTGACAACAGGCAATAAAGTTTTCACCGGTTACACTGAGAACAAGCAGAAGCCTTAAATCTTGCAACATCACGTAGAACAACATGTTTTAACCATACTCTTTTACTCTGCAGGAAATGACAACTTAGGCAGTGCAATACTACTAAATTGTAGTATTTTAACTGCACTATACATGTCTGCCTTTGAAAGTCCACTAAATATATGAAAGTCTTCTACAACAGTTGGAAAGAAATAAGAACAAAGAACTAAGTCTCAAATTTACAAAGAGGTCCACATAGACTGTCATCTGACTCTCATTTAAATTAATGGGATTCAATCAGCTGCTTCCCAGAATATTGCTTCAAAAACACAGGGCTACATGGTCAGGAGGTTTTTCCAATATGGTTAAAAAATTAATATTCATATTCTACAACAGCTTTTATCTTTATGCTATCTGTTACTGACAAAGAGAAATTAGAATTCTGATCTGTGTTTGGGTATCGCTAAGTGATTCAAGAAAATATTATTTGTAGTTTTCCTTTTTAAAGAATTAGCCATATCTTCAAGTCAAATGGGATTTAAAGTGATTCTAACCTGTTATCAATGGGCAAAAGTTTATGCATATACTGCATCAAAATATGGTTCACTTTGCAGCTTTTCTTGTTGTTCTGGAACAATTCTAAGGCAAAAACTTGTGGTTTTGCAACAGTTTCAATAATCCAGTTGTTTACTTGTATCCATAACACGTGGAAAGCTTCTGCAGTTGACTGTTATCACTGGGGACCCAAAGTGTGTGCTGATTTTTTTGTGTTTGTTTTTTTTTTTTTTTTAATAATTTACTTCCTACCTCTTTCTCAAGAAATTACTATTTTTCCTAGAAAAATGAGTACAGACAGTCTAATGATGAATTTCTAAATCCACAGAGAATTCATAACTCTGTCACCAGCTCCCCTCTCTCAAAGGATTACTTAGAAAGATTCTCTCCGAGACTTGACTACAACTAAAGTAAAGCAGTAAAAAGTGTTATTTGGTATGAATAAAGGATTACTTTATATTAGATGGATTCATCCTTGTGACAACTGGGTAAGTGTTCAGTGTAACTCATATAAAGCCAACCGAAAAACTATTTAGCACTTCAAGCATAAATTGGTCTCTTAAGCCAAATTATACTTGTGCATGTCATATTTCAAACAAAGGGAAAGACAAAAATGGTTGTCTGATGCTGGTCTCAAGTTAATATCTGCTCACGTGGTGTAAGAGAGAGTCTGGTTCTGTGGTAGCACATACTATAAATTTCCCTGTGAGAAACAGGAATCTCTAATATTGCTGGGGTTTTTTTACACCACCGGTACAAACTATACTTGGATGTTAAACCAATGAGTTTTCTTATTACATACTTATGGAAAACAAACGGTAAAGCAACTTGGTAGAATTATTGCTATTTGAAAATAATTCTTTTTCACAAGACTTTTGGGTCCTATTGGGACTTCCCATTGTTATGAATCCATACTTTCTGCACTCATAATAATGAAAAAAAAACCCAAAACTGCTTCTGCAATTCCAAAAGTATTGGTAGGGGTTGTATTTGAGTTCAATTCATATTCTTTATCAAGTGTTTCTATCCCTAATTAGTTTGTATACCAAAGTCCAAATTCAGCATTCTACAAATAGCTAAAAATATGGTGGTGTTTTATCTACATTTACACAAAGTGATGTTGATCCTAAATTTGACCTCTCCTATCATACCAATCAGCCAATGACTGTCAGCCTTTTTTAGTTCCCTAAAAGCCATGAAAAAAACCCAAATGTCAAATCAGCGCCACCATCCACAAACTGACTAGAAATGGATACAGAGATAGAGGCAGAAATGTTACATGATACTGACAAATTAAATCAAAGAGAAAAAAACAACCCTAACATTTTATGTAGAAAACTCTAAAATTAGTTTTGTACAAATAAACCCTGCCTTGACAAGAAGTCAAGCAAATGTAGCTATAGTGGGTGACATGCAGCCATGATGGAATTCCAGCTAAGAAGTTTATTTAAGGAGAAGTGAAGACATTTCCTTTTTTTTCAGTTGAGCATCATACAAATACAAGTGAGAACAACCTTTTGGGCCTTTGGGGGAATCATTCCTACTGCTCTGTATGGCTGTTAACTCCTTTGTATGGATATCATCACCTCCTTCCACTCAGAAATGTCTTTTTCCATAATGTATTTTCCAGTTGGCTAATCTGATTTCGATACCACCACTAATACAAAAACACAAAGAAAGTTTTCCTATGTCCAACTTTTCAGTTAGTTTGGGTACATATGCTTTTATTTTAGAAGGAGTACTAAGAAAAATGTGATGGAAGGAGAAAGGTAAGTAATGGGCAAAAGCAGGATTGTGGTGTCAGGGAGGTACATAAATAAAGGAGGAAAACAACTGGTGTCACTCAGCCTGTAGTCCAGAGTTGCAGAATTATCAAGTGTGACATCAGGATATTGTTGATATTAACCAAGAAATTTTATAAAGAGAGGCTGTTAGGTCAGAGAGCCCAGAGCTCCTGCCCTGAGGAAGCAAAGCTCAGTGCAGAGATTAGGTAGGCTTCGCTCAGCGTATGCAATGTCCCAGAGCAGGTGGAACAGCTGTGGAGACTGCTGTGTAGACGCTGTGCTGGGGTGCCAGCCAGGGATTTGTAATGCTTGTAGGCTCACCCACTGCTACTGCCAACCTTCTCAGCACCCTCAGTACACCACTGGGAAAAGAGCTCCCGTGGAAGTTACCAGCTCTCTACTGCTTGCACCTATGCCATACATCCAAATGCTGCAGCTGGGATGTTTTCCGTACTTTCAACTCTTGCACTCCAAGGGGAAGAGGGACTGGATTTGGTACAAAGGATGTTACATCTGTATGCTTTTAGAAGGATGAAGTCGGTATCAATTTCACTCTGACCCCTAATGTCATAGAAGCTGTCACCAAAAGATATTAAAACCAGCTATATGTAGGGCAACTGGAAATGAAAAAATTGAAAATGAAAAACCCAGACTCCACTGGCTGCTGCACACACAGTGCTCATTTAGTCCTTTCTTGATTTTATGTGGTTATTGTGCTGCCGTCATGCAGAAAACGCCTCCGGATGGATACAGGCTTTGCTCATGGAACACATGAACACACATGCACAGAGCCAAGCAGCCTCCTAATTTAGGCTATTAGATACCTATTATTACACTTCAGAAAACACACCTCTGAATATATTTCACACTGGTCTAAAAGGGAGAAGGGCAACAGGGAATGGTGTCAAAACACAACAGCCCTTTCTCGGTGAATGCAAAATGGCATCTCTAACAAATGCAACTCTAAAACTTACGGTCCTCTGGCCCCAGCATTTAAAAACCAATTGCGGGGAGTTTGAGAAGGATATGGATCATGAAAGGATCTCTGTGACAGCTTGGCAGAATTTCTAAACTGAAGAGACACTGGGATGTTATTTATATTCAAGAGTAAAACACACACAAACACACAATTACAAATAAATACTCTACAGGCACCATAGTACTTAATATAAAAATGAAGGTAAATCACTGGTAGGATAAAAATAGGCAGCAGGAAAAAAAGAAAGGGAATTCACTTACATTTTACTAGTAAAATAAATACCAATGAAATAAAGTGAGTTGAGTAAAAAATGACTCCCTTTTCCACATCATTCAGGCCTTGTCTCAGTGTTTCCACCGCTTGTACGGGGTACTAAGCATACACAGACTCCTCTCTCACAATGACAGTAGCAATAGGAGACAAGACAACCCCAAGCATGGGGGCTCCCGGGGAGAAAATCAGGGATCTGCTGTGTTGAAAAAAGAAAAACCAAAGTAATCACTGATATTTTCCATGCAGGCAAAGAGCTGCAGCTACAGCTGTAAGCAGAATTTCAATGAAACAACAACAAATATTATTCAACATCTTACTTTTCCAGCAGCGCAAAGCACAAACCGGCCAAATCTGTCCTTTTTTACAGAAACACAGCAGAAGCTGCTCTGGGGATGCTTTTGGCCCGAGCAGGGTTTCTTTGCAGAGTGCTCAGCACCAAGCACAGCAGCAAAGTCTGGAGCAGAGGGTACCAGGTGGTACCAGGCTGCCCGACAGCGAGGAGAGCGCAGATGCCAAGCGGCTCCGTGTGCGTCCTGTCTAGTGGCCGACGGAGAGGCATTTCCAGCAGCCTCACAGCCCGCTCAGCCCAAATACTGGCCAGAGGGCAAGTGCTGGTTACAGCAGCTGGGAAGGAGTGTGTGGAGAGGGGAAATAAAAATGGGGAAACATGGAAGGTCTCGCTAGCCAAAAGAGATAAACACACACACGACACACAAATAATCGCTGCAGCTTCACAGCCCGCTGGAAAGCGGCACTAGGCTGTGATTTCTGGATCTTTCTGTCATATTTGTAATACTCAGAAATGGGCATAATGGAAAAGATTAATTTCAGAGGATTTCTTAAGTTTGCAATATTAACTGGGGCGAGAAGAACGAAAAAGCCCTCACAAAGGACTACTGTAGGACTTATGCAAATATTTCCATCTGGGTTTAGAATAAAAATCAAAGCCCTGAACCAACCAGCAGACAGTTTCATGCACTGCTAATGAAGAGAGAATTCAATTCTCCTGTTTGCTGAAATGAATACTGAACTTGTATCTTAATGTTTTACGAGAATGCGGTGTGTGTGTCAAAACAGGAGTTTCACAGACAATTGCAGGAGCACTAGCAGCTTCTCTTAATGTTTAAGGGCTGGATCACAGCTTCAGACTGAGATGTGAGTAAAGGACATTGAGTAGCCATGCCTCTACCTTGTAATATCTGAAATTCATACAGTAGCAGATGAGAGGGTTAGGTCCTAGTCCGCCCTTGGCAGGGCCCCCTTCCCTACTAAATGGATGATACACACATACAGAATGGGATACATTTCACAGCAGCACAAGTTAACCTAGATGCTAACACACGCTCTGGCACCTGAACCTGCCAGCTATTTTCCTCAGAAAAAGGATGGGGAAGAAGCTGAGCTGCATGGAGCCCATCCAGCACCTAGGGAGAGTGACAAAGGGCCAAGTTCCCATCACTGGGCAGCAATGGATGAGCAGGAGCATGCTGCTCTTACAGCAGCCTGGAAGTAGACAGCAAGGGCAGGGTTAGAAAAGGAGGGGAAAAATCTGTTGTTCCACAACGGTGATAGAAAAGCTGGGGAAAAAAATGGTAGGATGATAGATGACTCATAAAAGTGTTAGACTGCTGCCAAAAGCAGTCGATTTGGCAGCGATGCAGGACTCGGTGCCTCGGGAGAGTTGTGCTCCAGTCCTTCCTGCAGCGGGTGAGTGAGACGCTTGAGCTCCCATCCAGGGCAGGCTCCTTCCGCCCGCCGCGGGCTCTGCCCCACAACCCGAGCCTGCTCCCGGCAGCACCAGGCTGATGCCACCAGCCTGCCTTCCCCTCCCTGCTCCCAGTGCTGAACAACACTTCGAGTAACCATTTGACAGTCAATTAATAAATGTATTCCTACACCGCTAAGCCTGAAATGGTGTATAAACTGCATTTTTTTCCCCTTGTCACATAATTGAAACTCTGCTTTCCTTCCACCCTCCTTCACTAAAATCTTTTGTCATAAATTTTGCCATTTGTGGCATGTGGACATGGGATGCTTTCCTCCCCCCCACCCCCCACCCCCAGAACTGTTCAATATAAATCAGACAGGCATTTGGGAAATAAAGGAGATCTGAAAAACGAGGGGAACTGAACTCTTGGAGATACGCCAAAAAAAAACTCATGACAAAATTAAGGCCATAAATACGTATTGATTACCCAGTTCCAACAAGGGGAAACTTTTTACAATGTTTTATCAAAGGTTACCTGCTTCCAGTCCTTTCTGTTCTAACCTCTGATACTGCCAAACCACAACCGTGCCTCAGCATCTGTCCACTCTTTAAGACTACAAACCGACTCTCACTCACCACAGGCAGGCAAACAGCTCAAGATATTGCTTCGCTTTAGATGCACATATGTTGACTGCAAGAGCCACTCACAACTTTCTCAACCCTTCCTTCACCCATAATGCAGGTCACTGAAGCAGTGATACATTAGGAGACCCTGGAATATCAGGTTCTGTATCTGTTAGGTGTTTGGAACAGGCTAATAGCAAAAATGTTCATTCATATCAAAACACACTTTACTATCTTTTTGTAACAGGCACTGCTTTGGCTACAGAGCTGCAGAAAATGCGGCAAAAGTAACATTTCCTGTTGGCATTTGAGAGCATAACTGTTCTCAAAGAGTCTCTTGAAAAACACGTAAGCAAACGGTGTCCTCCTGGTATTCTGAAGAAGTGTTTTAAAGTAAAAATAAGCGCCTAAGTGGGTTGATTCTTCTGTACAGGTCTAGGGGTATGAGGAGGAGACATCCAGGGAGTCAAGGACAAGAGAAGTTTCATGTAGCTTCCCGATTCAGGGAAAGAACAAGTCCTCTTGGACTCCTTCATCCACGTGAGGGCTGTTGTATAAAGGTTATTAACAAAAAGCTGAGTTTACACATATGTTTATGGGGTTTCCCAAAGCCTTCTGGCAACAGTGTCTAATTGAGGATTCCTTACTGGCATTAGGAACTCCCCCTCTTTAGCTGGATTCCTGTTTCACTCTGACATTAGAGCAGAAACCAAGTCACCGGCCCAGAGAGCTCCACCTTCAGCAGCTGCAGTTATGAAGGCTCAGCCACTGCCTTGCCTCTGAAGTAAGAATGAAGCAGCTATTGCAGCTGAAAGTGGCATATGCTCACCACTTTTAGGGAACATGAACACTGATATTGCTATTCCGCAGGCTAAAGGCATCTTTGTGTTGTTGAATTTTTGGTACTTCCATTTGGAGCCAAAGAAAACTCTTTAAAGTGACCTTCATGCTCTGGGCTTTCGAGCCCTGGAAAGCTCCAGTGCAGGTGATGCAGCAAAGCAAACACCCTCCAGATCCAAGTAAAGAAATACATAACTTCAAAAATTCTGCACATATTGACAAATACAGGCAATTTTCAAAATTTTTAAGTTTCTCAAAAACCACCTCCACTCACCAGTGTTCAGGGGCCTGCCTATGGCCTTTCATTGAAACACAACCCCACCACTCTTTCTTGCTTTCCTAATATTTCTCCTCTTGGAAGTTCAGAATTAAGCTGTCACTACATAAAAAATTTAGATTTTATGTGATACTGCCAAACATCCAGCACACAACTGTGCAATGTGTCATTCAGAAAGCAATTGTATTTATAACTTTTCAATTATGCTTGCTGAACCTAACACCAGCTTTATTTGGGTTGTTTCTTCAATGTTCTAAGCAAAGATTGAATTAAAATAGTGAGAGCAATAAACTGTATATCAAGCCCAACAACTCTAACTGCCTCACATCCCAAAACAGAAGAAAACCATGACAGAATTTCTATGCTTTTATACAGCACTGCCTTGCACAGAGTAAAAATTTTTAAAATGTTTTTCTTAGTTTAGTGTTTGTAATGCTCCTTCCAATATGAAAACTCCTCTCAGATAATCATGTGAGAAAGTAATAAAGTAACAACTGTTCCAGTGTTTAAAAAAACAATACTGAATTTCCAATTATGAGAAATTTTCAGAAGATAATGCTTAACAGCTTAACAGCGTGTCATGTTACTGACTGGCAAATCCTACCAATAGAATGGCTAATTTTACAAAGTACAGCAAGCTATTTAGTACTAAACCTAAATTTATTCTTTGCACTTCAGTGGTGCTCACAAATTATGCACGTAGATTTTATCATCGTAAGTGATAAATCTGTCTTGTGTTTCGCACACAGAAAGACTTTCACAGTACAAACAGATACTGTGGTAACATAAAAAGTACAGTCTACCCTCTTGGTTGTGGTTATTTCTAATTTATGAAACATATAATAGCCAAAGCTGCCTAGATGGCTCAAGCCAATTAGAAAGAGTCCCAATAGATATGCATTCCCACAACAGATATTTCATTAAAAAACAAGCCTCATCCCCTTTTCAGTTTTGTTTGTTCAGCCTCAACTAACTACAACCTCTAATGCAACTCACAGGATGTTGGGCGATATGCATTACACAGAAAGTCTCTGTAGATAAAAGAAGTTATTACATAGCCTCTGGAAATAAATAATGTATGGACTACAAACAGTAAGCACCTTCTTTCCCACTCCATATGCCCCCAGCAATCATTGATACATCCTGACTTTCAAGAGACAGACAGACAACTGTGTAAATAAACAGACTCTTATGAACTGCATTTTGATAGCCATATAAATGAAGAGTGCATTCACTATTTAATTAATCTAATTAACGTAGCAGCTTCCTGAAGCTTTGGGAAAACATCAACATGCCTATAGCTATCCATTCCCAAAATCTGGTATTTCATTTACTAATCTTAAAATGATGTCAGAAAAGGGATATCACAGTTCTGCAACCTTCACCATTTGCTTGGTGGATTAGTTCTTGCCACCAGAGCACATCCCCTTCTTTGAGGGCTCTCTGAAACACACCAAATCAGTGGGAAGAGGAGAAACATGAGTCATCCTTCTCTGTGCCTCTTGCCTGCAACGTCCTTGGAAGGCACAGTGAAAAAACACGCAGGCCCAATCTGATTTGATGAAATGTTTTCTGCCCATTGTGCACAGGGACAGTGACTCCATAAAGCAGAAGGCAGTTGAGACTATGACTCATGAATTGTGAATGAGAATTCTGAACCTCCCCTCTGCAGATGGCAGGACTTGCAGTGACTTTCAGCCATGAAGAACTGGCCTTCTATTACAATCTGTTATTCATACATGGAGTGATGCCATATTGCAGCATAATGGGATCTGTATATTACATCCAGATACCATTTAGGAAAAGCAATTTTGCCTTATTTAACAAATGCAGTATACACATATTCTCAAATGTTTTTGATTGTTTGTTCATAAAAATCATAGAGTAATTCAGGTTGGAAGGACTCTTGAGGTCTGGATACAAAGGACTGCTAAAAGCAGGATCAGCTGCAGTATCAGACCAAGTGGCTCAGGGCTTATCCAAATGTTTTGAAACTTCCAAGGATGGAGTGTGGACTTCATTGTGTACATTTTACAATCAGTGTGCAGGGATGTAAATGAATGGATAACCTTTGCATCTGGCTCAGCAAACGCTCTGCCAGAGGGCAGCCAGGAGATACGCTGGGCAAAACAGCCAAGGAGACAAATTTAGTTCTTTGTCTGTAAGGCCCATTTCCTTTTTAATGGCCAAGTGCCGCCGATATACAAACGGAACGGGGAGCTAGGACAGACGCTCCGTGAGCTCCTTTATTATCTCATCAGTCTCACTTACAGAGTTAGGACATCAGAGACATACAAGCTCGCATTTCCTAAAATCTCCGAGAATTTCCTGGTTACAGAGCATTATTAAAAGTTTTTCAGCCAAATTCTAAGAGTTACAGACAGCTGTTTTAACCAATCTTCAATAGTGCACGTACATGTATTTCAAACAATACTTGCTTGTTTTATACCTTATTTAACAATGCACAATACTCCATTATAAAGCTTAACCTTATCTATCTTGCTAAGCATATTTTTTGCAACTCTGAGAGCTAGCTCAGCTAGGCCTAGAAACACTAACCACTGTTTTAGTGTCCTTGCTCTGCTGCATAATTGTATCTTCTTTAATATTTTCACAGCCACATCTTTTCCTAAAATCTTTGCTTTATTCCTACAACTTGCTTTTTATTTCTCACGCTTTTAGAAATCCTTTTTGTGTTTCCCCCACTGAGTACCCCTTCCATCTCTGGGAGATGCTGCCTTGCCTGCTCTGTGAGCACTAAAGGTTGTCTAAATCTTCTCTGTAAATCAAGATGACACTTACTGTACCTTGACACTGCCCACTCCTCAAAACCCAAAAATTTGTCTTTAAAAAATCAGAGGAACAATCACCACTCATGCTACAAAAGCACAATTCTGCTTTTACAAAAATATCCCCCTACCTACAAGAATATCCAAAATGTTAATTGTGACCAAATAAAAGGAGTCTTAGACAATATTCCAGAGCACAGCTTTTCTCTCAGGATCTCCCTTTAAGTGGGCACTGAAATAACTCCAATCCATAAAATTTTCTCCTATGTTCTCATGCAATAATATCAATGGAACTAATAAATCAGGATTCATTTGTCCAAAGATCCATTATTGTATCAATAAAGCTACGGGTCTCAAACAAAGAAGGCAGTATGAAAGCATGAGCACAAGCTTTATGCATGCTGAATAAAGCTTCTGAAAATGTTTTTCTCTAAAACAAATGCTAACAATGTGAAATTTGATGACCTTAGCAGCAAGCAATCATAGGTAACTCTATACAGAACATGAATTCCAGGCCTAGGGATATGGGTCTTTCGAAGACAAAATATCCATTCCTGGACTCCTTCCCAAGCTGCTGTAGAGAAGTTGTTTCAAGAATTCCTTCTTTATATATGTCCAGTGAACCAGACAGCTGTATACAACATAGGTACAGGACTTTTTAGATTTGTTGTTTTTGTTTTGTTTTTTTTTAATGTTTCTTTTCTTTTACATTTCTTTTGTCTCTTTCAGATAGATTTTGTCTGCAAAAGTTTATACGGGTTTTTTATATCACCTGTCTCCTCTTTTCAAGGTGTTAAATAATTTATATTTTCTGCAAAAACTTTCAGCCTCGCACCTTCACATTCTGCCTCTAGTAATTGATTTTCACTCCCACCCAAGATCTATTAATTTCTGTAATGGTCAAGTGAATACACAAATATTTCAAACTGCTTTATCTAAGAAAATTGAGATTTACCATGACAAAATCTCAGAGGTCATTCATGTTTGGGAGCAGAGATGCAGCTCTCAATGAACTACACCTCCTCTGTCCAACTGTGATGTTTGAAAAACCCAACCTAGATCTGGTTTTCTCTGTCCTATACATGAATCCTCACAGTGCAGCTCAGAAGACAAAACACATGATTTCAACCAATTCGGTCAAAGAGAAAAGGCTCCTCTCCAATTTTAAAAAGATTCCAGTAAATTGAGTTGTATGTTTGGACACTGAGCTCTCTGCCTTAAGCTACACGGTCCAAGAAGCTGGAGTAGCAAGGGGAAGAGTTATGCTGGACAGGAACACGAAGCCAGTTCATTTGTGCGCCAGATGAGTTTGATCAGATGAACTAGGAGACTTCCTTGCTGAAGGAGTATCTCCTCCTTCCACACTGCAACCCAGCAAAGCTCAACCTTCTACCCTGTAAAGAGGGGTATACAAAACAGACCAGGGAAGAAAACTTTCCTGTTTCTCCAAACTGATGTGAATCCCAGACCAAGCTTTCAGCCTGTACTTAATCATTTCCAAGAACTGCCCTCTTTTGAGTCTGCACAAATTACACAGTTCCACGTGCTCTTTTACAGGATCTGTGTACTTCACACCATGCCTTGCTGCCTCTACCACACAATTATTCTTGTTCTCCTTTTATCTAAGTCAGAGTTTAATCACATTTGCCAAGTAAGCAAGCATTAAGCTGTATCCCTGGGTGAGTTTCTAATGCTAACAGCATGCAACAAAAGAAGAATCCCATCACTTTAGTGATTGTCTCCACACAAAAGCCAAAACCTGATTTAGCATGAATGGAACCATTTCTTATGTTTAAAGGCTGCATCAGAATGAATGCTTATACTACTTCTGAACGGGATCTGGAGAAAAGAGGATCACATTACTCAAATGTATAACACAGTTCACATTAAAACTATTTCAGAAGTTCCCCAAAACTGGCTAATTATTTGACTGCAATGTGGGAAATCAACTAAAAAGGCACAAAACAGGATGATAATCCATCTTCCAAAATAAACTACACTCATTAGAATATTAATTTGGTTAGTCCACTTAGGGTGTTGTATCATAGAGTACAGAGCTATAAAAGCTGTAACTTCAGATAAAAAAGCCCAAGGAAACCACTTTTCTTAGAATAAACCAAAATGTATTTCTAAAATAATAACATAAGAGCATCAGCCTAATGCTTATTTTACACTTGGATGCTTTCTAATATCCAGACAACCTCAGTGTGCAAATTGGTCAGGTTCGCAAAACTAATTAAGAAGATAGGATAGAAAATCTAGACATAATAAACATTTTAGGCAACTGATCAAGCTTCTTCATCTTTTCTTAATAGGTCTGTTCAACTATTTTTCCACCCACACGATCATTCTGAAGAAAGATTATGAAACAGGGCAGGTTTATAAACAAAATAAAATAAAAATATGAACCCCAAAAGACAACCATGTGTTCAGTTCATTTTAGAAAACAAGATTCAGAAGGAAATAATACAAGATGACACAACAGAGGAAAGATCACCCTTTTGCAGATCATTACCCTATGATTTTATGGGGTTCCTGACAGAAATTAGTTGTATTAAATGGAATTCATCGGTGATGTAATTTAGGGATGAGAGATAAGGAGCTGTGAACAAGGGGGAGAAGTAATTTCATGTAGGGGCATGGTTGATTACGATACTTAACACTATCTCCCAAAAAGTGATAAGCACGTTTTATCTCTGCTGCAGACAGCTGATTCCCGCCTGCCCTGTCCCCTCCTACTTCCTGAGAAGCAGCAAACCAGGCAGTGTAGCTGCAGAGATGGTCAGCTCAGACAGATGTGCTCCGAGCAAAGGGCCTTGCTCTGTCACACCCCACTGTCTGCACCCTGCTCCGCTCGCAAGGAGCAGTTGCCTGTGGCAGCTGGTTATAGACCTGTAGATGGATATAGATGAGGTGTGTGTATATATAAATACACCCACACAACAGGGGGAAGAGAGAGTGGGAGGAGGAGAGAGAGTCTGAGAAACTCTGTGTACTGAACTACTGAATACAGCACTCCACAAAGTCAGGACGAGCCTTTCCCATACACACAGAGCACTACAAAACAAGTCCCAGCTTCACTGCAGCTGGGAGCCTGGGAGAAGAATCTCTTGTCCCACTGTATCCTACAGTGGGGAGACAAAGCTCTGCCAGCCTTCAAAGAAGGCCTAAGTACGCTTTTAAACATTGCTCAGGATGTCATTTGTACCAAAATAAATCATTAAGTAACCTTATTCCTTTTCCTATTTTATTTTGGAGAAATCACAGAAATTTTTATGTGCTTTTCTTTTTTCTACAAAATCTACCTGAATGATGAAAGGATGAAGCTGGATGTCTCAATGTGGATCAACACAAAAGAAAAGAGTATCAGTGCTCAACATCACCTTACAGCATAACTACTGCCAAAGCACCCTGCCCAGCATTTGAGGCCCTTACTGAGGGTATTCAACCACCGGAGCAGTGCGATTTCTTCACAAGGACACAGTGAAGCAAAGCTAGGACTTTTTACAAGGCCAGGTAGTGATAGCACAACAGGGAATGGCTTCAGACTGACAGAGGGCAGGTTCAGATGGGATATTAAGAAATTCCTCCCTGTGAAGGTGGGGAAGCCCTGGCACAGGTTGCCCAGAGAAGCCCCATCCCTGGAAGTGTTCAAGGCAAGGCTGGGTGGGGCTCTGAGCGTCCTGGGCTAGTGGAAGGTGTCCCTGCCCATGGCAGGGGGTTGGAACGAGATGAGCTGTAAGGTCCAACCATTCTGGGATTGTTCCTCTGGGTATTCAAGTCTCCCTTTGCTCTGCCTCATGGAAACCAATTATGACAGTACTGCTCTATTTTTTCTCTGCTGAATTATCATGTGCTTTGATACATGTTGTAAACAGGTTTGCCATCTTTTTACTTTTGAACTCCTTTCATTTTTTATGATTAGGAACAAGCTTCTACCTGCCGTTTGCTTTGCTCTGGCATCTATTCTGTCTCCAAGTATCCTGTACAATTGAAGATGTTTTCCATTATCTCAGCCCAGTGCTGTCAGGACTCATTTTCTAGACGTTTTGCTAGCATCCCTTGCAATTCACAAGTTTCAGAATATCAGACCCAGATCACTTCCCATTTTCAATACGATGCAATATACAATACGTACATAGTTTCATCTTTTCCTTCTCCAAATCTTTAAAGTAGAATTCTCTATTACAAGAGCTATAAATGCTATCTGTGCTTTCAAATAATCATGAAGAAAACATATGACCAAAAAGAAATTCCACATACACTTTCTTATGTTGAATGGATTGCTCTTTGTGGCAATGCTTTATAGCTTTGATCTTTTAGCAGATTATATATGTAAAAACAGAGTAATAAAAATAGCAGTGAACTAGTAATACATTTACAACTTTTATGGAAGGCTTTCATTGTTATGGATCATACAAAATTTACAAGACAGCCCTATTTAGTAGTGGTGTTTTTAAATGAATACATTGAAGTGCAATGCTCTCTTCGGTTCATAAACTATAAGCCAAATTCAGAACCAGGCATATTATTATTAAAAGTATGAGTATACCACAATTTATATCTATTTAGAATTTCTGAAATTGAATTACTTTTTAATTACAATACATGCAATTCAGGCATAAGGAATTCAAGTATTATTAAACTCTCTGGGCTATAAAAATATATTAAACTCCATCCCTCCAGCAGCTACTGATGACTTATCTGAGTCCAGCAAAGCAATATAGATTACTTTTCTTCCCAAATACCTTGGCAAGGTCACTTGTTTGAGAGTTGAAATGTAAATTACTTATATTACAGCAGTATCCTCAAAAGTTTTTCATTTTGTGCATTAGCTCTCCCTCATTCCATCTGTGCTATTTTAGGATTGTGAAGTCTGAGCTGCTTGTTTTTATAAAAAGACATGTTAGGGCAGCACTGAGACAATCTGGAAAGTGAGTTTCCCTTAATGCTACCAATATTAATCCTTCTTCACTGTTCTTCACCCTTGCCCTACAGAACTCTGTATTTATGGAACAGTTAATCTTCCTTTGCTCCCCATGGCCTCTATTCCTCTAATCTCTCAAGGTCATTGCATTTTTGGCCTGGCCACAAGTCCATTCTTGACCCATCTGGTTTTGTGTCACCAACAAATTTGATCATTGTTGAAATTGCATCAAAGGAATACCCAACAAAGAAGATGTGAAGCAGCTGCAGATCAGACAGAAAGCCAATAGTTTACAGTTTCTGTCATGAAAAGAGTTTCTGTAAATGCAGCTCTCCAGAAGAGCCAAACACTCTTGAGAACCAGTGCAAATTTCACATGTATAACAGATGCAGCACACCAGCATGGCCTGTCATGAAACTTGTCTCCAAAAAGGCATGTATTGTGAGATCTTTCCCAAAGTCATGTCACTGAAAAACAGACTGTTTCATTAAATGATAAACAATGCGATATCCCCTCTGAAGATAAAAACACATGCAAAAAAGCCAAACCAATGCAAATGTGCATTTATAATAAGACCATCTTCTTTAAGCACCCTGTTCTTTAAAACAGATACTCCATTTCTTTCTCCAAAACCACAGGCCAGAGGGAAATACTTCTGCAGCACAAGTGATATGTCCCAACAACGGATTCAAGCTGCTAAACTTCACAAATGGTTTTTTTCTAATTTTCTGAGAAATACTGTTTCAGCTGTATTTACAAGACAACTGGTAATTAAATCACATCTATATATTCCCTATGGAGAATACAGGAGTTATTTCAGAGGTCCCATTTAGTGTTTGCGGCAAGTAAGCTCTGAAATCAAATAGGATGGTGATGGACACTGCACATACAGTCTTACACTTACTTAGCATTTATTTCAACACACTATTTTAAAAATAAATCTAGAAGACAGCAACCATTACCATACTAAACTGGCACCAAAATATTGCATAATCAGGCTCTCTGGATGTGAAATGCAATAAAAGCTTAGATACTGCCTCAGTTCCTAGTATTGAATCCTTGTTGTCATGCTCTGGCCCTAATCAATACCCAGGAAGCTTTACTGGTGTAAATGGTAACTGCGTTGATAATGATTTTATACTTATCTATCACATTTCCTTCAGAAAAATTCTAAGTATTCTACCAAACACATGCACATTTAATGGGAGAATCAGTTTACACATCACTGATACCGAAACACATTTAAGTGGATGCAGGTGATATAGTCCTGCTACACAACAGGTCTAGAATTCAGACAGCTGCATGAAACGGAGCTGGAAGATTCCAAAAGACAGAATAAAACCCACAAAACTTAATTTGGATGTGACACCTCATCAAAGATTTCACAGAGAAAGGAAATACAAATTGATGGTCACTTTAGGAAGTTTATCAGAACCAATGAGTAGTTTCATTTTTTTTTTCTGTTGAATAAATTCTCTGCCCATTGCTACCCCAAGACGCAGATGGTTTCAGCAACTCTGTGGGAGGATGATCCCCACAGTGTTTAACGAGACCGGCTTTGTTTTTCACACATACACTATCACAGCTCTTCCTGAGCAAGGAAATACCAGACAGCAGCAGCAGCAGCTAAACCTAAATACTAAGAATCCCCTTCATCCCCCATCTGTCCCAACCACTGGCACTTCATCCAATAGTTAGGATTCAGTTAGTGTTCCTTGCCTCTTTCTTTCCCATTCTTAGATGTTTACATCCTAGAACAGATTCTCTTTCTAAAACTGGAAGCTTAAGGATTTGTTAGCAACAGTAATAATGGCATTAAACTCATAATATGGCCAGCCTAGTCCCTTAGGTATTTTAATGCAATTCTCATAAGCTACCAAACACAAACACTAAAATGTGCTGGCCCTGGAAACAAAAGAGAAGGAAAGAAAAGGAAGGCAAATTCTCCATGTCCCTTCCTTAGTTTCATCTGTTTTCCAGTCTATGCAAAAGAAAGACTTTTTGTGTTAAAGTGTTTCAAAAATAACGCATACATTAATTTTTTTAAACCTGAAAACATTTTTATTTTTGCTTAATCCAGTCGGAAGTAAATACTAAACGCGGCCATTTTACAAACCCTTAAGAACTGTTCTTTATTCCTGAAAGCAGTGTTTTCCAAATCCTAGAAACTATAACATGCTCAATTTGTCCACATCAGTTACGTTTCATGGCTTTACGTAGCAAGGCGTGAGACAATGTGCTCAACTACACAGCAAGCTAAACAAATGCTTGAGAGAAATGGAACTTCTCCAAAAGTAGATATGAGAAGGTAAAAGCCTACAAAATTAGTGCTAAAGTTTTTTGTGTATAAACAAAGACAACTCTGGAACTGAATCACCAGACAATGACTGAGAAGATCTGGTACTTTGATGGAGAAGAGTTTGTGAGTATCATAAATCTGACAGAGTCTACAGCAGTGATTACACGCAGTAATAAGCACTGAGCACACTATTGACGAGTTTTATTTAGCTTAACATGGAAGCAAACCCCCTTTGAAACAATGCAAAATACCTGAAGGCTCAACAGTATTGGCAAAAATATAATAATAATTAAAAGTCAATGGAGGAAGGAAATGCAATTGCCAGGTACCTCAGAGGAAGAACACTGTTGCCTTTATGCTTGGGAAGTTTGAGCTCCGTCAAACCTGGACATAATCAGAGGTGCTGGGGACTGTGCAGTGGCAGCCAGAGCTCGTGCAGGTTCACTGCAGTCTGTGAACTACAGGGGAAACATTCACAGCACCTCCTCTGCACAATTAATCCGCTCAGATCAGCGTTCCACACAGAGTCTTTATTCTACCTGTGGCACCTTTCCTCAGTCAATGAGCTGATCACTGGAATCACATGCCCTCTACTAGAGGGTAATTCCTACAGTCCTACAGTCTGCATACACAATACACTATGGCACACACACCAAATACACACACTGGAACAGTGCTGTGCACACTGCCCCCTGCACTGTTTGAAACCATTCTTAAACAACAGTGGTGCTTCTTTTCAGTTTGATCCTGTAAACGGCCAAATTTAATTGCTCTCAGCCCCTTTATTAAATGTAAGACCTTGGCATCGTAGGGTGTGTCTATACAGTTCAAATACACACTGAGTAACTCATGTTTCAAACAGCTGCATTAGCACTTTGTTCTACTCAAGTTAATTAGCCCTACTGAAAAGATGCATTTTTCCCCACAGCCTGTGATTCAAGTCTGACTTTTGACTACAATTTCACTTAGAGTTGAATAAACAATAATAGGATGCTATAGGATACTAAACTTTTTTTCAACACATTTTTTAAAATGGAGAATTATTTTATTTAGACTCTCAATGGTAATTAACTTAGGAGTACACTCAGCAGTTGTAAAATTCATGCTGTTCTGCATTTGCAGAGGTACAAAAGGTCCCTTGTTTGCAGTACTATGCTGGTCGATTCCTGTGGTAGAGCTGTTGATTCTCTGCATGAGTTTTCTCAGATAATACATGGCCTTTTAAATATTGGTGCACAGGGTATTTATAAAGCATGTATTTTCCAAAGCTGGGCAAAGAAAGCTTATTGACTTTGATAATTTTTCAGTGTTTGATTTAAACTCTGTAATTTAAATCAAACATTGAAAAATAATCAACATTTTATACAACGTATTTTTCAATTATGAAGGCAAGTTTTATAATTACAAGAATGACCAGTATCAAAGAGAAATATATTACAAATAACATTTGTAAACTAGAAATTTGAGGTACCTAAAAAGCATATTTGGGATAAATACACTCAAATTTGCTTCAGCATCTCAAAAATAATAGCGTAGTTCAGCTGACTAAAGCATCTTGAACTGAAGCGGCCATAGGAGAGCTGTCTTAATTTTCCTTTGGGTGTGTGCCAGCATAAAGCCAAGCAAGAGTGACTTCTAAGCTGCAGTGTTTTCGGAGTGGTGGCATGAAAAGTGCCAACACTATCAATTAAACAAAGATGGGAATACAGCTCTCCCACAGCACCAGCTCTGGATCAAGCAGCTGCTTACTTTACAAATATGAGCAGCATGTTCTGTTTCAGAGCCTTCTAACTTTCATAAACTAGATGGTTTTACAAACAGGACAAGATGTTTCTGAAGTTCTGGCAATGGAGGAAAATACATCTGCTATCTGATTGCTGAGCTATAAACTGAGTTTTCCACATAAATAATCCTCTCCATCTGTAGCACGAAGTGTAGGTGACAAACATAAGGCTACCAACTCTGCTCTGTAAAATTCAGGCATCACCTTTATGAACGAATTTCATACAAGGTCTCAGTTCTGTTTGCTCCTGATAGAGCAAGGCATATAGCTTTTATACCGTAACTGTCTACAGCTTGCTTGCTCTCCTGAAAAGAATACCAATTTAAGAGCCAGAAGATGATCACAGCAGTGCTCAAAATACACACAAGATGCATGACAAGCATCACAAACAGGACACAAAAGTGCTCCATAAAAACCTGTCTTGTGTCTAAAAGGGTCTTTGAGACTTGACCAATATGAGACAAGAGATCATGAAGTGAAGTATTGAGCAGTGACACACACACGTTACTATCAGACGAACTTTTATCAGTGGAACATCCTGTGCATTGTAAATAACTAAAGAGCTTTAAAGTTCAAGAGTTGCCCACATGGAAAATCTCCTCTACTTGGAAGGAATTTTCTTGACCCTGCATGATGTAGTCTCCTTATCAGGTTGCTCAAAGCAAAGAAGCAGTAGTCATAATGTGAGAATAATTATCAAGAACAAGCCCTGTTTTGTGGACAGTATCTCCTAAGATTATCTGTCAGAGACATCAGACTACCGCATAAAAGCCTACATAAAAACTCTGAGAGCTTTTAATCCATATTTTTCATGACTAATAAAAAATAACATTTAGAAATAGACCAAAGGCTGAAAAAATATTTTTCTTAAATGTTACCGAGCTTAGATATATATCACAGAAGGCAAACACAACCCGCTTTCCTCACATAACTTTTGAGGGAAGGTAGTAGCTGTGTCCCTTTTATGTGTGAATAAAGCAGGCACAACACACACACGGAATTCCGAAAGATGCAATTAATCAAAACATCTCAAGGTCACACAGACAAGGTGTATTTGCAACCCAGAATACACAAAGCTCCATCATTGTTGAGAGTGGTTATGTCCTGCAGCTTGCTTGGGAAAGCTCCATGTGATCCTAGCAAAAAAATTTGCCTAAGGAGGGACTAAAAATCTGATCCAGTGAAGCTGATTTTGATTCAGCTCTGATGGAAAACAGCTGGAGACTCAATGGTAGCAGAGGGCCTACAGTACTCATAATGGATCCTGATAATAGAATGTAAATGGTATCCTGTGATGAAAAGCAAGAGAAAACACTGCTACAGTTAACTATAAAACATATTTGTCATAATTTAATGCTCTGAATATGGGTTCTCCAGCTTAAAACAAATTCTTTCCAGATGAAGCAGCAAAACAATACGAAATGTGTTTTGCTCGTGTTCCACCATACATGAATGGAAAAACAATGAGAGACCAATTTCACAGTGGCTGATACTACCCTCAAAAACAAAATATAATCTGTAATTAAAAGAAGTAATTGGCACACTACTTAATTACAGCAAAATACATTCTTCAAATAACAATGCGACCTGATGAAACAAACAGGTTTAAACATGCAAACATCACTTTTCTCCCTCTGCCAAGTGCCCTTAAGAAGTACTATTTAGCTTGCAAAATAGCTGCGACAATTTGACTGGTGTCGGTGTAACCTGATTTCTCCATAATGGATCTCGAAATTTCCCATTAGCAGCCACCTGACAATGAGTGAAAACAACAAACAGAAAAACATTTATACTTCATTACACACTGGGAGTGATTGTGTAAGAATATAACTTAATACCAGAGTTTGCGGAATTCTGCCACGTGAGAAAGCAAACTGGTCATTTCCTTCTCTCTGACACCAAACAGAGGCACTACACATTCTCTTCCAGGAATATGCTGCCAGCTTCCAAGTTTTGGTACTCAGTGGAGTAGCTTTTTGATACACATGAAAGGAGAGTGAAAACAAACAGAGGATTTTCTGTTTAAAGATGTATTTTACACTACCTGAAGCTCTCCAGTTTAGAGTTTGACACATTTTAGTTTTATTCACACGCAAGATGTTGTCTTCTTCCCTTCTACTTGTCTGCCTCATTCCAGATGTTACTTCTCTAAAAATATATTTCAATTGATCATTCAACATTTTCTTGTCACCAGTGCAGAAAAGAAACTGCCAAAAATGCAAGTATTTAAATTCTAAGTACAGCATAAAAATTAATGCTGTATGACAGTCATCCCAGGATACATTCCCTAAACAACAAAAGACAGATTTTCCTTATGAAGCAAATACAACTAGGTTCTTCCATGTTTGTTTTATTAAATAAAACTCTGGTGTGATTGTCTATCTGAAGTGCAATTCACTTTATTAACTCTAATAAAATAAATGGCCTCTGAATGCCAGATATGAGACGGAATTTGTGCAACCTTGCTTCTTACCAGCTCACGTCCTTGAGCTGATTTCACTGTGAGGCAACAGATACAGCCAGAAGAATCGGAAGCAGGAAATAAACTGTGATTTAGGTTACAGCAGCAACACGCTGCTTTGAGAATATTTGGTCTTATGATGGTAGTGCCTTTAAACACGTGCTGAGCTAAAATCCTATGGTTTAAGGGCACCACGTTGTATTACAAACTGAAACGTTTGGCTCTTCACAAATGGCACACTGCTGGTCAGCTCTGTGAGCAGAAATGTTCACGCATCTCCTGTACAGTACAAACTGCCACCAGTGAAGGTTTTGAACACTCCTAACAGGAATTACAACGCAGTCTCACAGAACAACCAGCACAGACTAGTCAGGAAATTAAGGATAACTGCATTTTTTCCGATGGAAAAGAGCTATTTCTGGGGAAAAGTGCTATTTCTGGGGAAAAGTCTGGAAGTTTATACAAATGAGCCTCCTAACCTTTCTTTCAGTAAACCTGCTGTTGAATGATTTATGAAAAGAAACTTTGCAGTCAGCGAGGCCCAGAATTAAAGATGTGTTTTTACCTTGACTTTCCCTGTAATGCACGTATTAGTCAGGTTTTACCTACATCAGTAAAGGTGATCTTAGTCACTGGCACAGCGTTTTCACAGATTTTGCAGAGTATTCCAAGTTGGAAGGGATCCACAAGGATCACCAAGTCCGATTCTTAAGTCAGTGGCCCATTCAAGGATCAAACCACAAACCTTTGGTGTTGTTAACGCCACGCTCTGACCAACTGAGTTAATCTTGGGGTCACTGGTTCATGGAAATGGCCTGAAGCTGTGTCAGGGGAGGTTTAGGTTGGGTATTAGAAAAAGGTTCTTGTCCCAGAGCCTGGCTGGACACTGGAACGGGCTCCCCAGGGCAGTGGTCACAGCACCAAGCCTGGCAGAAAAAGAATTGTTTGGACAACACTCTTGGGCACATACTGTGACTCTTGGGGTTGTCCTGTGCAGGGATTGGAGCTGGGCTTAAAGACCCCTCTGGGTCTCTTCCAACTCAGCAGATTCTGTGACACCACACCCTGGAAAAGGAGTGTTTGAATTCAGTTTCAAGCCCATGTCAGAAAGGAGCTGTACAGGAGAGAAAAAGCTGAAGTCTTAAGTTTCCTGACCTCCAAGTGCTTGTGTCTGCCAAATATACATGAGCTCTGCTTCTACATTTAATGTGAAAAAAGCTGGAGTCCTGTCAGCACCTATTCACTCAAGTCTTAAAACAAGCAAGGATAAAACAGTCAAGAGAATGAACTCAGCCGCATCCTCTGCAAACTTCACAGCTTCTGATGCTGGTGCTGGATGCAAAGAAAAACAACCTGGGTGTTGTATTGTGAAATTAAGATAAACACTTCATTTGACAATGAAAATAAGCATGATCTTCCACAGCAAATACCAGTACACCCCCCCACCTTTCAGGTGAACTCAATCATTTCAAACGAATCCAGAGTGCTTCAAACCATACAGAAGAAATGTGAACAGCAGGAGTCCCCCAGTGGTAAAAATACCTCAAAGAAACCTTTTCTTCCTCCCAAATACCTACTGTACAGCACTTTGGGCAGCTAGCCAAACCCTTGTCTCTAAGTAGCTGTAGAGTGATTTAGAGATGTATTTTAATACTTTCACCACTCCTTAAAAATCAACAAAATAATACATTTATTGCACCTTAATAATACACATCTGAGAAGTTAACAGCGTTAAAAAAACCTTTCTAGCTTTCCTGTTGTAGTATAATAAATCATTCCAAATCTGCACAGTAATTTCTAGAATTTTATTAAAATACTTTGCTGCTATTGGATCATTTCACACAACAGAAAGTCATTACCCAGAATTAGACCACTGCACTCAGCTACAATCTGGGGAAAAGCTGATTTGTGAAGTAATACTCTGAAATACCAAGGTTTTCCGAGTTTAAACATTTTTCAAATATTAGAAATACCCTCAAAATTCTGAAAGTCACGAGGAAGGATAAGTGCTAAACCTTAATTCTCTCTGACATGCTCCTTGAGAGTCTGATCTTGTTCAACATGTAGCATTTGGGCTTAGGAACATTATGAATTGTCACCCTAATCTATTGGCAACACTCTTTGCCCCAGAAGAAGTACAACCTGCTCAGGAGACAGAAGAGCCATCTATCTGCTACAAGCACTTTGCACATCTCCCATTCTGACAGCTGCAGAGGGAAGCAGCTCTTCTTAGCACAGTCCAGGTCCAGAATTATTTATTGTATTTCTCAGGCTGGCTAAAGACAGGAACTAGGCACTTTGAGCATCCTACAAGCCTGAATATTGACTCTTACAATGCAGTCCTTCAATTAGCAGGCCTCACTGCTCAAGTGGAGCTAACTACTGGCTCTATTTTATTCTTTTTACAACAGAATAATTCATTCTGTAGCTTGCAAATTACATTTCTCTCCACGGTCTACACTAGATATTGCATACTGCCTGCATTACAGAAATCTGTGGGGTTTTTTTCTGAAGATATTACTAAAAACAGCTCTAGAGAAAACACTGCCATTTATGAGATCAATTACTTCTGCCTCCTGTTCGTGTCCTAGGTACAGTCACTTATTATCTTTTAAGTATGATTTTAATTTTATTATGTCTGTGTAGGATTAAACACATATTTTAAACACTGAGTTAATTTAAAATAATTATTAAAATCAGTACATACAGTTGTAATGCTACAAACACGACTTTGAAAGGCAAAATAGAATAAGGTTTCCTGTTTTCTTAGCCCAGCAAAGTGTTCATATTGAGAAGATTTTTATGGTGACATTTTCCTCTTTAAGGCAGGACCAAAAGTTTGCAACATTTAAATCCTTGCTTTAAAGCAACAGGAAGGGGATAACTTCCTTTTTAATAATCTGACGGATTTATAAGCTTACTTGCAATTAGCATAAATGCAAGCTACTATCAGACTGTATAATTATTGCCCAGCAGTGCACTCCCTAAGCCCTAAAAATGACAGCTCCACAAGTGCACCCATTCTCTGCCTGCTTAAGTGAGTGATTTAAAGCAGGTAGGAGCAGTGCGGAGTGGATGCTTGCGGTGGTGTCACAACAAGACACCTGCTTTCAGAAATATCCCTGAAATCTCTGGGATACCCAAATACCAACACATTTTTAATGAGCAAAAAATAAAGCTCAAGCATCACAACTATTCACCGTTTATGGCTGTGGTTATGCCATTAATGATGTCTTTAATATATTGACAACCTCACCTTGGAGTCACCAGTTCAAACACATCCCAAGAGGGCAATGACTGAAAATGCTTCCACAGCTGCATGGGGAGAACACAGAACAAGCTGGGGAGAGATGAGCACGTTCAGGGATAGAGAACTGAGCTACAGAAATCATTTTTATAATTGGCACCTTTGTTGGCACCTCCTGCAAGGAGGGGAAGGGCTGAGCAGGGAATGAAAAATGAACTACTTTCCCTTTTCCAGGGCTACCTGAGCCTGTCTCCAGCAGCAGGGTGCCCTGCTCTGCTCTGCCAGACTGGACATGTAGGACTGAGAACTCCAGTCTGCAGAGAGCTAAAGCATTTGGTACCATTTTTCTTCAAATAGGATAATTCTAAATTTATTCTCATTTATGCTTTTGAATCTTCCCACAGCTCTCAGAGAAAGGTCAAGGGCATGCAGATAAGATATTTTTAGCTATACAGCAGAAATGTATTAAAAAACTAAATGAAGCTCCAAGTCAGATTCAAATAGTTCTTTATTTACCAAATTCAAAAACATCGTATGCCTTTCTCCCTAAACATTAGCACTGCTAGAGTTAATAAATTTACTTTCTACCCAACCCAAAAAGAGCTGTCTAGGTATTTTTTAAATGTGCAAAAATTTAAAAAACACCCAAACACTGTTCAACAATTCTCACACCAATTTACAGACAAGACTTATACACTAACACACCACATTTCTTTGCAAGTCTCCTTTAATTTTCTGTTGCAAAGCTGGGATGTTTGGCAAGGGAAAGAGACATCTCACACATCAGCAGCCTTGGGGAATGTTTGCTCAGAGACACGCACAGTTTGACCTCTCAGAGGATCAAATCAGTTTACTTCATCAGGTCATGAGTGTTACCAACCATTGCAAGTTTGTGTCTCTATTTCACTGTTTAGGAGACTAAAATTAAGTAATAGATTATGAGAGAAAAAACTGACACAATTTCTCAGTGTACACGGGTTGATTTTAAAGCTGTAATTTTCGTGACTTTTCTTATGAGAATACTACAGGCAGTTCTTATCTATGCAATCCTTTAAAGAAATCTGACAAGCAAATTCATCAATTTCTAATAGAATTTCAAATACAGGCGACACCTCGCTCTCTTCAATCATGTCTTGTTTCATAACTGTGTATGTGGAGAAAAGACATGTCTGTCTGGGGCCTAATGGATAACATGATGTACATTCCCGTGGCAATAGAAAATGAACAACAATAAAAATTATAATTTACTTTGCTGTCAGGTGCTGATCCTGTAGGTGTAAAGGAAAGCAAGTAAAGCTGCAGGGACTGGGTTTTGATCTGGTATTGTATTTAAATATTTTGTTGTTGAGATTTAATTGCATCTAATCTGCTCAATAAAATCATCTTCACTGTTATTAATATCTCAGACTTGTGTTATTATATAATCCTAACCTATTTTTTATATAGACATTTTAATCTGCTGCTTAAGCGTTCATTAATGCAAAGCCACTGCTGTGGAGAATGCATTCCACTCTATTTGCAAGAGGCAAGAATTCTTTGGAACTACTACCAAATGCTAGTGTTTGCCTTACTTAACTTTGTTTATGGCCTTATGACAACAAACATCAGCAAAACTTAATCATTAATCCTAAAAATATTCCATCTTGAAAAGAAGATGACTCTACAAAGTGCAGTGTCATTTGTAAACACAATGTGGTATCATCCAGAGTCAAATGCAATATATGTGTTCATATATAACAGCTTTTGGATGGCTTCTTTCTTTCCTGTTTCATTTCTGAATCTGAATAAATAATCTGCATGCTAACATAACCTAAACAACTGAGTTATTTCCATTTCGAAAATCCTGAGATGCTCAATTATCTCACACAACTGCCAGCCATCAACTGTACTTAATTGCCTATATGTTTCAAGTCCACTGCATGTTTATTTATATCACTTGCATGACACACTAGATGTTTTATGAGACTAGAATACGATGAGATGTGTCATAGTCTAATGTTTAGGGACATGACAGGAACTGTATTTGCTTTTTTTAATCATAATTTTTAAAGGAAATCTAAGTAAATTAAATATTAGTCTCTATCTTCTCCACACCCTGTGGCTCCCAGTGATTTCTTAACCCATAGGACATACTTGGACAAATCTGACAGAGGAATGAATATGAAGTTCTTACACATTTTATGAAAAACCACAGTTTTAGACCCAAGCAGACCTGACAAGGCAGGCGTGCCCCTGGCTCTGAGCCATTCCAAGAGGGAGTGGGTACCCACAGTCCCTCAGCACAGGTGTAACACCCAGCCAGCTGCAGCACCTGCTGCCCCACAGACCAGGGGCGTGGGACAGAACTAAGGACCAGGGAAAGGACAAAGGAACACATGGAGAGGGCACTGCACAGGGAGAGGAGATAGGAACTCTGTGCAAGGAGTGGGGGCCTCCAGGGGAGAGAGGACTCAGGTAGGACTCAGGCTTTGTTAGTTCCATCAGTCAGGAACAATTCCTTTTATTAAGCAAACCACGTCTCAAACTCTTCATAGGGTGGGTGAAAGAACGATTGGGAGAATGCTGAGAAAAGCTGAGTTCAACACAAGTTTGCAGCAACACAGAAGGTGTTGCTTCACCAGAAGTCCTGGATGAGGGAGGACAGGGAGGCACTGGGGGAATGAAGAACGGGAGAGCAGGGTGCAAAGCAAAGACATCAGACAGGAGAGCGAAGACAAGCGTGTCACAAAAGGAATGGGGAAAAACTGCAGCCAGATTTCTAAGGAGTAGCAGAAGTGGAAAGAAGAGCCATTCCATGCTGCAGTGACAGAGAAAGAAACCCCTGAAGTCCTGCAGCTGGAGGGGGTTTGGTGGGGGAATTACACAAAGAGAGAGGAAAGCTGACAATCAAAGAAGGGAAGGCAGTATTTGGAAAAGGTACATCAAGGCAGGAATGAGCTGGGATTCTCAGCTCATTCCTGGGAAGCAGCAGTGGTTAGCACAAGCCTGACTGCCAGGCCTAAACACAAAAAACACCTGCACTGGGGTGGAGGCTGTGGGAGTGCAGGGAGAATCCTTGTGCTGTCTCCAGTGGAGGAGAAACAAGGAAACAGCCATTTCTGGGTTTGCTGAACTGAGCTTTAGTACCGAATTTAGGGTGCAGGATTTAAAAGGAAAAGCATGGAAGTTTTTAACACTTCTGAATCTCATCAGCTGCATGACAAAATGTTCATGGGAAGATGCATTTTGTGGACATCAGACAGTGATAAAATCATATAACCACTGAATGCAGAAATTCATCTTTATTTATGGGTTTCTACTCAAATTGTTTGATACCTTCAAGTCTCTTTACAACCTATCATTTCTGCAAATTTCTATGCAGGAAGAGCTATCTCTATGCCATTACACTTTGTGTCATGCCTCTCTCACGTTAAATTTCAAGTTGAGTGCAGATTGTACAGGACAATAGCCTGACACTTACAAAAATTGTCAAAGCATCATAGTAACTAAAGAACTATTCCAAAAATAACTTAATTGTGGTAATGCTCTAACTATACTGACAGCATTATTGCTGCATTAGTTTCATCCACGGAAAATGCAAGAATATAAAAGTACTACCAAAAATAATATAAATTACAGAATTACATTTCATGAACAAAACTAGTCACATTTCTAAAAATCAAAGCTGTAAACACATTCTTTTCTAAGGCTGAACCAATATAATGTGCATCTTAAAATAACAAATGTTGGATACTTATCACAAATAAGTATCTGCCTTGCAATCCAGAAATCATTATTTCTTTTCATCACACACGAGCATTTTACTCTTAGCGTTTTTAACATTCTGTCAACTCCTGACAGATAGCACTGGCTTCTCCAAGACTGTCAAAGTTATCCCTGAGAGTCAAACAGAAATAGGGTTATAAAAAAAAAAAAAAGTTTAAAAATATCTGAAAATGTAAAGAGCCAATGTGCAAAATGCCTGCCATAAACTGTACCTTGCTGTGCCGTCAAGAGACGGAAAGCTGCAGGATGCTGTTCTTTTGGTTTCACCAGGGAAAACAGCTTTAGAAAAGGCATTTTGGAAGCCCTGCAAGGAAGGCTGCCATAGAAATCTGCCTGCTCAATGCAGTCTTCTCTTCTACCCTCACACCCACCTTATCACTGAACCAGTGACAACAGAGTGGTCACCACATGAACCAAGGGGCTTTTGCTCACTCTCACTATGTCACGCCTCCAGCTGCTCCATCAGCAGGCTCAGCGTGTCCCACCACTCACCCCTGAGACACTGCAGTCTGTAGATACTTGAGAAAACAGGGAACCCAGCCAGTTCTGCGTGTCTGAGGTGCCCAGCAGCCCGTGCCTGTTCCTGCTCACCACATCCCTGGAATGGTGTTGCCTCTCCCACAGATAACCCGATTCTGCTTCCCTCCTCAGGAGAGACCTGATCTCTCCTCGGAATCCCACCAACACCACTGGCAGTTACCTCTGTGCTTTGCACCTCCTTCAGAGAAACTGAGGTGGCACTTAAGCAAATCAAAAAGCTTCCCTGTAATGGGAAGCGAGAACACAGTTTGCTGCCCAGAAGTGTATATACATATTTGTTCATTTAGTATCTGACCCACCACACCGTAACTGAGGCTTTCCTGCAAAGATACAGATTAAGGGATGGCAGTTCCACTCTCCAAAGATGTTACGCCAGAAAATATGTGGTTCACTGCATATATTATATTTGGTAACAAAGTACCTGGTCATGCTTGTTCAACCAGCTCTACCCCAACACTTTCCTCTGAGACTTCAGGAAAATACTGCCCAACTCTGAGTTTCCTTCAGTACTTCTAACTGTTCTCTCTTACTACTCCTGGCATTAAAGGAGAGGCTCAATATTCACGCATAAATGCTTTGTTGCATCATCGGGTGCTTCCTCCTTCCACAGAACGGATTTCATCTTGTTTCTCATGTTGAAACAGGCTGGCAAAGCCTGTCTAGACTACTGGGACAAGCAGAAACACTACATCTGCTCAAAGCTGTGCATTTTAAATACCTGAGGAACAAAGACCTTTTCTTCTGTTTTACAGATCTTCAAAGAAATTAGCATAAAGGTTCCAGTAATCTTACCAAGGAAAGCAGCATGGACTAAACTGAGAATATTTACATATTCCTATTTTCAAGGCCTATTCATGATCCTGCTGAAGGTAAAGTGCATAGGCGCTGCCTTTATAGGCCAGTCAATCAGTTACTTCAGCAAGGTACTTAATTCCCCTCTCATAATCAAATCTAGCTTCAAGAAATGCAGAAAACAGGATATTCAAAGAACTCCTGCAAGCCAACAGTCACCAAAATGATTTCTTTTGTGTGAAGTCCAATCTGATTATAAAAATGCAGAAGTGGAAATCAGTAACTGGTATCTATGCACCCTCGATAACTTGTTATCTGCCTGGAACCCAGCCTAGTTGTCTCTGCAAAGAAAATCTGCACTCAGAAATGTCAAAGAACACAAACACTGTACATGCTTAGATTTATTTTTGTCAAACTCTTTTCATTTTGTTAAACGCAGCTAAAATAGATGCCTGTTTTGTCTGTTTCTTTTTGTCTTGTAACAGGACACAAATTCTCACTGGGGAAAAATAGAGTTAGCCTGGGTTTGTGTAAAACCAGTATTTAATATTGGTTCAAGAGCTATTATTTTAATGTATTACCTTATAAAGAAAAATATAGCTGTGTGTGTGACAATCTAATGTAGGCTTAATATACAAAGTTTTTACTTTTCTGTTATCAAAAGGCTCGACCTCACATCAGAAAACCAGAACTAAGCCAAAAAAAAATTACAGGAGGAAACAGAATACATCATAATCAAATAAGAAGATTTTGATATGTTATGCTTACTTCAGTGGGAACAGAATCAGATTGCAAGACTCCTATTAACCTAGTAAGATCTGGTTAATTGTTTACGAACTCGGGTGTACGTACAAGGTAACTAACATGAAGTATCTCAGCTCTTTTAACTAAGCAGCAACGATATGGGGGTTTAAGAGCTAATAAAAGCGTTGCTAAGGGTCAAGAGAAATCAACATTTTTAATATTTTTTAAAATTAGGTGGCCTTTGTAGAAAAGTGGCATCTCAAATAATCTTACAGAAATTTCACAAAGAGACATAGTGTTAAATTAGAAAAATACATGACATTTGAAATACACACAGATTTAGGAACAGAAACAGGATTAGAGGCCTCGGGCAATAGGAATTGGAGATGTCATGCAGTATTAATTCATGGGAGAAGCCACTAATTCACATGCCACAAACCCCAAAAGGAAAAAACAGTGAATTTCTTGGCTAGGAGAGAGATTCTAACTTAACTTTTTGATAAACAATCTAAAAAATGCCATACATGGATTCTACAAATGAAAAGTCATTTACCAGGTAGGAAAAAAAGAAGTAAATAATAATTAAAGTATCAGGGACCTGCTACCCAGAACACAACTCTTACATCAGATCAAGAATTACAAAACTGAATAGGGAAACACTCCATTCTTGATTAAAAGAATTTGGGAGTTAGGAAGGTTTGGGGGAAATAACTCACTACGACACAGCTTGTTCTAATTCTACGGCTCCTCTTTCCAGAATAGCAGGAAGAGAAGGTACGAGGAGAAGCATACAGAAAAGGAAGCTCTATTTCTCTGAATCCTGGGAATTCAGATTGAAAAGCCCCAACCTTCCTCCCCCACCTTTGCTGATGGCAACTTTTCCAAGGAAACACCTGCAGTTCATTCTCAGTGATGTCTCTACCCCATTCCTGAGAAGAAAAACCTAACAGGAAGGGGGCAAATAGTGGCCATCAATACTCAGAGCAGGTTTTATGCTGGGGAGAGGGGACTATTTCCTTATAAAGTCTGTCACATCCTCAAGAGAGTGTTTTGCACACTGGATTCATTCTTTCCCCACAGTCGACTTAGTGATTTGTGAATAAATTATACAAGACGCCTAAAAGACTTTGAAAAACTCTAAGGAAGGTGGGAAAACTGTTGATCTCCTCTCCTTCTGAGCAATGGACGGATCCTAGAGGGAGACCCAGAGCCATCCTCATACATCCGACAGAAAGAGTGTAATAGCCACGAGCACACACACGCTCTCCTGAGATTCCAGCACTGACGAATTTTACAGTCTCAACTTTGTACGTACAATAAAAAGCCACCTTACATTTTGTTTCTGTTTACATTTACGGCTTATTCAGCGTGCAAATCAAACCTTGTAACTTCATGTGCTGTGTTCTAACGTGGAATGACACACCCCAGCAAGAAACCCGACATGCTGGGCTGTCTACTGAGTTCTCGGTTTTAATTTAGACGTTTACCATAATAAATATAAAATATACCCTTTTCTAAATATAAGCTTCCACATACCATCTATGACAGAAGATGCCCAGACTTTTTAGATCAGGCAGCCTCTAATGAGAGCAGCAGAATCAGGGAAGGGTCCCTTTGACACACAATCATACAAGCCATTTTCTTTCCCTCACTTGTTAACGACGCAAAAGGCACTTTGCAAAAACAGTTTACTACACTAAGAAGAAATACTGGCAAAATAATCAATTTCTACCAGTCCTGTGCTTTAGCAACCAGAAACAAGGCCTAACTAGCAGCATGTAAGCAACCAATTCTCCACAGATGAACAGCAAATCCTCCATGTTTTAACAAATGTTCTGATTTATGCAGCCTGTTCTTTTAAGATTATTTCTGAACATAATGGCTGTAAAAGAAAGAAGATTCACAAAGCTAACAATGAGATAATAAGCCTATGAACAATGAGGCAACTTAGAAGTGAATCCATGGGAGGAGAGCATTTTGTCACCCTAAATGCATTGATCTAAATAGCCAACTCTTTTTAACACTGAGTTTTCTACTTACACCACTTCACAGATGTGGCTTAAGGCATTTTATTCAGATGTGGTGGCTCTGCTCTTGTGTTGAAATGAGCGCGACATTTCAGAAACACCACTTTGTTAAGTATTTCTACAGGTATGTGCAGCTACATTTTCTATGCAGGATATTTTCTTACAACGTGCCCAAGATGACCACTACGCTGTATCAGCTAATACCAAAATAGTAACATATCTTCCTGTTGCAAGACTCAATGTCAAATAAAATACAAATTTAAGAGGCAAACTGTTCTCCAGGTAGTAAAAAGGCACAGATAGCTTTAAGAAGTTACTAGTTCAAGCATCTCTCCTTAATGTAGTGTGAAACTCACTTCTGAAATCCAATCAACAGATTTTGCATTTACTGTAGTTGTGACAGAAGTCAATGGCCTTAAAATGTTTTCACCTCTCAAAAGTTGTAAAGGTTCAAGCAAAAATGTCTGTTTAAGCAAAATCTTTATATCATAATAACTAACCCAAATCTGCTACCCTCCAAAACACACAAATCTTCAGCAATTTGAAGAGCTGCTTAACAGGAAGAAAATCACACCCTTGAGGCAGAAGCACTACATCTGACATGGTAGTTATAAAGAAAATTCAAACCTAGATATGCCCAAAACAAAAAACAAGACAGCCCAGTCTTCCAACTGGGAAGACTCAAGCTTAGTAACAGGTTTAGCCATATATTCCTGATTTTTTTTTCTAAATCAACATATTGATGCTTGAATTAAAGAGAATGCGGCCTCCTGTCTCCATAGGGGAAGCAATTTTGAACATCTATCAGAATAGAATTACATCAGCTTTAACTGGTTTTAAAAACTGTCCTTCATTTATCAGGCTTATGTAGAATACAAAAGACTTGTCTGACACAAAACAGTCATCTCAGCCAATGATTTCCCCTTTTACATACCACTGAAGAAAAGTACTGTGATTTCTTTATACTATTTAAAATAAATGCAAAAGGTGGCAAAAGCATTATACTTCATATATACCAAGTCCCACAGTACCACAGAATGGGCTTTGTGATATGAAAGGGTTAATTGCTGATTTTAATTACACGCAAGTAAATTTAATGGGAGTGAACACTGCAGCAACATTTATAAACACAATGTCCACATTAGCAGAACATCAGTTATGAAACCCCTGCCAATGCTACTTGTACAGGGATTTTTTTGTTTGTTTGTTTGACTCAGATTTTACCAAGTTCTGTTGTATTTGCAGAGCTCTGCAAAAAACCTGTAAGACTGAGGAGCTTTAAAGAATACAACATGCAATAGTAACCATGACAATAAGAAAAATTGCTTTTGCTAATCTTTTTCTTTCAGCTGACAGTACTTTCAAATACTGGTGTTTTTCCACTGGATGACAACTTCTGTTTGTTGCTCACTGTGAATTCTAGGCCTCCCATCTTTGTAAGCCTGAAATTTTTGACCAAGGGAGTAGCAATTTGGGGTGCACTTGTAACACAGAATGAGTCCTAACTGTGGTAGGATGGACATCACCTGTTGGCAACTATGTCTTACTTTATTGTCCCACTGAATAGGCACATGAATGTTACATTTTTAAGGTAATTATTCTGGAAGTAAATGGGGAATCAAAAAAAAACCAAAACAAAAAAAACACAAAAAAAACCAAAAACAAAAACAAAAACACCAGAAAGGCAGAATGCAGATTGGGTATTTCTCTGGAGATCATAGAACTGCTGAGGTAGGTTAGAATTTTGGCCCTAGGCAGGCTGATCATAAACTTTAAGAAAACAGCCTGGAACTCCTCTGCACTGATTTTGTCTTGGTTTTATATTAAGTTGGAGTTTTAAGCAATAAAAAATAATAGAAATAAAGATTCTGCAGAGATTTATCTTTGCTCTCTACTATCTTTCCAGCAGGCTTGCTCACCAAATAAGACAATGGCTTCAAAAGATGTATGGCATAAGGATCTGAAGTCACATATTGAAAAGTGACTAAAGGGACGATTTTCAAAGGCATTAAGATACCTAAAGATGCATTAAGCACTTAGAATTTTAAAAACTGCCTGGACATCTAACGCCTATTTAAATCACTTAGTCCTTTCTGAAAATCCCAATGGGCAGTTATCTACATTTTATGCGTCTATATGCCTTTGAAAATCTGTACCATTAAATACTTAACAATCTAAGTCCCCCTGGCTTTTAATGGGACTTTGAGTCCTAAAAAGTGTAAGTACATCTAAAAATTGGTCAAGCCACTCTCTCTGGTCTT
>VZTI01002173.1:47681-201568 GCA_013397865.1 Struthidea cinerea | reverse complement strand
AAAAAAAAACACCAAAAAAAAAACTCTCTCAAACTTCAGCTTCCTGTATTGCAAGACATAATCCTCATCTCAGAACTGACACCACTGTATAGGTTATGAAAAATAAACTGCAAAATTTCAAAGTACACTTATTCAGAATTCAAGAAGCAATACAGAGATGCACCAAGTATCTTGTTTTCTTTAGTAGCAAGAAAGACTCAACCACTACAGGCATAGATATGAATGTCAATAATTCACACTGAATTACTCAGCAGATTTTTTTATACAATTACAACCTGTGTGGCCTCCAGTTTGAGGATCCATATTTGTGTAAAAAGCAATCTTTAGAATTAAATATTATAAATACAGTGCATTTACACCCCATCTGATTGTATCCACTTAACCATGACAGGTGAGTTAGGAACCTGGTTGTCATAGGCCCCCTACACATTTAATGAGATAAATCACTACCACTTTTCAAGCATTTCTTTCCAGGTAGCAGTTGTCAAGAAACCAAAACAGGAAGAAAATCAATGTGTAAATGGATTTTATAAAGTCTGAAGATTCTCAATCATTTAATAAGATGAGGCATCTGAAAGTGTATTAGTGTAACACCTAAGCTAGAAAGCCCTTAGAATCCAGGTTAACAAAGTAGGAAATCCTCTAAAATGCTTTTTGGATTATTTGAGCTAGAATCACTGATTATAGGACTTTTCCTGCTGTAAGGTCTCAGCAATTTCTGGTTCACGAAAATTATTGACCTTTTCATTTTCAAACTTACCAATAATTATGAAGTATCCTTGAGTACCTCTTATGTCTATGCTACCTCAACAAATGTAAAACTTTCTTATTCAGAGGAAACTCTTGAAAAATCTGAAAAAGCAAACATTGATCAAACGTACTGAAATAATCTCCTACATTACAGTCACATCCCCTCATACCTCAGGAGAACAAAAGTTTGAAAAACACTGGAGGACAGTAGAAGAAACTAAAGTAATGAGATTTCTTGATCAGTCACATCAGTCTGCAGGAGCAGGTATTTCACAAAGAAAAAACTCATGCATCTTATCAGAGAGTTTCTGTTGGAGAGGAATACAATACCTCCTGTAACCCACCCCAACCATTATGACTTGGAGAAGAAATACTTCCTAAGCTCAATCAGGTGATCAGTTTAACCCTGAGCATATAGGTAGATTATATCTTGTTAACACCTGACATCCTAAAAAATTGCCCCATTTTCGCCTGCTTCTAATCTTACCATTTAAGAAAGGGCAGTCCCCTTCTCCTGTACTTTGCACCAAAAAGGAACATAAAAGTCCTGATGAGTGCAGAATAGAAGGGCTGGCACATGGACCAGTTGGAAAAAAATTTCTATTTAGGGACTGTATGAAGAAAGTACACAAAAAAGTTTCCCATTAAGCTCCCCTGGCAATGTCAGTAGGTATCCAAAGCTTTATATCACAAACTTTATATTCTGACACATGATCTCTTCACCATGTCACACATACCCTTTATTAATTTCTAAATTTCCATCTGGAAGTAGTTCAGGGCCCTGCCTCCATGACCTTGACTGTAAGCAGTTTCAGAGCTTTGCACAGATTGCCAAGAACCTTCTTTTAAATTTCTCATTTATTCATAATTGTTTGTAAGTATCTGATCTTGAAATAGTGTTATCCTTTAACATAAAATTTGCCTTCTCTCACATCTACCCCCACACATACTTTTAAAGACAACCATATGCCCTTTCAAGCTTTGTTTTGCCAGATAAGCTATTTTCATCTCAGCTGAGAAAACAGGTACTCCTTTCCCCTAACCAGCCCACTCTGCACCTGCTGTGCATCAATGTGGGTCATAAGAACTGTAAACAATATTCTGAGACTTGTCTTACCGATGCCTTGTAAAGCAATATTAACACTTCGTTGTCTTCAAAGAAAATCCTTCGCCCAATTTACCCTGAAACTGCTGCATGGCCATGACAATGATGGCTCATGTCACACCACAGCTGATGAATGCATTAAACTTCTTCACGTCACTATTGACACTGATTATCAAGACACCAGGCTATAGTAAAAGAACATGGTAATAATCCCCAGGCACCTCCCTCTAATTTCTATACTATTAGATTTCCATTTTGTCAGTCCATGAGGTCATTTATTTTTTCTGATGTGCTGGTCGTTCCAATTTTGTGTCATCTCTTAATGCCATACCCATTCTCTTACCTTCACCAAGTTAAAAAGTACCACTTAAATCAGTGCCAAGATCAGTCCTAGAGGAATTCTACTAGCAAACTCCTTTCATTTTGATGTCTTTAACAGAACCATATTTAATATAACCCTTTCATCAGTTGCTCTTCCACCTTCAGTGCTTGCACTAAAGCTCATCTTTTCCACCTTCCGTAACTTCCTACAACAAACAATAGAATGCCTTATTTTGCTCAAGGTAGATTAGGTCTACCGCATTACTCTTCTCTGGGACAATTATCTTATCAAATAAAGATATTAAGTTAGTCTGATACAATCTGCCCTTGATGCTGTAGTTTTTCCCACTTTCCATTTACTTCCAGGTTCTTGATAATTTTTTTCCTTCAAAATGTACTCTAAGACCTTGCTTGATGTTGAGGTCAAACCATCACACCTGCATTTTGTTTGACCACTTTTTTTCTTTTCATGAATATGGGGGATAACATTGTTAGTCATTAGTTGTATTGAGTTAGCCCTGAATTGAGCAGATACACATAAAATCCCTACAAATGCATTCAGTGCAAATCAGCATTGCAGGATTCTTCCAGTGCCCTGAAATGGGCATTGTTTAACCCTCTCCATTTTCTGGCAGTAGTTAGGCTCTGTTTAGCTGATAGCTCATTTGGGGAAAATTCCATTGCTCTCTGTCCCTTAAGCACCTTATTTTTATTCCTCTTTTAAATTCTTCTATTTTCTTTTTTGCAGCACTGGAAGATCTAACAGCATTCACAACTAACAACAATTGCTTTGAAACTGGCCTTTAAGATATGTTTATTTCTTTTAGCAGTGGAAGGGGAGGGTTAAAAACACCATCAACAGTAGCCTAGATGTGATGTATTTTTTAAAAGAAAGAGGAATAGGCCAAAACATGCATGAAAACACATATGAAAACACTGTGTGTTATTCACTTTTATAAACTCTGCAGCCTCAACTATGGATATTAATTTTGTATTCAATGAACTGACTTAGTGTGGATATTTTAAATATCCTGATTTAATTTTCAAAACGGGAAAAAAGCAATTATTTTAAAAGAAGCAACATTTTTGCTGCTTATTCTAATTCACTTCCCTTCTGTTATCTTCTTTCTCAAAAGACAAGCTGTAAAAAGACAAACCCAGCAGAATTATTTATATACTTTTCACACAATCTGTGAATAGATATGTTTAATGCTTCTGGAAATAAGTGACTGTAATACAATGCAAATTATTAATTTATGAATGTGGCACAATTGATAATACATGCTTACTGCAGCTGTGACTTTCTACTCTACTTGAATGGAATGCTTTTATTATCCTGCCTATGCTCTGAGTCCTGGCAGATGTATGCAGATGTGTGCCATGAAGCCTTTGAAATTTCAGGATTAAAGGTAGCTAATCTTCCAGAAGCATCAGTGGGGAAGGAATATGGAAGGGATAGAATCCCAACTCTAGGTTCTCTTTTTCTATGCCACCTTTAAAAAAGATGAAATTACAGCATAACACCAGGATCAATAGGCAGTAAAGTTTATGTAGTGTTATTTGTCATTGTTAATTCTTTATTAAATATGTACTTCTGCCCATAAAGGACTGTGCAGAAAGAAGAGGGCCCAGTTTTATAGAGATTTATTTATTAGATTGGATGTTACAAAGCAGCTTTTAAAACCTGCAGGTAGAACATACCTTTTCCACAATATCCTCAAGGAAAAAAACATTCTGAAAACTGCTTGCAGGTATTTTGAAGGAGTAGGGACAATAGATATTTTTTTTCTGAATAAATGATTAGAATTGAAACTTTCTTAGAAAACAGTTTGTCACTAAAAAATACCATCTGGCCCTATTTTGATAAGAGGTTTTATGAGACCATGCAGTTTCAATACAGCAAGTTTTCAGATTCAGGATATATGTTTTAGTCAAACTGAGACAGCCCTTCCTCAAACTTTCTTGGTCTGGGCATTTGTGTGGAGCGTGAAATAATTTCTACTGCTGCCTAGTTCAGACCATGGGCACATATCCAACTTTTCTGAATGTCTAAGGAAGTTGTCGTGTTTTTAAGAGGGAACACAGATGGAACCATAAAATTAATCTTATGAAAACTATTAACAGAGAAGCCTAAAAGTGTAATGGACAGCTCTTGGTTTCACATGAGAGTTATTCTCAGTATGCAAGAAACTCATTTGGCTTTAATGCATACAGTGAAAGTATAAAAGTTATCTAACCTAGCACTAAATAACACTCCTGATATGAATAAAGACAATAAAGCCATTTCATTTCAGTCATTTGCACATATTCTTTTTCCTACAAGTGCAGCATCAAATAGAAATAGAGCTTAAAGAAAAAAATTATTTTAAAATCTGAAATATTTTATGGCATATATAAGAAATAATGACAGCTGCTCACCTGATACTTTAGCAGGATTGTATGTGAACTTCTGAGAATAGACTGAAATGGAAAAAACCCAAAGAAAATATTTTTTCTTTGATTAACTAACTGTAAAATTATTACTTTTTCTTTCAGTGTTTATTAACATTTTTCTATGATTAAGATAAAATTTGTAAGACAAAAAGAGCTAAGCTGGCATACTGGCATTATATGCTAGTAGGAAACATACCATAATTAATCAATTAAAATGAAGACTTTCCAAAAGACGCTTTTATGCATTGCAGTCCAAGTTTATTTTCTTGCATGAAGGTCACAGTCCTCAGTGTTTCTTTAACAGTCCTTTTTTCAGAGGATTTAATGCTACCACCCATCTTCTCATAGGATGTCACAAAATAATGGATAATTCATTTACATTTCTGCTAATACAAAGTGAATAAAAAAAATCTCTTTTATAAATGGAAGATACAAACAATTACAATGCAAAAAGTACTTATTCTCTGTTTCTGTTGTAGCTTCCACTGGGTGCCAACTTAGGGGTAACCAGTATTGATGTAAAGCAAACTACAGTTGTCCCATATAAATAATTAACAAAATTTACTATGAAAATGCAAATCCAAGGCTGTGTTTTGTACTGTGATATGCACTCCAGATCTGAAAAGTTTTTTCTTCATTAGGCAAGTTACTACCCTTATGCCAAGATAAATAAGAGCTCTGATATATGTTTCAAAATGAGAGCCTCCTTTGTTGCTTATCCAAATAGTACAGAAGAGCAGAGTATAAAAGTTTCAGGACAGACTCCCAGACCCAGTAAAAGAAACAAGTGAAACATATTTAAGACTCTAAACCACTGCAGAGGAACAATGTGGATACCTGTATAACAGCACAGTAACCAATCAGCAAAGAAAGCAGGTGTTGCGTTCTTCTGACTAAAGAAAACAGAAAACTTAGATTTAAACCCATAAAAGAATAATCTTTGCTAAAAGGATCCAGTGAAGCCTTTCCAGATGGAATTAAACAAAATCTTGGATATAAGACTCAAACAAAGATATCACAATGCAAATAGCAGGCTTTGTCCTTATAAAGAACATCTGTTGTGAAGTTGTTTACATTCCTACCAGAGTGGAAAAGGGTATCGCTAATTCTCCATTGCAGCCAGGCAAGTAATGGTGGAGTTACTGCTTAATAGTTTTTAATAAACACACAGAGCTTTTCACTAACTCACAATTTTTTCACATGAAAAAACAAATAGGGATTTGGGGCAAAGAGAAACATTCTCATTTCTCATGATACTCATTTCCATGTAATTTTCCAGGGATTTATTTCTCTATTTTCCATTATTTTATATTTTATTACATGAATTTTGTGGTCTATTTCCCTCCTGTTACAAGGAGGAAACAGGGTGTCCATTCATGACTGCCTTGGTGAGCACTCTACTAGAAATGGAGAGCTTCCAGCCTGCGGGTCAGCAGTTTGCTCTCACTCTTCCAGAGATAAAAACTAGACTGTTCTTAGCCTGAGTTCCTCAGAAAATTTAAGATAGGCCATAAATTATAGGTTATTACTGCATTTTAATGTTTCCCTTCTCTGTTGTCCTGCTCTAGGTTTTCAGAAGTAGTTGAAGTAGTTAAGTGGTGGCCAGCGAGAGCAGGAGAACCTGCACACAAAAAGTTCTTGATTTACATTGAAAACACTTTATTTGATGTTACCCAGTTATACTGCTTTCTGAATTTTCACAACTTTAACAAAGTTTTAAATAGTAGAGTTAAAGCCATGCTGTTTAAAAGTGGCATTATAAAATTAATTTTTAATGAGTCTGATTTTTTAATGCTTATTTATGATAAATAATTACTGGGTTTCTCACTCTTTGTGGTTTCTCTCCAATAGAATTGCTGCTTGGCACTACATTCCAAGTGGTTAGAGCACGCTCATATATGTTTTTGTTTTTAACATACACACACATATATAGGCTATTTCCTGTCAAGGAAATAGCACTTCCAGCACCAAATGCAAAATGACAGCTGTGAATTTATGCCACAGAACAATTTGACTTTATTCCTTCATGTGAGGTAGAAAAAGTTAGTTCAAAAATAGTTGTCAAATACAAAGACCACCAAGAGCAAAGGAAGACCAGTGAGATGTAGGTTGGTAGGAAGGTTTGCTATAAATAAAATAGTTCAAAAGTAAGCATTGTAGTTTGTATATGGAAAAATAATACTAACACTGCTTAAGACCAAAAGACAAAATTTATTTGTAACTATAATCCAACAACTTCTCGCTCTTATCATGCATTTCTTATGGTGAAGACCATATTGCATCATCTAACTTTTATCCTGCCACTTCTTTACTTTTGCCTCTTATTTTTTCGCTTTTAGAAAAACAATTTATGAAACAATCTGAGTGTATATGGTTTAGAAATAAGTTACAGTAATAATTTTTTATAGGGTCTTGAAATTAAAATCAAAACCTTTCTTTTCTTCTTCCTACACAGACTAGAGAAAAAACTTGTAGAAGAAACTTTACTATTAGCACAGCAGCCTGATTACGAAGCGCAATTAGTAATTTTGAAGAACACTAAAAAGACATGACCTGATTGCTGCACAGTGATTAAGATACAGATATAGATTAGGATTAGGATGTACTGATATGACCGACAGAATGAAATTAAAGTCACCTTTCTAGCAGCTAGTGATCTACCAAAGATCTTGTGCTTTGCAAATTTGGAGTTGAGTGAAGGTAATGCACATTTTACTTTTATCCTGAAACATTTGGTTTCGTGCTATCTCATCCCTTTCCATGGGAGCCAGCAACTGCACACCTTTGAACTGATGGCCTTGGTCCTGATTCTGACATCGCTGGTATATGTTTCACATGCGTGGTTAAATTTATATAATCCTGAGTTACTATTGTGAGTAATTTACCATGTAAAATCCAAGCACATGGCAAATAGCTGCAGGAGTCAAAAGCTGTGAAGCTTAATGTCAATTACTTGTCCCACTGAATTTTTTCAGTCTCTGAAGGAAGCTCTTAGAGAGCTGTTAGTCATGCTGAATGGTCATTCTCAGACAGTGAGAAGTGCAGTTGGAGTCAGACTCCTCTTTCTGGGGAGAGCAGCTCCTTTGCCATAATTAGAGGCGCTGAAGCACCCTCCACAAAACACAGTCGTTCCTTTAATAAGTGACACTGAACTCTATGCCAGCCTACAGCAGCCTTCTCAGCTTGAAACACAAAAGCAGTCAAGTCTCAAAAACTTCAAAGAAGCTTTTCATTTTATTTTCTCCTTGATCCACCGATAGAACTGTTCGTTTTCTTGAATTTTGTAAAATGACTTTTTCACTCATCAGACCTGTGTAACAAATCACTGTCTCAATCACCAAATGTTCCTGTTTGACTCATCTGCTTTTCCTTTGGCCTTTCGGTAGGAAGCGTCACTTCTGAAACATTTTCTAAATTCACTTTTGTGAACTCTACCCCCTCAGTTGCACTTTGTTCCGTTTTAAAAAATAATTGCATTTCCTGCAACATAATGTGCTAGTTTCGGGGTTTTAAATTTCATCAGAACCCACATTTTCTTTCTTAGAGCAATGTCTTTCCTTTAAAAAACATCATTTTATAACACAGTATCAGCTGTGACATGGCACCTTTTAAGCAGTAAATGCTATAACATAAGATTTTTCCAGAATTCTCAGTTTCATTCTGCTAACTTAGAACAGCTTTTTCCTTAATGATACATTGGTACTCTCATTGTATATTGTTTTGGTTTTTGATGGTCAAAGATTTTCTAATTCCTGAACTTTGCTGGTGCAGTCTATGCTAAGACAGTATCTCCTCTGAGGAAAACTATAACAACACAACAATCCTGTCAATAATCCTAATCTTTTTCAGTGTTAAAAAGGCTGGAAATCTATAAAGTTCCATTCCTCCAGGCTTTTTCTGCCTCAAAGCAAATAGGCAAACTTCACATAGTTATTCTCCACAGGGAGTGTAGTCAATCCTTCCCAGGATGTAACAGCAAACCCTGTAATGTGAATTATATTTTCAACCAGGTGCTTACATTTCCAGGTGTACCATCCAGTAATGTACAAACCAGAACTTTTCAGGAACTCAGAACATTGTAAATTTGTACACAATTATGCTCCAGAAGAGCATAAAAGGGGCTGTGTTGTGATCTTTGCTTACTGGGACTAATGGGAACAGAAACACTGCCTGTTTTACACTCATGTGAAATGCAACCGAGCTGAGTCTGACCACTGTGGGTTCCATGGAGTCAACGTTACCATGTTCTCCTGTGTGATAGCAGATTTTAGCACACCTCCTTAACTGCTGAGGTTAGACATCAGTCTTCAAAAGGTAAGTAAATCTGAGCAGATGAAAGGGTGGTGGTCACTCCATAGAGAAAGGAAGCAGCAAAGAAAAACAGCTTCTGAATGACAAAACCAGTATGGAGCACATGGTCCTAGAGAATTAAAGTCAGAGCTGTTTGACTAAAACTTCCCGGATCCTGAGTCAGAACCAGCCTGACAGGTGTGCCCAAGTTTGACACGATTCAGTATCATCTGGCTTTTTCCTTACCAAGTATCTTCTGTCTCCTGCTCCTACTGCGCTGCCTGCCCATTCCCATTCCCTGTTTTCTGTGTGGGCTCCCCTAGCCAGTCACCCACATTTCCTTCTTCTTGGGGTTTGCTCTTGCCACCCTTTCTGCAGCCCTCAGCTCCCGCTCTGTCCCTGTGTCCCCTCAGCCGTGTCCCCAGGCCTCTGTCCTAAGCCCCGGGAGGCCGGGGCCTGAGGGCAGGGCTGTGGGCAGCCTCCGGGAGCCCTCACAAAGAGCACGGCCCACAGAGCCCACAGGCTCCCCGAGAAGCCAGGAATGAACCTGAATGCTTTGTTCCAGCAAATAGAGTTCACGGAGAAGCAGGCGAGGGAGAAGAGGAACTTCATCCAGCAAGGTTGGCCCCATGGGCGCCATCCTGAGGGGCCTCCCCATTCCCAGGGGATGGGTCCCACGGGGCTGTCCTGAGGGGACTCGTACCAGGGAAGGCTCGGCAGCAGCCAGCATGGCTGGTTCTTGTCACCGGCATGTTTCTGTAAGGATGTAACTTTTACACACTCTCTTACAGGTTTTTGTTGTCTTGCAGCTAAATGCGACATAAATAGAAGTTATGAAAAAATTAACCAAACAAAAGAAGAGCTGAGCGCTGCAAAAATTAACTTCGAAACCAAGGTGAGCAGGCATATTTATAGTGTACATACTAATGAAATACGTTATGTTTACAAATATACGACCTATTCTTTCAGGAATAGATCCATAAGCACTTTTGAGGAGTGTGCTACAAATTATTTAAAAATCCATTTGCTTGTGTCTGAAAATTAAGTCTAAATACCCTCCCATGTGCTCTTAAGTATCTGTGCTGACAGAATGTGTATTCACAACAGGAAAGCATGTGGAGCCTTCTTTGAAGTCAGAAATGTTGGATGCTATCATTTAAATAAACAGCTACAAGAACCTTTAGGAGATTGCCTCATCTAGTTATGAAAATAAACGTTTGGGGGATGATTTTCATCCTTCCTAAAACAGTCCTTTCTGCCTTTTGTAAAGGACTATTATATACATATTATATATATATAATATCAACATTACTGACAAGGGATCAGAATAGAACTCATTCACAAATATTTCCTGGTTGCAAATTGAGACTATAATCATGCAGGCAGTTATTCAGAAACTCACATTTATGCATGCCACACTCTCAGAGTCCAAAGGTGCTTTAAAATAGTAACTTATTTATCCAACACAGATTATATCTGGATGTTGCTTGTTAGGTGAAGTCCTCAGTAGTCTTACTCATAAATTTATTTATGTACATCAAAATTTTATGTTTATACTACTAATTTGTTATTGATGCATTGTGATTTATAATCAAGGTTTATGTGGTAGGTACAGAAGGTCCCGGGAGTAGAGCCATTATTGTAAATGACTAATGGGGAGAGCTGAAGAACTATTCCTAATTAAATTTTATGTGCTTTACTGACCAGTATTAATAATATTCTCACTGATGTCCACAAAAATACATTTTACTTGCTTGCCTGGTCTGACATTGATTCATTTATAGATAGGAAATGATACAGAAAACAAGTGGAATAGAAAAATGCATTTCAATCAGACTGTATTTAGGTTTAAAGATTGTATAGTTATTGACATTATTTAAAGTAATTTATTTTTCACTGCAGGAATTAGGTTTACATATGTCTGCAACAGTTCGTGTAATTCAAATAATATTAAATAGTGCTCTTCAGCTAATGCTGTTCAATTTATCCCACACCAAATAACTGCAGTTCTTTGTAAGCACACATATCCAACCACGTGCATGCACAGTAGCTGATGCCTGAACCAAGATGATGAGACTGAGTTCAGAAGTTTTTTGACATCTATTTCACAGACACTGCCTGCGGTGAATCAAAGAGTCCTAGGAAATGCAATTTTTACTTCTCTTCTGTAAAACCAGGTAGCATGTAATTAGAACTCAAATTATAGCATTTTGCTGTTTGTAGCTCAATGATTTCTTTAAAAAAATTGGTTGCAAATGCATAGATGAATTTGGCATCTTACAGATGGAGAAACTACACTGAAGTTCGTTATGTCCAGTTTTACAAATACAGTGGTATAAGACCATCTACTCTCTTTGAATAAATATGTAAAATAAATTCTGAGCCAAGCATGTCCTGCACACTTAGCACACTGGACATACCAGGGATGAAGAAAAAATCTAGTCCTCTCCTTTCCACCTCTCACATTCTAGTCTTTGGGCATTTCATTCCACTATCCTCCTATTTTGATCAGATGCACTTCATCTGTGCCATCTCCACAATCAAGTGCATTATTTAACTTTAAAATCTTTTCATTTTTACCACTGTAATACCACCCTTATTTTGTCTTTCCTACTTCTACACACGCAAACACTCGTGTGTCAGCCTGACTATTCCGTTGACTTCCTGACACCTTCTCTCTGCCTTTACTGTCTGTGGGCAAATCTAACTTTACTTTTCCTACTCATTGCTCTGAGTGAGTCAAGAGAACTTGACGCTCCATCAAAAGAATGATTCTCATCCTTTAAGACTCTACAACACTTAGCTGTTTCCTATTTATTATTGTTATAGTTTAACCCACCGTGTATCTGCACTGAGGTTAGATGATGATGCAGTAGATGTGCTGGAAAAATGAGAAGTCTTCAGCAAATTTTGAAAATTTAATGGTTGAACAGCATACCCTCATATCAGATAAACAAATGGTTAAAATTTATAAAACTCTGAGTAAACCTGTGTGCAAAATTGAAGTTTAGGACTTGGGGGCTTTATGAGCAAACTGTCCATAACCAGTGGGCTAATTCCCATTCCCCTTCCTTAGCTAAAAATCCCAGAAATTGTGCTCAGAAAAATATCCTGCCCTCCTTTGCATATTCCATAGTAGCATTGCAGAGTGGGTGACATGTACAGCCATGCAGTCAAAACCAGGATGCTGGACCCCTGTTCCTCTGATATTATTCTGATACTATTGTCTTGTTTGGTTCGTGATGAGCTTTAGACAATAAGGTGGAGGACGGGGGATTATGTTGGGGAAAGGATCCCATGTGGTCAATATTTTTCCTGGTTTTTACCTGGAAAAAATTTTTCCTAAACCTAGCAGACTTTAAAATGCTATTGTAGATAGACAGAGCACCACTAAATGAGTCTTTTAAAGAAAGGAGACTTTTCAAAAGCTTGGTAGTATACTGAAAAGTTATTGAGGGAAAAAAAGAGCTGTTATGCTTTTGTTAGTCCAGCAGCTGTGCCAGCTCTTTTTAAACTGGACCAAGATCCTTGTGTATAATTTCAGAGTATATGAAACAATAAAACAATAACCTTACTTTATATTTTTTTTTCCTTTTGGAAGGTTCAGCATCTCTCTCTAAAGCAGTTCCACCTAGAAATTCTGAAGAAACGTGAAGACAGCTTAGAAAAACAAAAAGCTGAACTTATTAATCAAAGAACCAGTCTTCTTAAAATCTTGGTATGTTTCCAGCTGTGTTATTCACACAGCTCTTTTCTATTGCACAGCAGCAGTCAGCTTTAAAATTTGAAGATCTGGAAAACCTAATGTTTTAAATCAGGAAAATATTTTTTTTTATTTTAGCATCTGTGACAATGGAAATGTAGATAAATTCTCACATTTAATTTAAACCATGATCTAAGGTAGTTTATGCTGCATTTTATCTCCAAAGCTGATTTTATATTCTTGACTTCATTTTCTAATGTTTGCTGTTGTATGACTGAACTCCAATTCTGACAGATTATTTCCTTTGTAAAAGTAAACTAGGAAAGCCTCGCCTTAAATTGGATTGCCTCATCCACAGTAAAAAATATTGAAAAGGATGAAAGGAAAAACCCAGGGAGGCCCACACCACATTTTAGCAAATGTGGACAGTTTAGCAATCCTGACATAGCATGCGATCTCTTTGATGCCAGACACACCTCACCACCTCTTCAAAGGTAGCTACTTAGGACAAGCTTTTCAGTTCTCTCAGACGCTAACCTGAATATTGCCTTCCTCATACTTTGTTGAGGCTTCTTGGACCTGTACATATGAAGAAATGCCACAGAGGAGCAGTCTTTTCTGCATATGTATTTGCCCTTTAAATCAGCAGAGCTTAATTTTAAACATTCGGTACAAATGACCAGTATTAAACCTAAATCTTCAGGCAGATATCTTTTTAACTATATGCATATTTCTGCAGCACCCAAAGTATTCCCAGTATATGTGATAAGCTTGATATATAGGTTATAATTTCTTTTTTCCTGTGCATAGGAGTTATTTCATTTTATGTAATTTAGCAATCAATTAAGATTTCTTGAAAGGAATTTAATGTAAACTTTCTCTTTTGAATATTTTTTTTCCCAGAAATTTAAACAGTGATTTTCTATCAATGATAGCTTTCTTGGTAGTTATTAAGGGAGTTAAAGTAATTCTGCATTCTGCAGAGGATTAAACAACACTTATTTAGTTTAATAACAAACTAAAAAGAAAGAACTGCCATACTATGCTATTGACTTTAAACAGAATTTTCTAATTTCAATAAGAGAGTTGAACTGAAAAGCTGCTGGTTCAAGTCTATAAAATAATGTAGTGATTTTTTAAATGCTCTATTATCAAGAATAGACCCTTCATTTTTTCAGAAAAAAAGTTTAAAACAACAGGCATAATGATAGAACTGTAGACAATTTCATGTTCTTAAAAGAAAAAGTAAATATTTTCTTTACTTTTGCATTTATTTACTTTATTTAATTTTTGTTTATTTATTGACTTTTCTGCTTCAAATTTAAGGATAAAAAACAACAGTGTGTTTCAGTCTGCCTAGCTTAAGACTTTCATTTTTTTCACCTGGACATTCAGTATTCCTTTTTTTTTTTCAGGCAGATGCAAAGAGAAAAATTACTGAAGAGGAAGATAATTTTACCAGAGAAGTAACAGAGTTTAACAATGAATATGGACTAACAAGTAATAGAGATCTTCTTATCAAAAAAAAAGTCAAGACTGAAATAAATGATTTAGACAATGAGGCAACTCTGTTGAAAAATGGTAAGTCTTATATTAAACCACTTTATTTTGGATTAATACAAATTTATAAAATATAGCTGTGAAAACCAGTAATTTTAATTCCATTCCCCTGCTGTCTGGAGCTTCCTTTTAGCACTGAACTGAAAGAGTGTGGTCTGGCATACCAAGCACAATTAAAGGCTCCTCTGTTCCCTATATTCTTCAACATTTCTGATGTGAGCGCTGTGAGGAGAAGCAGTTGACCTGTAGAAGCAGATCCCAATGTCTAATTCAGCCAGCACAGAGCTCACAGACATACACAGCAACTGAATTGGGTTTAGAATCACCTGTGGTTGAACTCTGTACATTTCCTTAGCTTCAAAAGAATTGTATGCACAAATGTCCTGTAGGATTGGTCCTTTACTGCCACAGTGCAGCTTGATTTTCAGTTAAGGTACAGAGTATGAGATCTCTCAGAGCACAGGGTCTCACTGCAGAGCAGTCCTTCCGCAAGGAAATCGGGGTCGTCATGGATCACAGGCTGAACATGAGTCAGCGACATCAGAATGCCAACACCACACTGAGACACAAACAGAATTCTGACCTCTAAGACATGAAAACAATTCCTCACTCTATTTGGGGCAGTTAAACTCTGAGCTGGAGTACTGTGCATCTCATTTTGATCTTAAACTTCAAAAAGAGAAGTGTGGACCAGCTGGAGAGAATCCATATAGGACCAGTGAGAGTGATCAGAGTTCTGGAGCACATGAGAAGAAGAAAATGAAAGAATTATGGCTATTTAAGCTATTAAGGAAAAGACTAATGAAAGATGGATATCAATCTTCTAATTGATAAAGTGTCACCTAGAAAGGAAATGAATATATTCTCCATACCTATAGTGAACTGAATAAAATGTAACGAGAGTAAAGCACAGTAAGGGAGGGTCTTACTGACAGCTTAGGAATCTTTCTAAGAACAGTGGACAACCGAAGCACTCTGCCTTAGAAGATTCCATTACCACAGGAATTAGGAGTGTTCACTACCAAAGGTCTTCAAAAAAAGGTCAAACCAGCATTCATCAGAAATGACAGAGGTACAGCTGATCCTGCCTTCAGGAGAAGAATGCAGTAGATGACCCCTCAAAGTTCATTCCAGCCTCATCATTTTTTCAAGCAACAGCCCTCTCAATTCTCCATATCTGCTATAAAGTTACTGAAAAAGGACTATCCATTCGAGTTTGCACATGGTAGTACCTTCTTTCGTGTGTCCTGTGGCTAATCTACAACTGAAAAGTCTGTATTTGGTGTCAAGGGCTACTTTTAGCATTTATTTTTTACATATTCAGGCAGAGCTGGGCAGTTAAATGATCAGTAGTACCTGAAAGGTGACTGAAGTTCTCCAAGTTCAGTTGCCATCTCGATTCCATCCTTTAATTGCGCATTTCTTGATGTACAACTTGTCCATCTTTTTGTCTGCTACACTCCTGGGCACACTGACAACCCCGAAGTGAAAAGTTTAAGCAACTCATAAAAAGGAAACTATGTGAGGACCTCCAGCTGTTAAAAGAACAATCACAATTAATTCCAGATGCTGTCTAATAGTAAGGTTCAAATATGTATAACACTAAACAAACTAAGAAGGGGGTTTTTTTCAGCCTTGCTGAGAGCTGTCTGTTCTCCACCTATTCAATCAGTCATCTTCCTTTCTTTATAGGTGAAGTAGCTATAAAGCAAAACATTCTTTTTATCCCCAGTCAACAAAATATGTTGAACAGGTCAATAACATTAAAAAAATAATTTTCTTTCATAGCTATGAATCCATTATATGACATATAATTTCCTGTGAATTGTGTTTTATATGAATTAGTTTATTTTGGTTTTATATTTAAGGTTCTTTTGACTAGCTGAAGATTGGTAGAAGTAGTTAAGGATATTTAAGATTGTATCATGAATGCTAAACTGCGATGCATTTTAATTTAAAACATATTTTTTCTTAGAAATTGAGTCAATGGAACATAAAAATGTTCAGTTAAATGCACTCCAGCTGCAGAAGAATGAATTAAAGCAGGATTTGTTTACTCTTCAAAGTGAGCTCAAAGGTGTGCCTGATAACTACTTGTTATGATAATTTTTTCTGGCTTGACAAATGCTTTTGAAAAATGTTTTCTGTCAATTTTCTCAAGAGAAAGGAATCACAGTAACAATATTTTAATTTATTTTTACAATATGTAATACATGTTTTTTGTAATGTGGTTATAACAAATAATTTGGATTTCAATGAGATTTATTTGAAATGCCATTGATACTGAGGTCCAGAGATCTACTGAATCATGAGCTGTAAATATGAAAGCAAGTTTTACTGTTGCTGATAAGTCATATACTTAAACGGAGAATTTACTGTTTCAAAGAACTTAAAATCAACATAAATATTGTTTAAAATCTTCTGTGTCAAAGGTGATCACAGTAATAGGGAATATTGTGAAATCTGGATTAAAATAATGTAATCTGGAGTGCTTTAGTGTCTTTTTTTACAGATACCTAAGAAACATGTCAGAGTAAGTGCTAAGAAAAGCAGCAAATATGGTCCTAAATTGTTTGGGAAAAGGCGTGAAACTTTCTAGATTGCAATATGTGATTACAATAATAATAAAATAATTCATTTTCTTTATTTAGATGCCTTTACCCTTCAAAGAGTTTAATGAAGAAATATAAGAAAATATAAATTTAGAATATGTAGAAGGTCTTTGAATATGGATGATTAATATATATTTATAGGGTAATTCTGATTTCATGTTTAGACCTTGAGAAAGTAATCAGGGAGGCTGAAAGAAGGACAAAAGATTTAGAAGCAGAAAAAGTCCAAGTCACTGAAAAACCTCAGACTGATCCTGAATGTTTAAGGTAAGAGCATCACGTTAATTAATTCTTAACTTAATTTTAGGACTGTAATGCAGTCCAGTCCTGGTAACAATGACTATTTTACCTTTCATGTGCAGTATTTCTTCTGAAATCAGAAGAACCATTCATTTTTTATTAGACAACCCCAATTCCTGTTGTTTATTACAGCACTTCACCCTCACATACATACTCCAATGAAGTAAAAACTGGAAGTGTTTGCGGGGATGCCAGTCAAACTTGGAGGGAGAAGAAAACTCTGATTCCTGGGTGGAAGACCGGTTCCTGAGGTCTTGTCAAAATGGTGGTGGTGCACAAAGTATTGATGAACTACCCAGTGCTAAACTTCTTTCTGCTGCCTGGCTGTGCAGAGCCTGGTTGCAATGCGATGGGCTGGCCACAGTCACCTCCTTGGGTAGCTGGGGCCTCTACTGGAGCAACTAAATGTAGATTTGCTTTCTCTATGATCTCTGCTATCAGTTCTAGTTTGGCTTCTAATTGAGCCAGTTTAGAACAAAATTTTGAAGACTTAACCAAGACAGAAGAGAAGACCTTGCACAGTCTTCCTTAACAGTGAAGCTTTCTTTTCGGGAACTGAGTGGTAACAATTCATTTCTTGTCAGTATGCTTAAGTGAAACATTGTTTTCACTTTACAGAAAATAATGTAATTTTTTTTTTTTAAAGAAATCTCCCAATGCAGAAAGCTCCATTTCACAGAATTGACCTTCTTTTTCCTATTTTATGATGTTCCAGATGCAAGTGCCTGGGAATATTTAAAAATATTTAATAGGTAATGCAAAGGAACTCCTCCTGATAAAGCTAGTCCAAAAGATTCTCTAACAGAAATTAAGGAAAACACAACTTGTATTACCATCACAGGGTTTTTTGCTGTATGTCCCTAAGCTTTTGACAAAAATAAATAAATATAGTGGGGATTTTTTTTATCTGAAAACTTTCAATGGAAAGTTATAAATTTGCAGAGAACCCTGAGCAATTTTCTGAAAGACGATTTGGTAATGACCCATTTTTTGCTGAATATTGGTTTTTGAAAGAAAATGATATATCAGCCCTATTACTAACTCTCTTCAACCTCTTACATGGTGTTGAGACATGGCCAAAATCCCCTCAGCATAAAAATTAATTAGCTCACAATCCTGCATACAGTAGCAAAAAATTTGCATTCAACATATACATAGAAGACACAGTGTAAATAATAATAAACAGTAACGATTCTCCAGGACAGCACGCTATAACTCACTTGTTTACATTATTCATTCAATCGTGATATATTAGGGTTTGTGATACACGAGGTTGTCAGCTTCCTTCCAAATAACATACATCCCTTGGAATAGTTTACTGCCACGATGCCACTGAATACCCAAATTTGTGTAATTAGTTTTCTGTAATAGGTTTCCTGTGTGTAAGGTACAGAAGTAGCCAACATCATCATACTTTTAATCCCCAACTCTGCCACTAAGATCCTAGGGATCAATTAAATCCATGTGTGTCTCTCTTTCTATGCAGTGAAATTAACTCACAGCTCTGCAGAACGACACTTTGGTTTTCTCTGCTTGGAAGACTGGATAAATCATATTAAATTCTATTAACTGCAAAATCAGCAAGTGTCATTTACAACCAAAGCAAGAAGGATGATGAGATTTTCTTATTTCATGAAATGCCTCCTTTTATGGTCAAGATAAGCTAACATTATTTGATAATTGCATGTACTGCAAAATATAAAGTGCTCCTACTGCTATTACCACTATCACAAAATGCAAGCCCTTCTTGAAGTCTAGTATTACATTGAATACATTTTCTTAAAATTGAAACATTTTTCATTTCAGATACTGGGAAGAAATTTAGGACAGATTTGCCTAAATCATATTTTTATCTTGCACTTGCTTTTGATCAGAAAAGCTCAATGCTTTATAGAGAGAGATAGCCCTGAAAAGGTTAACTCAGATGCCAGAAGCAACTGAGCTATGTTACTGTATTTCCATGTCAGCACTATTAGATTTTGCTTTTCAGTAGAGCCAAGCAGGCAATCCTCATTTGCCTACCACTCTATGTCATTGCTGGGCTCTTTAGAAGCACCCCAAACCTTATCAGACTCATACAACTCCAGCAGTCATTTGGGGTCTTTTTCAATTTAAAAAAGCCTAGTCATCACTCCTTGGTTTGGACTACTGAATTAAGGGAATGAAAGGGGATTTAAAGTATTACACACTATAAATAGTGCAGTATATAAATAGTCCCCTGGAAGGTATCTGATCACTCTCCAGTACCTCCATGTCATCAAGAGGATGGAGCCAGGATCTGCACAGTGCTGCACAGTAGGAGAACAAAATGCAAAAAGCAGAATTTGAAACAAGAGGATTTAGAGTGAATTTAAGGAAAAAGCATTTTTGTCATGAGGAGGCACAGGTTGCTCAGAGATGTTGCACAGCTCTCATCCTTGAAGGTTCTCCTTCTCCAGATACACTCACATACTTGTGTATATCTTAACAGGAGTCAATTTTGGTCATATTAAAATCAATGTGATTGAACCTTCTGTGTCTGAGAAATAACCCTTTTCTAGCCTAACAAGATCAGGATTTTTCTCCCCATACAGAGTTTATTGCAAGAATAAAAATCTAGTTTTCACTGAAAATCATTTTTATGGTATGTAAAGTGATAATATTTTGACACAAGTAATGTAGCTCAAAAACACATGGTTTTTTTCTATGAATAAGCACAAAATCTGATTTTTTTTTTTCAGAGCTAGAAACCACACCACTCTTTAAGTGGTAAAAATACCTTTTTTTCTGATGCTTCCTTAGAACAAATGTAAGAGACAGTCAGCATCAATAACCTGATATACGTAGCTCCCAGATCACCCTGCAAGTCTGTTACTGTATCACATCCCTAGTCCCAGCTTAAAAATCAATATCAAAAGTAGCTGGCAAGGCAAGAATCTTCATTGCAATTAAGTATATATCTAAAAGTAAATTGCGTTTCAGCTGAAGAGTGTAGCCAGCTAATTCAAATTATAGCAATTCATCTTTGATCTGAGAAAAATGCCCTATACCACATCTGCAGTTTCATAAAATTTCTCTCAAATCCATCAAAGAATTACAAAGGGTCATGAGGAGCACACACCGGTATTTCCAGCAGCTGTTGGGGCTGCAGTTAGGTGCTTGTTCTGATACACATTGGATGCAGAAAAAAGCCAACCAGAACTGGAATGTTGAGCGCAGGTGTAGTTAGCAGGCACCTTGGAAAATGCCAGTCTCAAGATACAGGTGCATAAATCAGAGAAATTTTTAAGAAAAGTGGCCTCTTATCACCTCCCCCCACGAAAGAGAGCTGCAATTAAGATTGAAAGCCTTGTTTTAATCTCCTGTTCTGCCAATGCCATCCTCAAACACAAAGCAGCAGGAAAAAACTTTGGCATCAGCTCTCTGGAGTCCCATTTCCCTGGCAGGTAGCAAGTAACATCACTTAAGTGGAACAATGCAGGAGTCAAACAGAGACTAAGTGATACCAGTAAATTCCTAAATATGTCATTTCACTGTTATAGTCATTGTAATTACTGTATTAATTATTTATTCTCTTTCACATTTTAATTTTAAAATTTTGTGTTGCCTTAAGTAAAACAGCCTAGAAATAATTTTAATTGAAGTTAATTTAGACTAAAACTAGAGCATTTCTACCTAAAATAGATATTTTTCAATCTATTTAAAAGGTAGAATAAGGATAAAACACTTCTTTGAAACCTGAATTTCTCTTCTTCAGAAAAGTAGCAGAAAGGAAATGCATGAAATCTACTTACTTTGTAAATCGTTCACAGCTTTGTATACCTGTCTAAATCCTAAAAATGTAGCTTTCCTTCTTATCCTTCATAATCCAGAAAAAGAGACTCCATTACCAAAATTAGGAAGGAAAAAGTAATTTTTTCTTTCATACAAATCATACAGGAAATATATTCCTTGGAGCTCAACAAATTGTTCATGCAAACAACCGACTGCCTAAGCCCATGCATGCTTCTGGTGGGTTAATTTTTTTTTTTTTTTGCAATTTAATTTGATGTTAAATTTTATAATCAAAAAATATCAGTCTCTGGAGTAATATATGTGGTCCAAAATGAGTTTTTCAATGGCAATCTCCTCATTGATTTTTTGAGCTTTTCTTTTTAATAGCAGCGCCTAGTGGAACTATTATAGCTTGAATTATGTCAAAATAGCTTTCCATTATGAATTGCAGTATAGATTTACAAAAAGATCAAATCTGACTAATGATGCCTTTCTTTGATAAGACAACAGATAGGTTAGACAAAGAAAATTCCAATGCCATCCATCTAGACGTTAATAAAGTATTTGATGTTATCCCTCATGGAAAAATACTAGTTAACCCAGGGAAGACATATTAAAAAAATTAAGTAAGGAAATGACTAATAGTAACAACAGTCACAGGTCTGCAATTAAAAATTCTGGAACTCGAGGTAACAACAGTCACAGTTGGTCTTGCTTAATGTTTTCAGTAACTACTTTAGAATAGAAAGTGTTTTAAGACAACAGTGTCTTTATTAACAAACTCTACACCTTGTAGAAGAGTCCCTAAAAAAGAGGAGGAATGTAATTATATACAGTGTAAGTTTATCTACTTGTACACAATTAGGGACTTCAATAACCAGTATCTGGAAGCAGAGAGGTCTGAGCATACTATGTGAGCAAAATACAGCTATAAACATCAAAAGAAAATATAGCTGTGGACAAGATAAAAGCAAGAGTTATTTCCAACAAAAAAACAGGAGGGTGTAAGAATACTTTGTGCAAATCTCTCACCTACACGTCAAAAAAGATGCATTCAACCTGGAAGCTGAGAAGAGCGTGGAGAGCCCATATAGCAGAATGAAACAAGGACAGTTCTAAATCCTTTTTAGCTCTGAGAATATTATACACGTGAAGACAGCAGTACATAATAGAGATACTAATTTCAGCAACAGGGTGCTTACATTAATATACTCAGATTAAGATGTCATTTTCTCTGTCCAATAAAAAAATCAAGATAATTGAACTAGAAGAACCATTGACCCCTATTTACTTTCCCTGCCTTTCAATAGGAATCTTATTGACCCCTAGAAACACATTTCATTTCACATCTCACATTCATGCTTGTATATTTTTTCTTTCCTATGTGGCTCATTCTTACAGTTCCTATGAAAAATAGTCCATACAACTTTGGTTTGCTGTCTGCACAAAAGCAAATCTCATCATAGATGTGCAATTTAATTTTGTGTACCTTAACCTTTCCGTGTTTATTCGCCTATTATTACATATTGCTTAAAGATGTCTTGTGATGTTTTATGTATTTGGAAAATACCACCACACTTTTCAAGACCTCTAACTACTCTTATAAATAGCTGCCTGGCAGCATTCACAAAAGGCAAGCTTTAATCAATGATAACTATGTATTTTACATTTAACATTTTATCCAGGATAGCAAAAGCAAAAACTTTCTTATTTTACTTAAGGCAACTCCATTTCTTTAAATTTACATTTAATTTCCATTATTATATTATCTAGTACCTTCTTTGTGTTCATGTTTCATCTTCGTGCTGGAATTTATTATTACTATTAGATCACTTGCTTAATTTTTATTATCCTTCTGCTCCATCAAGCACAGACTTTTATATTTAATTGTGTAACTCAAGCACTTGACTTTATATTTTGGGATACTCAATTCCATTTAGGACTTGTTTTCCCTCTTTCTCAATCAATTGATAATAGCCTGAAATTTAATGACTTCTTCAGCTGTATCAACAGCATATTCTGTTTAGTAGTGTCAGCAAATTGTAAATACCAGCAAAATCTTGCTCTCACTGTAGAAACCTACACATTAATTTAATCCCAGTACTGAACTGAGAATTATCTCAATGTCTTACCTCTACTTGAGCTTGAGACAATAAACTAAGGTCTTCAGTACTTTTCTTCAGTCTCAATAAAGTCTTAAAACCTTGATAAATGTATCTCCTGATGTTTATGATGAAATCCAAGAAAATCGAGATATGTACTCTCAAGTTATATATAACTTCTTAAGGAATTTCATTTTGTACCATGAATTCTATGCCCTGTATATCAGTGTCAAACAATTCTGTTTTATAATATACCACATGTTTTCCCTCAAATTTATGATTAAAAAATAAAATGGTGGTCGTAAACAAGGCAAAGACAAAAAGGAGAATACAGAAAAAAATTTCTACTTGTGTCAGCAAAACATAACTAAGAGACAGTCTGGCTCCTTCTGCAACTCCAACAACAACTAAGTAGGGTCTTTCACCCCCACTAGGAAAAAAAAAAGACTCTAAAATCACATTTGAACTCTACCTTCTGCAGAAATTATTTCTCCTTTGAGACCTCTTTACATAAAATTATTCTTGGAATGCAAGTTTTGGATACCGAAGTCTTGACCCAGTAATTTGAATCAATGGATGATTTTCAGAGAGACCTGTTTGACAATAACATTATTTTCTTCAGAGTTCAATTTATAATACCAGCATGTATTGATTTCAAATTATTTTTCCTCTTTGCCATGTGCATATAGAGCTGAAATTCAGGAAGAATATGTATCAACCACAAATGCCAATGACATTTACTAGCTGGGCTCATTTCAAAGCTGCAAAATCAATCATCTTCAGTGATCTCCTCCTTCTTCATCTCTGTCACTTCTAGCGTTCAAGACTAATGGAAAATGGTCCATTGATAGCAGAACTCAGTCTAGGACAAGATAGCATCCAAAAAATGCTGATGTTGTTGTCCCACCTGCTTGATTTAAGGCTAGGTTTAGCTATTGCAAATATGGCATTTCAGCTCCAGCTGTTCATTAGAGCCTGTGATGCTGTAACTTGCCAAGACACTGTTAGTCCTGTGCAATGACTTATTTTGAAGCTATATTTTATTGTCACCAAAGAGAACAAAATGCTAAAAATAAAGCAAAACCAAAGGACATGGGGACCCAAACGCTAATGTGATTTCTCAGATTATTTTTCCTAGGAGATCTGGCTTTTTTCATAGTCATAAAAAGGATATAATTGTCAAATTAATCCTTGTTCTACTAAAAGTTACATCTTTTTCCATTTTCAAAGGTGGCAGAAAACCTGCCTTCCATCTAGACAGTCTAGTTTCATGAATAATTGGTTTGCACATTCAATCTGATAGTGGAAAGATGAATATGAATATCCTGCTTATCTTAAATGTAAAATGAAAAAACTAAATCTGCTTTCAGGTTAAACATTTTTTTTTAAATAGCTCCATTGTCTCACATTCCTTCTGGTAAAACTTCATCATTTATTCAGTAACTCAGGCGTCTCCAGTGCATTAATTTTGTACACTGTAACCTAACAGACAGCTCTTATTTTGTGAGTATAATATTCCTGGCACATACTGTAATTATCTGGCTTCTAAATAAGAAAGAAGGAAGACCTGAAAGCAGAATCAATTGATTAATGTAAGAATTAAACACCACATTTGAATGAATGTCTTTTATCACCTCTACCTGATGCTATGTAAGGAATTGTGCTGTCACTACATTTAAAAGTTTTATAAAATATTTGAAATAAAATTTAAAATCCATACACAAAATGTTAGTTTCAAAGCACATCATCAATAGAAATTAATTCACAATCCCAAGACACAGATAAGCAACTCCTACTGCTTATCTTCTGGTTGTTCTATCCCTAATGTAGACCTAGCATGGACTGGTATCATTCTGAGCTTACAAGTAGCAAATGGGCTGTGCATCAGTTTTACCACGTGAAAGACAATGAGAGAGCATTTTCTCTGAGATCAACAGACTCTGTCTTTTCCTAAAGTAAATTAGGCAAAGCAGGGCTTTTGCTTGTCTCAAGCAAATTAGGGTTCTAATATCACACTAACAGAACACAGAGAGAAAAAATGCAGAGACAAGGCAATGAAGTTAAGCAGCTTTAATCAAGATCACAAGCTGATCTTAGACCTTGAAGTGAACTTCTCTCGGTGAAATGTACGGAAAACTAACAATGCACTACAGTGCAGTGAAAATTTCATTTATTAAAGCATAGTTCAAAATTTTCTTATATTCAATACTTGTATGTGTAATGAGAAATATTCCTGAAAGAAGGGGCATTTACTCCTCTATAATGCAAGCACATAGAGCTCATGCTTTTTCCATATTGATGGTAAGATATTTGCATTTTCCAAAGGAACAGCAAAATCAACTTCCAGTCCAGTCTTAGTCTGTTATTCTAAAGCTGCACGGTGACTAAGCTATTCCTCTATTTAAAGATATAACTTTTATTTTTAATAAAGCTCATTCTTGTCTAGGAAACCAACTCTCTCTGCACTAGGGCAGCTAAAGAGGTGCATCATCTGTATAATAAAGTCAAATAATTTATTGTCTATTATAGTCTATAAAAGCAAAAGTAGTTGCTACCTTCTGTTTCAACTTCAGAAGTAACAAGGTCCTGCTTTGATGCATTGGTTTAACTATAGCTAACTATTTAATGACAAGCAGAATATTTTCAGTCTGCTTGTGTGTTCCAGAATATTCAGATTGTTTCCTGAAATTGTATTAAGGGTAAACAACTTTATGCTTTTCTTATGACAGCCATGGAAAGACTCAGTATAATCTCATCACCTTGTATTTATCAGACTGCTGAAAGCTCTGGCATAGATTTCTCTGGGCCTACCAAGTATTAATTTAAACCACTACAGCCATGGATGTGCAGAGTTTAGGTATCTGCCTTTAGCAGGAATAAATGATATTTTGAATGGAGAAATATCTGTGTTAAAAGTAATCCTTATTGTAGAAAAGTTGCAAAACTCCTGTCTGAGATTGTTGGGAAGCAGTAAGTGCTGAAGAATAGTGGGAGCAGTGGGGAGAGAATAGGAACAACAGCTGTGGAGGGGCATGGAGCAGTGCTGGCACAAGGGCAGGCAGAGCACCCATCTAATCCAACATTCTGTCTCCAGCAAAGGCTACAAGAAGACACCCAAGAAAAATAAGAACAGTAACATATGGTACTTTCTAAGTATCAGCATTCCAATTTGCATGTTTAAATAAGGAAAATGATGACTAATGAGGCCATATATCTTTCACAGTTTATGGAAACAACACAGTCCAGAAATCTGTCTAACTAGCAAACTTAAATCCTGACCAGGAAAGTAGATCCATGAGGCTTTTCTCACACAAGTCAAATTCACTGCTGGGACCAAAGCTGAAAAAATAGTTACCCAGCAACAATTCTCTGACCTGAAAATTTATTTGGTTTTGGACACAGACTTAAGAAAGAGCTGGAAAAATGCAAAGATGATAGTTTGGAAAGTGTCTGTGAGACTCTTCAGACAGAAATTGAAATTCTGCAAATGGTATGCCATTTTCATTATATATTTTAAGTGTTTGATAATTTTAATTTTGAAGGTGTCCTTTAGGATGATTAGCAGTGGCTTTAGATAAGCAATTTTTTATACTATATACACACCTAGATATCCTCTTATTGCAGACACACTCCAATATTCATTTGTTTTAGCTTATTTCCAAATGTCCAGGAATATGATTTCTACAGAAAAGGAAAGCACAAAGAAGAATTTAAAGATATGTTTCTAGCACAAGAAAGATGTACTGGAGGGACAAATATAAATCATCAGTTTATTGAAATCTGCAAAAGTTTATGCATTTAGCAGCTAAATTAACCTTTACCTCTAGCTGCTAGTTAAATGGAAGATGGGAGTTTGGAGAAAGAGGATAATAATAACATCCTTTCATCTAGTGTTTTGTTTTGTCCACTCGCAAATTTCTTACAAAAACTTAATAAAACTTGTTTTTCTCTAAATGTCAGTCCTAACTTCCAATTTCTTGATTGTCAGTCTGTGTCACAATACAAAGAGAAAAAATATTTTTAAGTCCCATTTGGGAAACAAAGGCTTTAAAGGTTCATTTCTGAGCCCTGATTGAGCTGTATGAAGACACAGCTGCCACTGCTATCAAGCAGAATGACAGTCCTGAGAAATTTGCATTACTCACTCTTATAATCAGTTTCAAGTTTCTGTTGAAGTAATGTAATTTACTTGTACTTTATTTGGTTTTTTTTTCATTATTTTTTTCAGAAAGAAAAATAAAAGATCTCAATGTTTAAAAATTTCTCTGTCAAAAATATACTAAATTCATAAGATTTCATTTCCTACAATTCCATTCTTTCTCTTTTCCAGAATTTATCACAAAAGAAGTCTTCAGGGAAGTGAATAATATGTGGCATATGATATGGAGTGTGCTAGAAGCAAGTCTGAGAATTTTTAAATCATTTTACTCAGGTTCTATCAGATTTGCTTCTATTTTTTGTTTGATTAAATCACAGTTTGTATCTGCTTTTGCTTTTCATTACAATAAAATTTTATTCATTTCAAAGTGAGGGGAGGTTTGTGTTTTATCTTCAAGTTCAACAGCTGTCCCTCTGTAGGTTCCTTTTTGTGGCCCATGGATCACAGTACATGGGAAACTACACATAAAGATCAGTTTTTGCATTACTAGCTCTTTTCTACACTACTAGCTCTATTCTTTACGTACTATTTTTCAAATGAATGGTCTCCTGTTTTTAAAGGTAGTGACATGGTCTTATTTGAGAGGAAGTCTGCTATTACCATCAATAACTGTTAACAGGAGCTGTGACTACTGAGTTTATTCCTTGAAAATGAAATTCTGTAATGAACTCCCTGAAGAAGCTCAGCTCCAGCAACACTGCTTGACAGTCCAGAAAAGTTCCCAAATCTACTGAGCTCTAGGTGCCTCCAGTGGTGGTAAGCCAGTCTATTACTCAGCATTTGCCTTCTGATAACACAAAAAAGTCTTTTCTCCCTCTCCCACAACCCACAAAATACTGCTTGCTAACTTCAGCACTTGAGAGCAAAGATAAAACCTTATGCTAAATGAAAAGCTCACATTTCTAGAGAATTGGTGCAGAGTTTTGGTTGAATCAGGATCCCTATTCACTCAAGCATGTAGGATGTATAACTGTAGCAGCAGTTCCCAACCCCACAGTGGCAACTGACTTTATCATTCAGGTGCTTACAGTAAAGCCATGTAAGAGCATTCACTCTGCTCCGCTCAGTCCACTCTGTGGCCCTTGTCTCATCACATCCCACTGTGTGTGCAAATATTTTCAATGCTTCCCACCTGGGGGTGGGATGGATAATTGCCCTTCACTAGTTTTTCTACACCCAGAGCCCTCCAAGCTACAGTGAGTGTCTGTCACACATAAAACTGCAAAAGATGTTTTATTAAGAAGGGAGGAATAAACCACTTTTGGAAGCTGACCAAATTCTGCCTGAGATGGAGAAAGTTTTTCCTCTTGGGACACAGCTGCAGTTTGAAGTTTGGCAAGGTTTGATCTGCAGCACTGGTATCAGAGTCTTCTGATCCACTGGCTTAGCTAGCATAATTCCAAGTGGTTGGGATTATCATTCTTAATAACCGGTGCTGTTGGAGCTGACATCCTTGTAAGACTTTCTTTTTTTTGTCTCTTCCCTAAGAGAGATCCTCTTAGGATTGCTTGATTTTAAACAACTTAGTCCCTCTAACTTCTCTGAGACTGTCTGACTTTTAAAGTCAGGCAACTGCTACTTGTGGGTTTTGATCAAATCCAGGGTGTACTGCAAAATAATACAGTTGCATATCAAAACATCTACAGGCAGCTAAAGCAGTGCTATTTCTGAGTTTAATTGTTGAAACAAACCTGGGATTTGCTAGAATGGCTGAGTTTATCTTGATCATTTTATTCATTTAAGGGAACCTGCTTATATTAAGTGTATGTGGTAAAATAGGAGAAACTTCTTTTTAAACTTTGTTTTTGCCTACTTATAGTTGCTTTTATTTACAAGAATACTTGAATTTCTTTTGAAATGGTCTCATATTTATACAGTTCTTTTGTCCATGTAGATTAAATATTCAGATAGGACATAAACCAGAGCTCACTGGCTTACCTCAAATATATATTTGAAATTTTGGTGTAAGTGGAATGAGTAATAGCATCCAATAACTACCAATTAATAGTATAAATTAATGCCCTGTATCACCTGAAAAATAATCTGTGGAAAAAAAAATATTAGAAGCTCTTTTCAGACTTCAGATTCCAACAAACTGGTTGAAAGTTCAGTTTTGCCTGTTTGCATCTTTTTGTGTTGGGTGTGTGCATGAAAGTCTGTGAAAGTCTGCCTTCTTGATTATTGTAGTAGAATTACAGCATAAATGTAGCAACATTTGTAATAACCCAAATGGCTAAAGCTTTCAGAATCAATAGAAGAGAAAAACAGAAGAATAAAGATCACAAAAAAAAAAAAAGTGAAACAGAAATCAATACAAATCCTATTGGGCTAAACAAATCCCTCAACAGCTCTGGAAAAAAGTATGCCAGACTAACCCAGTTGTTGCAGGGTGAATGCAAGACATACTAATTTCTCCAAGTATAAAAATACATTTGTCACCACTGTCTTAGGAGTAATGTAATTTTGGGCAAATACAGTACTTCTGTTTTTAAGACTCAAAATTAAACAAAAATTTCTGTTCTGTGGATGTTTTTTTTTTTATAATTCTCAAACTGAGTATAAGTAATCTTTTAAATAATGAGTGAAAAAGAACCAAATCTTCTGTTATGTTTAATAAATACAAAAAAAAGATAAGAATTGCCAGGTTGCCATGAAAATACACGGAGTTATTATGAATAAAGGAATTGTTTCAGAGATGACATAATAAAAATATCTTTTTAAATGCAAGCTGTGTATCATATGGATGTAGTTGTCCCTTTTTATGACAAAAAAAAAAGGTGAATTACAGAAAAAGAAATACTTGAAAAAGTTAGTGAGAAAGAAGTAGATAGTCCAAGCAAAATATTATTATTCTAGAGGGGGAAAAGAAAGGCTTTGGGAAAACTAGCTATGCTGCTGTGTTGGACCTGGGAACAGTTGCTTCTTAGGATCAACAGATAAAAAGTCTCTTATTTGTGAAGAGAGACAGAGAAATACTTTAGATTACTACCTTTACTTATTAAGAGCTCTGACAAGCCTCATGTCCTACCTCCATCACAAAAAGCTTGTTAAATGCACTTTCACCTCCGGCTTCCAGTGGCACCACAGTGCCTCTGCTCCTGTGACCACATGCCTGAGACACAGCTGGGTAGCCTGAATTTATCACCAAGTCACAGCTTCCAGCTGTGCTTTGTAAAAGGCCCTTAGTAGAACAGGAAAATAATCAGACCAGGCCATGGACATGAGACTGCTTGGAGAAAAATCATTGGACTTTCAAAAAGAGTTTTCCGGCCAGGGTGAGTAAGGACTGAGTACAGAGGCCCTAAGGAGGAGTCTGTTGAACCCTGAATCTACAAGACCGCAGCCTTAAGAGTTTGGAAGTATAGCAAGGACAAGTGGAGGTCAGGAGCCAAAGAAACTGGGATGCACAATGACAAAGTCATGGTCAGAGGCCATGCTGAGGAACAGAAGACCCAAGAACCTGCATTCCCAACAAGCCAGGACACGGAACACAAACCATATGGCTTGACTGTGTAAAAAGTGCCTCCATGACCTAATGTTATTTATCCAGAGTTGTAGCTATTCTTGAAGCAAGGAACAGCTACAGTGAGGGGGGAAAGAACCATACAAATAAAAGGAATTAAAATGCAATTATTCTGCATCTTATAAAAATGATTTAAGCTGCCACATTTTCATGTTACTTTATTCATTATTATGAACAGTTTATTATGAGCATTTCAAAGACTAACTAGAAAACCACTACAATACCTGACCACAGAATGAAATTACCGTTAGCTAATGCAACAGTGCCCACACAAATTATCTCTAATTGGTTGATTTTAATATTATTGAGCTGCAGATAGTGCCAAATTAATGTCATAAAATGAAGAACAGAAATAAAAAAACTCATTAAAAAGAAGTATCTGTAACTGAAGGACAGAATGAGTTAATGAGAAAAATTTCATATGTATGACACAGGGCAAATGCATCAACTGAGGTCCCATATCCTTGTTCAGCTGATCCAGCTTACGGGGTCCTCAGTCACAGAGGGAACTGACAGTCTCCAGCTGCAGGGTGGGTTGCCTGCATTGAGCTTGATAGTTTGGCAGTTGCATAATCTAAAAAAAATTAGACACCAAGATCTGTGTGGACTTGTTCAGGTGCTTTCTGCTCTGATATCACAGCATCCAGCCCAAATGAATTTGGATGAAACTATCGATATCTCTCTATATTGTCATGCTGGTCCACGTTTAACCTCATTGCAACTCGGCTCAGGTGCAGAGCGAGTCAACTGGCTTTGCACAAGTCATCTTCAGTTAGATAGTGGTTTGTAACACAAGAAAGGATTTCACCACTGACTGAGCTGAAGTAAGAGATGGGGGCCTTATAAAAAAACTCCAGGTGATTTCCATGAACAAGACAACAGGCTTAGCAGCTATGCTACACACCCATTTTCAAGGATGACAACGCAATAAACAGACACTGGCTCAAGAGGACCAGCAAAATAGCTCCAGTTCTCTGCTCTGAAGTTAAATGTGACACTACAGTGTGGTAACTGGGTAAAAGATCAGATTCAATGTCTGATGACTTGTGCCTTGCTTGTCAATGGATTATTTAAGCAAGTAGTAACTCTGCTTCTTTTATTGATTGCCACTGATGTGTAGTGCTTACACATTGTAGTGATAGCCCCACCTTCCAAATTCCCATCATTCTTACTTTTCTGCTTAGAATTCATCAGCCCCTTACCCAATGGCTTTTGCAATGATTTGCTTGTTCAGTTGGTAAATTTTTGGGGCTGATTTTATCAAGTTTCTACATGCATTTTTTCATATTCTACACCAGGCTGCTGTTAGTAGTCCTTTGTGTAGCAAAGCATCTGTATTCTGAGCTGAAAAATAATTATATTTACTAATACCTTCTTCTGCAGAAGGACAGTTTTCACCTGGCTCACTAGTAAAGCTCCTAAAGCCCAAACTGTCAAAAACACTTATTAGACGCTGAGTCCCAAGGAGGGGACATGCCAGCTCCGATTCTCTGAAGGGCCACACTCAAGGCACATCCAGACATTTACAGTCACCTAGAGTCACCCTGCTGGTATGTGTAGGGTTTGAATGTGTTTTCAGCTTGAGATTGTCATCAGCAGAAGGATTGTATTTCTTTTATTTTTTGACTACAATTTTATCAGAGTGCATAATCTATCACTTTGAATTTTAAAACACCAGATGTGTTACACTATGCTATAAACCCTTTAAATTTCTTCAACCAGACCTCTGTATTAATTCCCTTATTTTATCACTTTCACCATTCCTGGGATCACTCCCACAAGCTGGTCAGCCTGAATAGTTGAGAATCTTAAAATTTTCTGGGAAAATGTGAAATGGGGACTGATTCCTTTCTTCCCACTTAATGCTTTGAGTATTTAAAAGCATTGTCTATTTATTTGGAAGAAACAGCTTCAAAGTGATCAATTTTACCTGTAAATAATTTATTATATAGATGTCATCCCAGAAAGGAGCCTTTATAAATACACAGCATATTTCTTGCATCTTACTAGAACAGTAATTCCTGTTATTGTGTAATAATAAAATTCCAGGCAGTTTTGATGCCATGTCCTAGTGCGAGAGAAACCCACAGCCTCTATTTCACTTTCAAATAGATAATTGCTGTTATTAATTCAACTAAATTTACTCTAACAGGAAGGCAACAACGCCTAGCCAGCACTCCATATTCTAAGGAGAATTGAATACAATTTGGTACTGATTAAGTTCCCTTCAACAAAGCCTCCAAACATTTAAGTGCGCGAAGATAATGCAGATAATCATAAAATAAACAGTGAAGAGTATATTGTGTACAATAAACAAAGAAAGAAAACTCCTCTTGTCTAATATCAGACTTTATGTCTCTTGGAGCCTTCGTACTGTGGCACATAATTCCTTTTAGCCTTGATTAAAATATTTGGATAATGAGGCTATTGGTCAAAGTGAGAGGAATTGTAAAGGGATGTTTCAGTGCCATCTAGTGGGTTTATCATGTTAACAAAAAAATTTCTCTCTCATATGACAATTTTTATTTTATAATCATAATCAGAAAAACACTTTTTGCTACTGCTCCGTGTTTCCTTTTTCTCCAGTTTTGTACATAATGATGCTGGACACATTATCATTAAAATATTTATTGTTTCTAAGGACATTCTGTTTCTCTGAAAAAATAAATATCATGCAGGGGGGGAATATACTGGGCTGTATTTTGTACAGGGAGGAGGCATCATATTCTGAGTCCAAGACCAATAACCTTGTGAGGCAACCCCCCATCCTTTGGAAAGAAACAGCTTCAGCTTGAAGGTTCCAAGAGTGGGGATGGATCAGACCTGTTCTGTTGACTAATTGATATCTTGATCTTCATCTAATTGAGAGTTTGAATGTGTTTGCTATAGTTTCTACCCATTGTGTTTTCTTCTTAGAGGTAAAAAAGCTTTTCAATATATTCTCTCTGTGTTGGTACTTCTGTGCTACAATCAAGACTTACCTTTCAGAGTCCTTTTTGATAAGCTTAACAAATTGCATTCATTCTGTCCTTCACAGAAAGGCTTTTTTTCCCCCCCAGTATTCAGATAATCTTCGTGGCTTTCTTTTTACACCTTCTCCATTTCTTCCACTGCCAGAAACACTTGACACCTGACTTGTAAGCAATATTCTTGTTCTGGCTTCATCAGTGCTTATTTAAAAAAAAAAATTGTCTCCCTACTCCTACACAATGCCTTCCTGAATAGATTTATAAATTCACATTAATCCTGTTTACCTCACACATCACATTAGAAGTGTGCATTGACTCAGTTGTTCAAGATTATTTATAAGCACTTTTCAAAGTTGCTGTTTTCAAGGATACCATCCTCCCCTCTATAGTTATAAATTTGGGTTTTTTTCAGCATACCACTCAGTATGTGAATGTATTGTAACAGATTTAATTGCATGGGTTCATTCTGTTTACCAAACTATCCATGTTACTTTGTGCAACTTCAGCATCAATATCTGTCCTGCTTTCAACCTCTGTGTCACCTGCATATTTTGTCTATGGTGATTTTATATTTAAATCAAGTTATGCATAAAACTAGCATCACTTTCCTTTGAGCACTCATCTTGGGAAGACAGTTTTAGACAGCCTCACTGGAGGATTATTTCTCACTGGCATTGTTTTTCTAATCCATCAGTTCCAGACTGTAGGTGCTACAGTGGCAGCTATTTTAGACGAACAGTAGCACACCATGCTTGCTGAATGTCCTCTATTATTTAAAGCATATGATACCAACACAGTATGATTACATCTGTCATCTCTCAAAGAGTTAAATCAGGCCTATTAATTATATTCCTGTAGTTTAATTCTTTATCCCAAAATCCTCAGCCCTTCTCCACTATTTTAGCTGGATCATATCAGGTAAGCTACAAGCCTTTTTTTAAATGCTCATGAGTTATTCACAGCTTTCATGCCTCTGCAATTTCCTCAGTGCTCCAAAATTCATCTCAAAAGCTGTTGGGGTACGTGAAGTGCCTCAGCCAAATGTGTTTTCTTTATGGATTTTCAGGTGTGAATAATCCAGATTTGATAATTTAAAAAAATCATCCCAAGTAGATGCCAGACTTCCTCCTTACATATTAATGAATTCAGTGGAATTTCTGCATTAGCACCTTTTGTTCCAAACACAAGGCAGAAACAATATATTGAAGCTCTTTGCCCTTTCTGCATCCTTCTAAGTAGCTGAAATGCTAATCTCTCTTAGGAGTCTGCAGGAAATGTGCATTTGGGAGCACAGCCCAAAATCTTAAAGAAAATTCACCTGGAGCTCTATGGCCATCAATCACAACTTTTCACTCCTCTAAAGCTCCCAAGGTTAGTCCGTAAGCACACCTGCCTGCCATGGAAGCATAATAGAGAAACCAAAATCAGGATACCACATGATGGAAAGAGCCACTGCTGGTATGGTGGGAAACTGTGACACCACAGCTGATGTTTCTCTTAGCAGCATTCACTCGCTCAGAAAAAGGTGATACAGCTTCTAGTGATATACTTGCAATCCTACTGCTTGTAATCGTTCAATAAACTGATTTGCCTTCTGCTCATATTTGAGCCCCTTCCAGTCTCGCTAAAACCCAAGGAATTATCCATCAACCACCAATTTGTCCCTTTGAGCCTGTAGCCTAAGCTTTGAACACTTAGCTTTACATGTGAGCAAGATCCCTTTGCCCAAATGACACTGGAATTCAGAATTAGTGAAATTTCTCAGCTATTTATGTGCTTATAGGGAGCATGATCCTTCTGGTCTCTATAGATCTGACTTTCAAATGAAAGAGATACAAAAAAAGGGAGGTCTGAAAGAAAATATTTTTTATTGAATTAAAGTGTATGTAGTACTCTCAGAATTTAGTTAGTCCATAACCAGAACTACTATGAACATGTTTGTTTTATTTCTTTATATGAAACAAGTATATGTTCTTTATCTTCAAGCAAGGACAATTACATTTAGTATTAGAGAAAGCATATTACACAAAATTCTGCTGCACACTAAGTTAACTCTCTATATATTTTTCCTATTGAGAGAGCATTAAAGTAAGGCTGGGAAATTAAACAGAAAAATAAAAAACATCAACTTGAGTAACTTCTTTTTAAAAAATTATAATATCCAATTGTGACTCTAAAATAATTCATTGAGACAAATGAAGATTCCAATATAAAAAAATTCAAACACCCACATCCTTTGCAAATAGACAATGGGTTTATGTATTCTTTTTATTTGATTATTATTTGTATTATTACATAGTCATAGTAAGGAGAAACATTACATTTTGCCTTTAAGAACTTTATTTAAATAATCCCTATATCATCTGAGGATTTCTGTGGGGCATTCCTTTTAAAAAAATGGATTGTTTCATGAAAGAAATAGAATAGCACCAAAGTAATAGCTACACACTAGGAATTAGCAACATTAGCTGGGTAATCCATATTGTTCTTTGTTAAAACCAGAATGCTAATTCTTGTGAACTTAGAGATTTACTGGGAGGTTACATACCACAGCACATGAGATCAAAACAATCTACCCTCGTTTTCCAAATCACGCTTCAAATATTAACAAGGTGTTGGCACAAAGAAACCACTGTTCATTCATATAAACCCACAGCTGCATAATGCAGCAGGAGTGTAGGCGTGTACTGTTGTGCTACAGAAGGATTGCTATCTTAAAATTGCTATATACATGAGAGAAAATAGGCAGATAAAGCATGGAAGTCAGAGTACTATTTACAGAGGACTTACAGGAAGAAAACCCATCATGTTCTATGTCTGTTTCTTTCATTAATATAGAGTTAATGCTACAGTCAATAAATACCTCAGCTAGATTAATTATTCAGAGGAGATCATAAATAAGAAAGACATCAGACAGAATGACGCTGTTGCACTGGAACAGGAATTGCACTAGGTGGTAGTGCGAACTTGCTCCTCATGAGAAAGTGGTCAAGGATTACCAGTCATGGTTGTGATGCTCATTAAAAAAACTGCTGCTTTCTTCAACCAGATATACTGTACCCAGAAAAAGTTACTAAGCTGAATGGGGTAGCAAATACCAAGAAACTGAGAGATTTTTCAGAATGAACTTTCAAAAAAATCCTACAACTTAACCTCACCTTTTATTCATGCCTACACCTCTATAACCAAACACAGGTGATATATCTTATTGCTTCCTTAATACTTACAAATTAAGTACACAAAAAGGAGTCCAAAACAACAATGGGCTCTATTTTTTTTTTCAAATCCTTTATACTCTTTTTAGTCCTTGAGAACAACTTCTTCATTCTGAGTCTTCTTATTTAGATCACTTATTTTATGGGTTTTTTCCCTGTTTGTTCAACTTACTTACCTGAATCCTCAGCACCATCTTTCAGGTGCTCATGTTAGCAGGTCTTTTAAATGTGTCTGCTAGAGAGCATCACAAAGTCCAGAAGAACACACTAGATTTTGAAAATCTGTGTGATCACCAAAATGGCTCAAATTTACCTCTGTGATGGTGGCTCAGTTCCAGCACCCCCTTGCAGCATTTTCCTTGGAGGCTCAGAGACTTTACAGTAGGTCACTGGAAGTCACCCACACACATTACAACAGCTAATCTGCTCTATTAGAGCTCGCTACAAGCATTCCTATTTATTTATGGCACCTGGAAGTGAACAGGTGCCTCCTGGCACAGGCAGATTACAAAGCATCACAGAAGAGCTAAAAATCCCATTTCAGCCCCAGCAGGAAGAACAAGAGCCTGATGAAGGCAGGGCAAAGGATCACCTGCCGTGAGGCTCCAGCTGCCCTGAGAAGAGCTGAGGGCATTGTTGTGATACTCACACAGGAACCCGAGCTCAGGAATGTTTTGCAGGTGATGTGTAGGAAGGGGAGAGGAGGTGAAAGAACACTGGGCTCAAGTTCTAGGACTAGGAGTGGCTTAGGAGGAGGATGTCCACAACAGGAGAGGTGAACAAACAAACCAAGGCCGGCATTATTGGCTCAGCAGGGATTGGGGCGGTGCAAAGAGCACAACAAAGTTCTGAAACTAAACAAAGAGTCATGTTAATTCACTTCCCTGAGGTAACCAGCCATTAAAAAATAAAAAAGCATCAATAAAAAAACAAACCACTTGACTTTCACTGGAGGATATTTATGAGTATCAGCTGTTATCCATCTCTCTGTAACACCCAGAAACGTGACTTGTAACTCTGGCTCCTGGCTCTAACTATGCCAAGACCAGTGAAAACACTCATTTAATCAGTGTATATTCATTCTATTTTATTAAAAAAATAGCACAAATAAAGAAATTATAGTAGTGATAATAGAGTGTAGTGAGCACAGTCATGCTGAAGTCTCCAGAGAAACGACCTCAGCCACTAGACTAAAAAAAAGTAACAAATTTAAATTACTGTTAAATCCCTTTAACACACTTCTCTCCGACTATATCTTCAATGCAATTATTTGAACTAAATGGTCAATGCTTGTGCTTCTCAGAAGATATTCAAGCAAATATGATATAGGAGATCAGACATATTTGTATATCTTATTACTATGTGTCTGGTTTATTCCTGTGGAATTGAATGCACATAAACAGAACTTTTTACACACGTCAAGGATTCAAATAACATAAATTGTAACTCTACCTGGCAGAAGATACTGGAATATGCCAACTGTGTGGATACACTTTAGGGTCTCAAATGCACTGATACACCCTTATATCCTAAACTCATTTACAGTGTGCAGCTGACATCGTAGATATATGGTAGCATGCAAATATTGCCATCCACTCGCCAAAACTCACAGATTTTATTTGATTTCATTCATGGTGCTTCGGTAGAATGTGAACTCCACTGAAGAGCACCAAGATGTTTTCAAGCAGTATCTGATTCGCTATCAGAAAAGTGGTTTCTCACTGTGTTTTCTGGAAGGAAATAAGTCATCATGTTTTTACTCACTCATGGACAGCAGGAAGATGCAGCTCATCTAATTTAAGAAAATTCAACCAGCCCTAACATTTCATATATGAGAACACAGGTATAAACTAGAATAAATTTCACAGAAGGAATGTCATGAAGCAGTAAATATGAAAGGACAAAAATATCAGAGTAGTTGTCATCTCTGCTTCCTTTAAATCCTTCTAAGGGATGCTGCAGCATGGTTTTACCTAGAGAATCCCATCAACTCCTGACAGCTATGGGGAGGCAGCAAAGACTGCTGTCAGCTGTCTCAGACTTTGCTTGGTTCATCACTGTCGGGCTTTGCTTCCTCCAGCCCTCCTGTTCATTTCAGCTGTTGCCTGCATCAGGATCAGGATTGTCCCCTTTCGTCTCTGTGTACCTCTGGCCTCTGGGTACTGCTGTGATGCAGCTGGCAGTGATGCCTCTTCCTGGTCTTAAAATCAAGAGTCAAACACGGTTAGAAGGGAAAAAGGGATTTTACCTTGGTATTTATTTTAAGGATCCTTAGGTGCACTACATCCAGGTCAATGTCCCTCCATGCACACCGCAGTGCCCACCCCCAAAAAATCTGGTATTACATTATAGGTCTTACTAATTAGCATATCTATCAAAAATTCCCCAATGGGAGGCTCGAGTGAGCCCCTCTCCCCAAGGAACCTTCCCCTGGATGGTTCTATCTTAGTTTACAAAATGTGTTCTGGAGAGGACCTTGGGGTCTGAGGCATATTGTTCCCTAACTATGAAACCTCTAAAATGTTGAGTCTCCTAGCTTAACAAACAAGTCCAAGAATGTCGGCAAAAAGCACTAAGAATACAGAAGCTGTAAAAAGGCATATTAGGGGTTTAAAAGGAAAGGCAAAAAATCTTCATGGCATCAGCAGTAAGGATGCTGGAAGCGAATCTAAAATGGAGTTAAAAGGTACATGCAAAACTGCCCTCAATTTCACAACTCTCTCTATTAACCTCTGAGCTTTTTTCTTACACATAAAGTATCTACAGGTGGTTGTTGATCCTGTCCTGAGTAATAAAATGCTTGCACTGTTCGGGTGTTTCTACAGCTGTAATCATACTTAGTAGCTTCATAGGAAACTCCAAGCACATTTTGAGACCCAAGTCATAAAGTTCAATTCACAAGAGATTCTTTCTCTGATTAATACATGCCTGTTATATTCTTTCACAATTTCTAAACCGTCATGGGTTGTTGCAGTACTTCAAGGCCTTAGATGCTATTTTGAGATTAATATATGATAATAACTACTACTTGGAATTTATTTTTAATATTTTAAAGTCTTTTCCCTTTAGGCAGGTGGTGAATTGATCTGACAATGCCAGCGTCAGTAAAATGATACTTCTGTGGCAGCCTCAGCATCTCACAGACCGAGCCCCATGGAGTGCCATCGAGTCTCGGGTGTGGATCTCTGAGATAATGCAAACTCCAGAGGGAAGAATTGCTCACTTAGTTGTTCTTGCTCTAATTTAAGATTAGCTGCAAGTATCTTGTGCAGGGCCTGACAGTTTGCATTCCTGGTTCACGCAAGGCTTCCTAGGAACACCAGTATTGCAAATTGGTTGTAAAAGTAAATGTGTTCTCAGTGCTACCATCTTACACAATTCATTATCCTGCCCCGAAACATCGTCAGCTGCCCTTTGATCTGAACACAAGAAACGAGGAGACCAAGTTTGCCTTACACCAAAGCAAGAATGTTTTCAAGTCATCTCTTGATCTACTGTACAACAGGAAATGCAACCGGAAAAGTGATGTTCCTAGGAATATTCTTTCAATTCTACTGATAAAATGCCTGCATATATCAGTCTAATGGGATTAACTAATGAGACAAGCTGATAATTAATGCGTTGTTTAGAGGCTATGCTATTTTAAGGCAGCAATGAACTGCTCAGCAATGCAATGCAGGCTGGGTTTTTTTAAGTTTAGGTTTAAGGACTGGGAAGGGGTGGTGCCCCACACAGCTCCATATCCCAGTTGACTGCGGTGTGAAGGCAAGTGGTGCAGGTTGGGTCTCACTCCTTGTATAATGAGAGCATTGTCAGGGCACAGACCCCTGCCTGAGAACCAGAAAATGTTCCTTCCTGGGGCTGATGAAGTAGATGAATCATCAGACATAATTAGGGACCAGAGTGTCTCTGCAAATCAACTTAAAATAGGGGTAGACAGAGCTTCTGGAAGAAGGTCGACACATCCCCCTGGCTGATTGTGAAAGGACACTTCAGCTATTCAGGGAGCCCTCTAATAAAATGAGACCCTGATTCTTCTTACAAAGTAATCATTTTTTGAGATATATTATCATTTCTTATCAATTCTCTAAATATATATATTGCATCAGTTTGAGACATATGAACATTTATGGCACAGAAAGGCAGAACTCAGGGCTTGTTCCTTCTCCCAGTTCAGTAACTGAGATGGCAACTCCTCTGCTGCTCACTGTCCCGAAGTTGTTCATTGCTGTACTTTTTCTTTATGAGTAGGGTAGGGGGAATGAATCATTAGTGAAAGAAGTTTATCTTATCATGGGATACCAAATGTGCCATGACTTTTTGGCCGTTGTAAATGACAATCTTGCAAGGCTCCTTGCAGATGGGGAGAGCTGTAATTGCTTCTATTTGAGACCCAGAGCTCCCTGTAATCAGCACTTACACAATGGAGAGGAGGATGGTGTAAATCTTGAAAACAAATACCTAACTCACTCTCTGCCTATGGATTCTGTATTTATCTGAAGACAATTCTCTCTTCTGTCACTTGAATGATTTGATTTCAATGGCATTAAAAATTATGCCAAGTAAATGTCTTACTCATGTGTCATACAGACTCACACACACAGAGTGCAGCAAGCAAGTTAAAAGGCATGCATGTACACAGTGCGTAAGAAATAATAATTTGGATTATTACATTTCAGCTGCCTGTAAAGTACTGCTGCAGGATAAGAGAAAAACTTCAATATGAAATCTTTCTGGGATAAATGGGGAAAAGCAGAGAAAATCTATAAAGGCAAAACCAAGGAATCCTGAAGTGACATTTTACTGTATTTAAGATTTCATGCCAATGAACACACTTCCAATTATTATAAAAGCAGCGTTATACTAAAAAGACTGTAAAGGCCTTTATCTTCCATATTGCCTTAATTTTGTGTTATAAGTTTCAAATTAAGTAAAGAAAAAGTATTAGCTTACCCCACCTGGTAAATTTTCTATTTCAAAGCAAATAGAGAAATATTACTTAAAGAAGAGACATCAGGTACGTGAAGAACAATCCCTTTGATGTGTGTTTTCAAGGCTGGCAGGAAGCTTTTCAGAGAAACAAGAGCTGGTTTCTCAGAACCCATGAAACTGCCAGTGATGAGGCTGGCCTTTGATTTCTTGTCCAAATGCTGCATCTTCTTGGGCCAGGCTCTGATATCTGGGCTCAGATCTGGAGGAAGTGGAGCAAGCTGCCTGCAGGCCCCTTACTTTTTATTACCTCTGATGCAGGCTCTGACTGCTGCTCACATCACCAGTAGCCCCCAGGATTTTGGAAACTGCTGGCTCCCAACGCCCAACTGGCAGCACGTTCTCATCCCAAATCAGTGTTCGAGGCTTACCTCATCATTTGACAGCCCAGGTGTCATTTGACTCTCATCTCTGGTAACTGTCAATAATTCTAGCTTTGATCATTAGATGTTTTACATGGAACTCAACAAAGTTAAGCTGTAGTCTAGCTGGTAGTAGCAGAGCAGGTGATGGTTTCTTCAAACATTTACATACATTGTGTATGGCTAATGCTGCAAATGAGCAGAATAATCAGCACTGCTCAAATCAATCCAGGGTTAGCATGTCCATAGCCACATTGTTGTTATAGTGCTGTTTAGAAGGGTGATGAAATAGCCATTTCTTTTCATAAGATTTAAGTGTTGAATAATCTCAAAACAGGCACAGCTCCCTCAAAAATCATGGCCTGCACGCTGCAATCACCTACAAGTGACGTGTTCACAAACCATCCAACTGGTTTTCGGAAGCAGGAAGTCCACACAGAAACCAGCCCAAAAGCTTCTCACTCTCCATTCGTTCACCCTTAGCATTTAGTGCCCAGCCAGTTACAGATCACTGAAATATCACTGAAATCTGACAGCTTTTTCAGACATTTGTATGCACTCAGATACAGCTATGTGCACCCTGAAACACTACATAACCCTGAAATCAATACTGCAGTGCTGCCTCGTACCCTTGCTTGTTGAAAACAATGACAATCACTTCAGCTGACTTAAAAAGAAGCTGGGTTGGACTCACATTATGAAACACTCCTGTTAAACTTATTAAGTTTAATTGGTGTGGTAATGTTGAGTGCTGTGCTGGTTGCAACATCCCACTCCCACATTCCTTAGGCTTAAAATGACTTCATGCTTTGCAGCCCTGCCTCATAACTCTCATTTAGGGAAGCCCTTTAAAAAGCTTTCCCTGCTCCTCATGATTGTTGTCTTTATTTTTTTTTCTTTAAAGCTGTGTTTCTTAACTTCAAAGCCAAAAGCCTTAAAATCAAAATGATAATGCTCAATCTTTCTGAAGGAATTTTGAATGTGATTTAACTGGCTTGTAAAATAAATGAATTACATCCTGTAGCTTTTTCATCACTTCATTTACAGAAGGATGCTATAAACTAATTACTTTTCACGATAGTCTACCCTGTATTAGCTGGCCTCCCTCAAAGGAGTTTTGCAAGACCTTCCAAAAATAGCAGAGGGCAAAGGTAGTGCTTCATTAAAAGCAACCTACTGGATTTAATTGCAGTAGTGGCCAAAAAAATTCTTCAAATTCTGATAGTATTCTCAAAGTATACTGAAAACCTGAACTGCCTGAAGAAACAACAGTACTCAAAAACAAAATAAAGAAGCCCTCCTGTTTACAGGCATCCTTGTGTCTTGCTCTTATCAGCAAATATGATAAAAGAGTATTCCCTGTGCAAGTCATCCTTTCGTCCAGGGAGTGGCAAAGCCAGTGAGAGGCACCAAGCAGGCTTTGGGAAGCATCCATGTGCTGCTTCTCCTTCTGGCAGCATTTCCAGGAGTTCTTCTGAGGAAGAAATCTCTAAATCGCAGCTGCCAACTCCAACCTCCTCTCCAGACCCGACACGAATGAGGTACAAACACAAACCTGTGGTCACAGGTGGAGAGGACACCACAAAACAACACAAAATTTTATGAAAGAATTACAGGTGTTGCTGCACCACAAGTAGTTCAGAACATGTTTGTAGAGGCACAAACATAAGAGCACCTTGATGGAAACTTCCTGTGCTCGACTGAAGTTAAAGGGAATGCGATGGAACAGAACCGGTGCCTGCAAAATGACAATTAAACCCACAAACACCCGGCCCCATATCACATTAACGATCTGGCATGAAACCATCTGGGGTTTTTGTTATGTGTTTCCATTTAATAGCAACTAACGGCTTGTATAAATTAGTATAATTCCTTTCATTTATTTCACATTTTGAACTGTGGTTTACTAATTTACATCCCAAAAACTTAGATCAATGCACACAGTGTCCATAGGCCTTAAAACACCTTGCTGCAGGAGATTTAAAATTTTCTGTTTATATCATATTCCTTAGGTCCCTATTTTGTACTTTTAAATTCAATGCTGTCTTCAGAATATGCACTGAGCACAAGAGTGCTTTATCACAGAAAGGGATGACCAGCTAATTAACCTGGAATTCTGTTTGATGCAAACTAAGGCATAACTGAGGAATAAACATATTTTCTTTATTAAGATACAAACTTCAGCTCTCAACTGGTATAAATCAGAAAAAAACTTGGACTTCTGTGAAAGTTACAAATGAGTCATGCAACAACTGTTAGTTTATATGGTATTAAAATACAAAGTAAATGGAATTTAGCGCTTGGTACTCTTTCTTTAGCTAAGAAGTATTTTATTCTATGAGTCATCCCACTGGGACTGGCATCAATAAAAATATTAGAAGCTGGATCATAATAAAGGCACAGCAGATATAAAGAGTAACAGTCGTTTCATAGCTTTTTCAGCAGCCAAGCAGACGGGAATGAATAGAAAAATACTTGCTGGTATTTAATTTTTTTTTTATTCAAAACTGTTACAACTGATGTGTTGGAAAAGGTGACCTTTATTTTGCTGTTACCATCTATAATATTCACACATTATTCATACACCCAAAACTGAATTATACACCCTGCTATGTGCATAGATAGGTAGGTCCCTGCCCAGAAAATTTATTCTCTAGATTAAGATTTGACAGTGGGTGCAATTAAAATTAAAAGAAAAAAATAAATAAGTAAACAGCCCTGCACAATAACTTGCCTGAATTATCCCTATTAGGCCTATTTTTAAATTGTAAGATATTATATGCACCGTACCTCATCGTGTACAATGATTACAGATGCTGCTAAGGAAGGGAGCTTTTAGGAGACAATGCACAAAGCTGTGTTTTAGCTGCAGAAAGAACCTTCTACCATATTTAGCCACTTCATCCCTCAGGAAAACACATTCATTGATAAAACTTCAGGACAGAAGGAGTTTTCCTTACTGGTTTTGGTAATGGAGAGCAAAACACTGATGTCCACCTTCTCCAGCCTGATGGAATAAGCAGTCATTTTCCCATGTCCTCCTTCGCATAAGAGAAAAACAGGAGTCAGCCAAGAAGAGAGATGGCAGTATGAATGTCATCTATAAAAGGAAGAGGATCATGGAGAAGGCAAATACAAAATGACTTGTTCATTTCCTTCCACTCTGGTAACAGGGGGTGTGAAAGGAAGCTGGCACTGCACACCTGAAGAGGAAGGAAAGGAGATGATGCTCCTCACAGTTGCACAATGTGCTTGGGACAAGATGCTGGGTGTGCTAGAGCTGTGCATGAGTTCAGGGGCAGCTTGGACAAGCTCATGTGTGAGAAATTCTCAGGAACTTCTAAGGGATGGAGAGTCAGCATTTTGTTGCCTGCTGCTTCCTATCCAGGTCCCAGATAAAACTGAAGCAGTTAACCCCATTAAAGTGCGAAGATTTCTAGAAGCCAACACAGAAGTGCTGACGTCTGACAATGCTGCTGAGCTATGAGCTTTCCTGGTATTAGTAAACTAGCGTGGAAAACCCATTTCATGCCTGTCAGCTGGAGTAAATCCTCTGACTAATTTGCTACAAATATGAGGATACCTTGCTCTCCCAGTAACCTTGTCTTAAACACTGGAGGAGCGCTGTGGTGTCTCACTGACTGCTGAAAGGCATCAAGAACATCACTAAGTAATCACTTCATATGTTCTGGAAAAAGCCTGGGTAAGTTAAACTTCATTTGATGCTCAAAATTGGCTGGAACGATGATCTGTAAGAATTGCATAGCACACGTTTACACCTGGGGTGTGACACAGTGATGTCCTCACCTTAGGTAAAATCAAAAGCCCTTTAATATGTTGTTGTTTTAATTTTAACTTGGCGAAGTCACTGAATCTTGTAAGTGATCTGAAATCTGCACCACCAGACTGCAGTTGAGTCCATGTTGTAGCAGAGGGTTCAGGTATGGTTTGGCACTGTAATAAAATAACTGAGAAAGACTTCTTAATGTAATGGGTTATCCACATTTCTTGAGCTCCCCTGAGAACATAGGCTCATCAAAATATTCTGAATAGGTAAAATCTATGAATTCAAATTATTCAAGAATAATTCATTGAATCAACTAGATTAATTTAAAAGTTTGAGTGACGTGTTTCTGCAGTAAACTTTCCTTCTGAAGTGTGAAGAAATTGTGAGGATAGAATGAAATGAGGGTTTGGTCCAATATTATACATAATAGAAGCAGGTAAGATTAGATACTAATTTTCTGTGGGGTCCTTAAATTCCAATGAATCAGCCTTTCTTTGTCAATGAATTCTTAATGATATGAAAAACAAGCATTAAGTCCTTTCAAATGTGATGTTTTATCGGAGATCTGAGTATACCGTACATCACAGATCTGAGTATACCATACATCACTGTTCTGAGTTCCATTAAATATCACTGAACCCAGTTTTGTCCAGGATGACCTAGCATAACCTGGAAGCAGATTTTTTTGCGTGTGCATCCTTTAAACTTTTCTTCATTTTTGTTTACTGAGCTTCTGTGGGTGACTGGTTAACTGATCCATTTGCACCCCAACAACAGACTTTAATTATGTGAGCAGTGGATAACTCAATTTTAATGTGACTAATTCAACACTTTACTGGACTAACTTAGTCTTGAAGAGATGAATAGGAACTCCCTGAGCTACTACTACCCTTGATTCTTAATTTTCTACTGGAGACACTGAGCAAAGAGTTGGAACATATATTTGCTTCTACAATAGACAGCTGAAGAAATTAACTTCTCAAGGCTAGCTTTATAAAGAAAAAAAAAAAAAAGGAAAACCTTGAAAATGCTTTTGTACCTAGCATTTGTAAGAATCACTTTAACCCAGTTCATATTTTTGTGTGCTAGATATGGAATAGCTCATCAGTCAGTGGAAAGGATTATACCAAAAGGGAGTATCCCCTTCCTGTACACCCTTGTCTTAGGAGGTGTCAAGAGTCACCCTAACACTTAAAGGGTTTAACATTAAAATGTGGAGATGCAGGTTTCTCATTTGAGTCTACACGAATAATAGAATCATTTAGGTTGCAGAAGCCCCACATACACCTACAGGAACAAAGATTTCCAGGAAAGTCTGATCAGAAACATGAACATAATAGTATAACAACAATATAGTACTATGCGAAATGACATCATTATCAAAACACTAAAAAATAAAATTACTGCAATTAATACAATTTAATTATAAAGATTCATGGTGATTGAATGTGGTGACAATCTGCCCCAGGAACTATTCTCCTCTCTTTAAAAGCATTTCTGTCACCTTTTCAAAGAAGCCAGGTAATTCATCCAGTAGCAAAATTAGCGATAAGTGATCTACAAGATGAACAAATAAAAAGTGACAGACTAAGATATCTAATTTTTTTATCATTTTTCAGACTTCTTTCTGCATTTTCTCAGGTGACAGTTTGAACCTTGCAAATATGTGCTAGCTCGTCCCAAAACACTTTTTTTATCTCTTTGTTTTGCAACAGTAGACTTAGATATCAAACACAAACTTGAAAACTTTGCTTAAGACTGTAAGTTATTTAAGGCATGGATCAGTTCCAGGAAGGATAGTTTTGCTATTAAAACTGTGGAGTGGAATGCAAAGGATGGGGGCTCTGCCACTGCCATCAGGTGTGATGTTAAGTCACAATCTCTACTCAGCATCGCACCAAGATGAGCAGCCCCGCTGATCCTGAAAGGCCCTGTGTTTGTTCAGTGTTTACATCACACTTCCCAGCAATTTTTAGCTTGAAAAATAATAACCAATGGAGGAAAACAACACCCTGTTTGAAACTTTGCATTAGGTAGGTGGAGTCACACAGCAACTGGTCGGACTTGGTTGGTGTTATCTCGGATGAAGGCTGACAGGAGATCTCTTTTGGCATTACCCAACACAGCCACAGATGCAGATGGGAATCCAAGCACTGTAGAGCAGCAGAGGGCAGGCGCAGTGCTGGCCTGCTTCTCTCCAGGCTCCTCAAAAAGCTTCTGCAAGGTTTGCCACAAGCTGCTGGGAGGTTGACCCTGAGAACTTGCTCTGAGCCTTGCCAAGGTAAAACGGGATGCACTGGAGCCAAGAACATCTAAGGAACTGAAATAAGGATCATGATGATGAGGTTTGGGGTATTTGGTCAGTGGCTGGAGGAGAGGAGATGGAAGCAGGACATGCTTGAACCTGCACTTGGTTTCACAGGGATGAACTCTTTGCTCCTAACAGTGTGTTATGGACTTCAGGAGACTGGGAAGACTGGTCAGGAAGGGGTTGCAGGTCTCCGCCTGTGCAGCACTGTTGGATGATCTGGGCATGACATTAGATTTTTAAAGAATTATCTATTTTCCTCTGAAGATAAGTTGCTCATGGTAGGAGTGAGGCTATACTGAAAGACCTTCCCTGCTTCCCCTAGGAGTAAATGATGGGTTCCATTTACTCCGATGCTCACCTATCAGCTGGTGATTAAGTGATCAGGCAGATGAGGGCTGATAAGCATACATGGCTGATAGCAATGATCAAAATGAGTTTTCAAGACTATCTCTATGATTAATGAGCACAAATTAATTTTGTTCTTGGGGGTTTTTCTAAATACAATCATTGAATGACAGTTCTGTGAGAAACTTTTCTATGAAATCCTGGGACAAACTTCACTCTGTAAAAATGTATTGTTGCAAATCCTGTAAGAATTTAATTTGCATGCCCATAAACTGCAGATCTACAGAGAAAAAAGTTTGTTTGTCAAGGACAGGCAGATGATCTTTAAGGATTCCTAAAGGATACGCTGATTATACAAAATCTCCATGGCGAGCAGAAATAATCCCAAAGCTATTTTCTTGAAATCTTGCTATCTTTGAGAAAGTGTTGCTTTTTTTGGATCTAACAGTAAATGACTGAAGTACTGAGTTTCAAGGGGTTGTAATGGATTAAGGGAACCTTTAGGTGAATTCCAGGTTTTAACTTCAATTATGTTTGAATTGTGTTCTTATTCACTTCAGATGTTTGCAGTATGGATCACTACTCTTTTTCTTCTCAATGCAGCCAGAGGTGAGACATATAATGAATAAAGTCTATAAACAGTAAAAATTATGTGCAGCTTACACCAGGATATCTGTATTCTAGAAAAAGTATGTTCATTGGAAAGGATTTAACATAAGCCTTCATTAGGACCACTGAGTCACGTCAAGTCTTTCCCACATTTAACCCACTGCTCTTTAATTCTGTAAAGGTTTTTGCAGCTAGCAAACAGAATGGGAATTAGAAATGTATTTTTATATGTGAACTGATAATGAAATTCTTCCAGAACATTTTTCCCCTACCCACCCCCAATGCACTCATAGTAGCTACAACCCTGGTAAAGAAAGCCTGGGCACCTACTCTTCACAGTGCTATGTAGAGACCAAGAAAATAGTCTTGGTCCAAAATACCTCCTTAATGACAGGAAAGAATAGTCTTTTTAATAGCAATAAAAATTATTTGGGATTTCACAACTGTTGTGCTATAAGAGTGTGGAAGGATGACAATTAATGGCAACACCCGTATGTCATATTTGCACCATTACTGTATTAAAGGCACAATAGAAATTGGGAAACTGGTCCTCCAGGCACAGACTGCACTTCCTGAGGAAGTGCTTTGCTCTAAGCTTCCACTCAAATTCCACTTTGCTGCTTCCACTAAAATCTTACGGTGATAAAAAAATGAGGGAGATGTTTAATGTCCATTGTGGAGCAACTATTTTAATGTTTTGGTTTCTTTTTGCTCCTTCATGAACTGTTGTGCAAGAAATAACGACTTCGGTAGTGCCTGGAGCATTAGAAGTGATTTGAAGGGCTACTCTGTGCTCACAGCAAAAGCCGGTTTCTTCTCTGGATCAAGATTTTGTTGTCTTTTTCCAAGGGCTGTGGTAACAATGTGTTCGACCAAACACATCCTGCATTCTCCTGAGTTCACCAAGCTGAGCTCCAGGCTCTGTTTGCAGCAGGAAACACTCCTGGAGTTCAAGTCCTTGCTACAAGCACCAGAGCACAGCTGAGTCCCCTAAGGAAAAACTCTCACAGGTGCCATCCTAATCTGAATCAGGCACATTTGTCTTTCCTGGAGTAAACACTCTCCTGCCCGCTTCGTGTACAGAACCTGTGACATTCCCTGAACACTAATACCTTTCTTTGTGTACCTCAGGAAGGGAAGTTTGCTACAGAAGGCTTGGATGCTTTTCAGATAGCCCCCCTTGGGCTGGGATCCCGGGGAGACAACTGGCAGGCTTGCCCAGCTCTCCAGATGATGTGAACACGAATTTCCTCCTTTACACCAGAGATAACATGGTGAAATACCAAGTAAGAAACTGCTTTGTTTTTAAATACTGACAGTGTGCAATACATTCAACAAATTCTAGGGACAGTTTCCTTTCTCACATATTTTTGCTCATAAGACTCCCAGGAGAACCTCCAATTCTATATTAGACACATGATAATTTTCTTCCATCTTTTTTCCTTTTTCCTCATTTCAGCTCTCTGAGGAGCCAGGTATATTTACAACATATTAATCACAGCCCTCCAACACAAGTTATTACATGTAAAAGGCTCCAGAGTTAAGGGTTTTTATGTAAATGGCAGTCACAAACAGTGGAAGTGTTTATTAAGTCACTTCAGAACAAATCCAACTCCTCCAGCTGAGAGGGCCTATGAGGTTTTAACAAGTCAGTCTTTCACTGAAGGTGAGATGTGTGCTAATTAGTGCATGACATCCCACTTTTAAATCAACAAAACCATAACAAAAAATATGTAAGAGCTAGTAGTTAGAATTTCTTTAAAAGAAAATAATGTCTTCTTTCTCAATGCACACCAAAATACCTACAGCCTCTAACTTGGTAAGCCTGGTGGGCTTTCCCATAAAATATAAATGAAGCAATGAACGTCTTATCTTCAAAGGAAAAAAGAAAGAAAGATAGGTATAGTTTCAAAGTCAATCACATAATACCTTTCAGGAGATGCTATCTTTGCATATCTATGGCCAAGTTTGATAAAATCTTGTACTTACACAGCATGTTGTACCAGTATATCTCAAAGCAGTGTGCAAAAGATGCCAGTATCATTAGTTCAATTAGCCAGAGCAAGTGAATCATTTGTTGAAGTGATTAATTGATTTCCCCTCAGAAGGCAGTTTAGGAATGAGAAATAAGACCCATCTCTTCGGGGCTCAGATCCATGCCTTAACCGTTGGGGTACTCTGCCCTCTATCAAAATGTAGTGGGATGGAGCAGTCACATCCTTGTTGTGTTTGTTGGTTGTTTGGCTTTTTTGGCACAGAGAATTTCAGCCACAAACCCTTCAACTATAAAAGCTTCGAATTTCCGAACACACAGGAAAACTCGCTTCATTATACACGGCCACCTCGCCGGAGGAGATCTCCCCTGGATACCAAGCATATGCAGGGTAGGTACAGCTATTGTTTGACAGTCATTTTGCTTGTATTTGAAAAGTCTTGTATTTGAAAGTCTGAATATCCACCTCTGGCTTAAAATTCCCACGTGAAATTTACACCTCTGTTCCCTTGTTAATTCAGGGCATATGTAAGGAACACAAAAGTCAGAATGAAGCCCAGTTCCACATGATGACCCTCTTGTTCCTGGCTATGAGTACAGCACACTTCAGCCTTCTGCTGAATGCCCGTTTGCTGCATTCACCTCCCCAGGGAAAGCTATAATAAATTGATTTTTCAATTCCTTGCCAATAATAAAGGGGAAAAAAGAGTAAGTTTTCCCACCTCAGCAAAAAGTCACAATAAACGTGTCAGTTTCAGTGAGGCATTTGATCTAATAAAACCAAAAGGCTTTGTTCAGCAGATTGGTTTCATTTTACTCTGGCACACTTCTAAAATGAAATTGTATCAGAATAAAAAACAAAATCAGAAAGTTCCATTGGCAGAAGTGGATAAATGGAATATTTTGGTTATAATGTATGACTTTAGGGCTGAACAATTCAATTACAAATTTGAGAATCCTTTTAGACAATCCAAGCATAAAAAATTTGAAGAATAAATCCTGGACCTCTTTTGGTAACAGGGGTACTGTCATCAAGAGAAGTTGGTACCTTAGAGCCAACCAAGGTATCTGGAATGGAAAAAGGAGCTGAAGGATGCTTGTGAGCGTCCTCTAATCACTGGTTCCACTCTGCCTCCTTGTGTTGATCTATGGCATCAGTAGGAATTACTAAAAATGTGTCTTCACTGGTCACACAAACGAAACAAAATATAGTTTACATATGCCCTGCTACAATTGTAATTAACGCCTGTTTGCTTCTTCTCTGTTGCTTTTCTGTTCTCCACCAGCTCATGTTCCACACTGAAGATGTGAACTGCATTTTGACAGACTGGAGGGGCGGCTCCAGTGGTCTGTACACGGACGCCGTCAACAACGTCCGCATTGTGGGGGCCGAGCTGGAGTACCTGGTGAACTTCCTGGAGGTAAAAATATCCCTGGAATGTGAAAGCCAGTGCATATTCCACATGGTAAAGGTTGTGCTCAGAGTGGCACCTTCAGGTTTGATCCAATAGAGACAGGAAGAACAAGAAGTAGCCACTAAAACAGCTCAAAATGCTATAAAAGGGCTCTAATCCCACACAAATAAAAATACCTGCTTTAGTGTCATAATCAATTTTGAAAAACTACTCTAACATGACTTTTCATCAGTTCAAAAGTTTGAAAATCTGAAATGAAGAATTAAATCCCCTAGATTTAGTATATCAGGATAAGATGGTAAATAGCAAACACCCTGAAAATGAAGAGGGTGGGATGAGTGGGGAGTTGCTTCTCTTTAGGCAGAGATCCCATCACCCAGAACTGTAACTTTCCACCTGGATACTCGCCTCCATCACCCAGTGGTCTGGCCATGTCCTGGCACCACATGGGGACAAGCTGCAGTGTCACTGGTTTGTACCCCCACACTGGCTTTTTCTCCTTTCCATAAATTTTCACAGAAAGACTACGGCTACTCTCCTGCCAACATCCATTTCATCGGCCATAGTCTTGGAGCACACGTTGCAGGGGAAGCAGGGAGGAGGAAACCTGGCATTGGAAGAATAACAGGTACTGCAGCCACTTCGGCTGATAAAACTTTGTATTTTCACACAACTTGAGAATAAACACACAATACAGACTGCAATGTTCTGGCTTGTCATAAATAAAAATGTCCAGCCAGCATGGTGGCACACAAGTCATGACACAGTCACACATCACTTTATTTTAAAAACTCACTATTTTCTGTTTTCCTTCCCCCCCAGTCAGTTCTTTTCTCTGCACAGACATTGCTTTGTCTAAGCCATGCACACAGTGAGCAGTCACACCAGCAATTCAAGGAACTGGGATCAGAGTTGTGTTTCTTTATCTCCAAAGAGACCTCACTGACACTGAAGTGAAGGGATACCATTTAAGACCAAGATATTCTGGAAATAAAAATAGACTTCTTGCCAAAAAAAAAATTCATAAATAAATCTACATGCTCAGAGTAACATATGTAGGTTTCATATTTTTCAATAAAATGACAAAAATAACCCAACAAACCAAACCAAACCTCTTCTTATATCATTGTTCCCAAAAATAAGCCAAGCAGCCATCAGCATTTTACTGCGCTGCAATGCCTTCAGTCAGCTTTCTATTAATACCCTGCCAGTTCTTCTAGCTGTGGACCACAAAATGTATTTTTATATGTGGAGTAAAGGCAGAAATGTAAAGATCTATAGTGTACACAACCTGCACGTTATATATATGTAGTATTATTCACTCAATCAGATGTATCTCCCTTCATTTAGGTTTGGATCCAGCTGGGCCCCTTTTCCAGTACACTCCCACAATGGTTAGGCTGGATCCTTCGGATGCAAAATTTGTTGATATAATTCATACTCATGCTGGTCATCTGTTCTTTGACTTTGGTAAGTTTCCATGCAAAGGCTGCCATTGGCACGTAGCTTGGCCACAGAATACCTGAGAGTGATCTGCCAGGATCCACTGTGCCTTTCAGCTCCAGGGATTCTTCAGACTTGTGGTCACCTGGATTTTTACCCAAATGGTGGGAAGAAGATGCCAGGATGCAACCAGCTTCGTGTGCCTCCTGCAACTCAGGATATCAATGACCTGATGAGAGGTAAATGTGTTTTAAAGAAGTAATACCACGTTATAAGTTACAGTTAGAAACAAAGGCTAGGATAAGGTAAGACCTTTGAATGTATATGTTATTTATGTAGCTCAGATTTGGAACAGGGAGACAGTGCTGAAAAATGGAACATTTGAAGCTGCCTCTGAAATACCCTCCACTTTCCTAACCAAGGCAAATTCCAGATGAAAACTTCAGTTAAAGCATGCAAAATTGTTCATCACAAGCTTTATAAGAGCCTGCCACTGTGCTGACAGGCTGACCTCAGTGGGCATTCCTCACACGAAGGACTGGTAAAATTTCATTCATGGATAATCCAAAAATGAGTATTTTTAAATCTGAGCTCTCCTTCTCCCTAGTAAGACATCACTCCCAATATTACTGGGATTCATCCATGCCATTAAGCTTTAGTCTCTTCAAAGGGAACAATCCAAGGTTAGAAATATAAAAGATGATAAAATGACTGCTCCATTAGTAGTTCTTCAAAGAAAGCTGGACAGTTAATCAGAATTACCCTGGGATCCAGTATAATAGATCCACAAAATCCTATCTTCTGGTCCTAACCTACAGAAATGAGAACATCTGTTATTCACAGCTAAATGTTTTGAAATCCCTACCACTAGTTAAATAATTTGCTTTCAAAAATGCTCCCCCTTAGAACTCGTCAAGAACTTAGTAACAAAGAGAACTGAAAGCTGGCTGTGCTCAAAGTCACTTGGAACAAAAGCACTTTCCAATTGGAATGCATAAAAATGTCTGTATTTTCATCAAAAAAATAAATATTTTCCGGAGGCATTTCACAGGGCTCTTTGCAATGTTTTGTGAAGGAGAAACTCAGCTTCACTGAACTTGAGCAGATGGAGTTGCTTGTTCATGCAGCTCCTAAAAATACAGACAGCCTTAACTCCCTCCTCTTGGTTAAACCTTACTTTGTTTGGTAACCTCTCTTTTCTTTGCTAATGTTTATATTTATGTAGTGCTTTTATGTATGAAGTGCTTTAGAAAGAATAGTTAGTGACTTTTTTCCGACGGTTTTTGATGCAGTAGAGAGAATCTAGGTGTTAAGTGAATTTGCCACTAACATAATTGAGCCAGCTGTAAGAGCCAAGGCTTTAAAAGCACAAACCCTTCTGAATTAAAGAAGGAGCTGTAAAGAAAGCATACTCAGGAAGCTGTGATGATGGAATTATTTTCAAGAAAAACAGACAACAAGTACTTTTCAGTGAGGTTTTAGTGTGTTTTTTCTTCTTTCCTTATGTAAAGAACAGTGTGTCAACTGGTCAACACCAACTGGTCTGTCTTTAAGATGCATAAATATTGCTATTAAGGGAAATTTTGATTCACTGTAAACTGTGCTAGCTTGCAACTACTTCAGTGCCTCCCAGACTTCCCCCTGTGGTTTGGTGAGCTCCCACCGCACACTGAAGCAGAATAGAGCCCATTTTTATACAACCAGCCTAACTTTAGTATATTGTGTTTTGATGTAGGAGAGTCCTCGGGATCAAGGAAGACAACATTTGCTATAAAGGACGTGTAAATATAACCCAAATAGCACTTTCTTCTTTCCTTACTAGATGCTTGTAAATTTCAATCCGATGGGAAGAAGTCTTGTTTCAAATAGCTCTGACAAAATCAAGGACATACTGCCAAACATCCTGCTTTTCAGAGAATTTCACAGAATTGCTATCAAATGGCAGCGGATTTTCTAGAGCTTAAAACCATCAAAAGCCACTGAATTTTAAATAATTGCTAAAATTACCTTTAATTCTAGAAATTAGTGGAAACTGTGATTTTACAGAATACCGTGTTCTGATAACTGTAAGAAAAGGAAAACTACTCCATTGTAACTACTGTATGCTTTACAAAAACTGTAGCTGTGAAATATTCCTGTCTTTGAAATATCAAAGGGGAATACTCCTAAATGCTTCTGGTTTCACCTTGGTGCATCTCCTTCTCTGTTAAAAACTACCTCTTTCCAACAGAAAAAAAACCATGTAGGCATAAGTACACCTTCTTACTCCAAAACCAAATAATTCACACTTTAAATGATTTTTAATTATTGCTATTTCTTTTACCTGAGACATCAGTCTATGTGCAAGTGCTTTTGAGGAAAAGAGACCCACGAATGTTGCTTTGACATGGACTTTATGTTTATGTGTAGCTTTAATCGCTTTTTATCTGTTGGGTTTTTTGGTTTTTTTCTCCTCCAGCATATAGATCTTTTGGATGTGGACATAAAAGAAGTCTCAGGTATTATGCTGAGAGTATCATCACTCCAGATGGATTTGTTGGGTACCAGTGTGACACATACCGAGAGTTTGTACTGGTAAGTACCGGGTCTGTATTTATCTGAGGGCCTATGGCCCTGCCCTTCTCCTTTTAATAAATTTTGGGACAACTTCTACATTTGGGATCATGGGATATGGGCACAGGGGACATTCAGAACCACTGACTACCTTCATCCAGACCATACCCAAACCCAGGCAATTTCACAATAGACAAGTGATGATGATAATTTAGCCTTTTATTCACCAAATGCGCAAATAGCCAAAGGTGCACAAATACCAGTTTGAACAGAACCTCCCACATACCAAAACTGAGCTACCTAACTATAGTAGTGCTATTTTTTCCAACTGCAATTAATCTGCTTTCATGCTTATCTTTTTTTACCTTTTTTTTTAATGGATGTCAAGGTCTTGATCTGATTGTCTGATCTATGTAGGTAAATTAATTTCATTAAGGCTCTGCATGGCAATAAAGGATGAAGAGCAGACAGAACAAATCCCAAATTGAAAGCCCAACCTTCAGTATTCCTAAACATAAGTATTTTTACGTATGAGTTAGATATCCAGCCAGCCCACCTTGGAAATGTGGTTACTCATCCTATAACTACCAGAAAACCTTCCAGTGGACCCTGTGAGAGATGAATATATTACCTGGATTTTACAGGTCAGGTAGCAAGGCACAACATTTGTTGTGGTATTTACTTACGGTTTCTGCAAGACCGCAAGGAATTAGACCAGATTTCCAACCTGTTTCTCTCTGATTTTCAGTCAGATGAAATAAGCTGACTGACCATCTCAACACTTTTTCCAGCCACAATGATAAATGCTGAAGATATGATCTCAACTGTGAAGCAAGTACCTGTTTAAAAAAAAAAAAAAAAAAAAAGCTGGGAAAAAGCTGAAATACCCAAATTTCTTAAAATTTAAGAAGCAAGATTAAAATAGGTGATGTCTTATAACACACATTTTTGTTTTCCCCACAGGGAGAGTGCTTTCCGTGTCCAGAGGAAGGATGCCCACTGATGGGCCATTATGCTGATAAGTTTTTACATAAAACTGAGAAAGAACAGCAAAAGGTTTATTTAAACACAGGGCCCTCCCCTCCATATGCTCGTAAGTGCTCATTTTGTGGTGTATTCTAAAGTGGCAATGAATTATGTGTGAAAAAAGGGCCTTACACTCCTGCAGAGCTGCTGCAGTTAACTAGTTGCACTCAATAAAACATCTAGAATTTTAGGTGTTAGGAACATGCAGTACCAGCATTATTTGGGAAAGCTGAGATAATTGTAACAGCAGATGAAATGATGCTCACCCTTGGGTTAAACTTGGTTGTTACATGATGGCTTCAAAACATAAAGCTATAAAGCTGAAATTGGGAGAAATGTTATGCTGGAAGTGCATAATTTCAAATTTTAAAATGTTGCATTGTTTTTATTGGCAAAAGTTTATAAAACTGGAGCATTTTGGGATATTTTTGCCAAGCTCATCAAGTCAAAATGGCAGGGAGCTATAAGAAACACAGTTTTAGTTGTGATTAATGTAGAAAGAGCCACAGGACTGGGAAATAGGAAAATTAATAAATAAACTGTAATTCATCACAGGTGTTTGCTTATAAGCATATTTATGCAATCCTTTTCCCTCTCTTAGAGACACTGAAACATATGAGAAATTTTCCCCTTAGGAAAGAAATCTCCTTACAACCATAATCCATTTGATTTTGCTTTCAAAGGCTGGCGAAAAGAGATACGTGTCAAAGTATGTGCAACAGAAACCATGAAGGGAAATATAGACTTAGCCTTGACTGGAACTAATGGGATCAGGAAGAAATACACCATTGACAAGTAAGTTTAATGTGGCTGTTGAAAACGTGGCTCTATCGTTGTTATCATATGGAATGTATACACAGCTATTTTTACTTGCCTCACCTTGTTCTGTGTGGTCTGTGATTTACACTGGTAATAAAAGTAGCTGTTAAGTGATTGAAGTTCCCCGTGCTACAGATTGTGGTAAAAATCTGCTTGCTGGTCTCGTTTTCTTTTGCTTTCTGAGGTTGATGTTAGCATAGCAAAGTGGGCAAGAGCTCTGTGGCTGCTGCTGGACTCAAATATGGTTTGGTGATGTCTGAGAGGACAAAGAGCTCAGTGATACAGAGTAATTTAATTATCCCCTCCTCTGGGGAATACGTGAATAAGAAAGTTGCAGCTTGCCCATGAACTGTGCTGGAATATGGGATTCCTGTCCACTCAGCCTGGCTTTTTCCAGTAAATGTGAATTTAAATCTCAATAAAGAGATGCTGGTCAGCAACCCAGCTTCAATATTACAAAACCAACCTCCTCTGTGTTTGAACACTACCCTATAACTGGTCTCTGGTTATAAATACCCCACTGCAGCAATACACCTGCGGATAATTTCAATGTTAATGTCACACTGCAAGTGTGTTCTGTTAGAGTGAACAGTGATAGCACAGAACACACTAATGTAAACTATAATTTTCAATTTCCTTCATGGTTGAGAGCAACCAGAAACACTGAGAGAACTTTTTGACTTGGATTTACTTGAAGATAGATCTTGTTTCTCAAAAGTAATGTATAGAATAAACCACGGCCATACAGACAAAGGCTGTGCTAACTGATAGAAGTGTTTTCATCCTGAAAGGCACAGGAATTTTGGGAACTCTATAAAAAAAGTTCATAAAATTATAACAATAGTATTCAAAACTCCAACTCCCATGGTAGCCCACAGCTCATCTCCCTTACTGCCCACACTGAAGCTTTTCTTTTCCCCATCATTTGTGTAAAACACTGAGCATCATTCCTGTGCTTTTCCCTTGGCAGGGGAACTTTCAAACCAGGCAACACATACTTGAACTACATTGATACAGAAATTTCTGGGAACATTTCAAAAGTTGAGTTTCTCTGGCAAAAGCGTCTAGGTCATGTAGACAGAGGCTGCATGGGAGCTGAAGAAGTCACAATAATATCTGGGGAAAATGGACATACGTAAGTACCCAATCTAGTGGTGTTCCAGAAAGGTAGAAGTTTTCTCCTAAACTGCAGTTTCATGTGCCCTGCTCTCCATTAGCACATAGCACAGCACTCAGAAACAGCTCTGCAGGGCTCAACATTGTACCTGCCTGGGCAGGGTACCTCATGCTGACTCCAACCTGCACCCATGGGCCTGGCAGCCACTGGCATTTGCAGGACATTAGATACACTTTTGGAGCATACCTCTTGTTTAGTTTTAACCAAAATTAATCCAGCTGATGCATCCACCCCACTCTGTCATGTAAACCTAAGTGTGGTAAGTGGGGAAAACAGAGTGAGCAATTCCCTTCAAAAGCGCACTGCTGTCTCAAATGAAAATGACAGTGGAGTCTGATCATAAAGGCAAACACATCCTAGATGTTAATAATTAGTCATTAACTAGTAAGTCTCTAAAAAAAAGTAATTTGATAACACACACTTTCTGTTCTCACTCTACCGGAATTCATGCTTTGACCTAACATGAAATAAAAACAAAATTTATACTGGTTATGTTGGGCTGCTGCTATGAAAATGTCCCATTTTACTGACAAATATTTTCCCCCTTTCTCAGGTCCGTGTTCTGTGGGTGTGGAGCAGTGCAGCCCAGCATGTGGCAAGCCCTGGCTCTTTGCTGAGGCTGGGCCAGGAATGCCTGGAACGCTGCAGCAGCCCTCACCAGCTGGATGAGGACACTGCGGTCAGCAGCCAGGGATTAACGAGGCTCCCTCAACAGACTTAGAGAAATTTGCCCGGCCCACTACAAAAGCTCTGTTTCCCAGTTAGTGCTGTCAGCTTTGCTCCACACAGGGCAGTTACACTCCTGTGAATTGTGGTCATGATGACAGATAACATGTATGTTAATAGAAACTAGCTGGGATTTTTTCTGTGCCTGAAACAGGCATCTTCTTTATCAGAACTGTATTGTGCTACTGAGGAACTTGAATTTTCTGGCAGTCTTCAATAAGAAACTATTTTCTCTTTACCAGTGAAGCTGAGTTTTCCAACTCTACTATGCCTTTGTGACAATGCTGAGGTCAGGCTTGAGCTACAGTATTTGCATTAGCATTGCCACTCCAAATTTGTCAGAGTTTTGATTGTACTGATTAGCAAAACCAGACAACGAAGAGTTATCAGCATTGACCAAAACAAGATAAGGTTCCTTTGTTTCAACACAAGCTATCCACAAAAATTCTTTCATTTTTTGATTACCAGCTGTTGTCTAAGGCACGCAACTAATTCTTTCCTCTGATGTGAGGTTTATCATTTGGGTGCAGGAATTATGTGTATCAATCACATTGGGCAACTCTGTTCTGCCCCATGCCGACAACTAGCTATTGCAGAAGGCTTCCAGTGAGGTTCACCAAAGGTGGTGTGTTACACAAGGCTGAATGTGGCTGACGAACAGGTGTGCTTCAAATTATGCAGCAACACCTTTGAGATGTCAGAGCCCCATCACCTCCTGTGAAGCTTGCTGAAGGATCTTGCTCAGGATATTTGATAAATCAGGTGTCTGCCTTCTCAGAGTCACTCCTCAGTACCCTTTATTTATCATCTCCCCACAAGCAGGATGGGACCAGAAATCATCTTGAGCAGGAAATTCATCCTTCTTCACCCCTTAAGGAAACTTTTTGGCAAGATGCCCTTCTTGAGCAAGAAGGGGCTCCCTCTTCTGTGCTCCCCTGGAGAAATAAAAAAACCCCAGGTACTTCTACACAGTTTGGAAATATCTGTAACTGGTAATTGCCATGAACCACGCATGGCTCTCTGCCACAGAGTTGCACAAATTAAGGAGACTTTTATTTTGCCTTTCTTACAGTCAGGAAATGAAGCAAAAGAAATGTAAATATTTTCCTCAGGATCACAAAAACCTGTGCAGCAGGGACAGGAACTGGGTTTAATGGCGTGAACAGGGGTGTGATCAGTGCCATGTAAGGCATCGCTCCTCACAGGAAGGAAACAAAGTCCTATTGAGCTCAAGACTTCTCTAGAGCCCATCCTCTCCTGCCTCCATACTTGACTGTGCCACTTTTGCAATGCTAAAAACAAATTTGATGTTTTTGTGAATGACAAATCATATTATTTCAAAAATACAAGTTTCATTTTGTTTAATTTTAAGCTTTTTTTAAAGATTTCAACAGTGTTCTGACAAAATGTGGCAGTTCATCTGGGCTGCTGATTTGCACTACAAGTGTGGTACAGCTGATTAGACCACTTGAAAATATGAATTTTTCTCACCCAACCAGTTCAGCTAAAACTAAAACATTGCATTAATTTCTGCCCCTTATGTTGTTCTGTTTTCATTCTTTTCATGTGGTATTTCTTGAGTTAATTTTTAGTCTTTGGTATAGTAGACACCAACACAGCCCTTCTTTGCTACTATATTTTTAGACAGAACAAGAAAGATTTATTTTTATAAGATAAAGGTGAAAAAACCACATTGACAGCAGCTGTGTTTTGCTGGTAGCAAATAGTCGTCCTCCTTGTTTTTTTCTCTATCGAAAATTTAAAATTGTTCCTTGTATGAAATCTTTGGATACTATCCCTTTGTATTAATGGTGCTACTCCAAATAATGCAAGGGTTTGATATTTCATGAGACAATCTGCCTTTGACAAAGCCCTGGACAGGCAATTCTTTCATATCTTTACAATAAGGTTGGCCATCTTCTCAGAACAATTTAAATTGAATCATTAAAATGTCAAGTGAGACACGCCATTCAATATGTTTGGTTGTCATATGGAGAGGTAGAGCTTTTTAAAAGCAAATGTGCCTAATTTCTCCAGGAATTTAAGGACACAGTATGATTTGCATTCAGTCTTTTACATTATTTAAATATTTTGACAAACCATAAAAGCTTCAGAACTACAATAAAAATTTAATTTTATACTCTTTAAGCATGTGTTCACTACAAAAATTATGCCAAAGGTAAATTGATAAGAAAGTCATTATGAAGATTTCAGCCTCAGTCACTTCTCTGTTGTGACACTCTTTCAACAATGGCGTAAGGTAAAATAACTACACAAACAAACCTCTTAAGCCTTTTATAGAAAAAGGGACAGCAATAATTAGCAATCCAAAATATGAACTCTATGGTCCACTTACATCATCTTTATGTAATTTATATGTGATGTCAGAAAAATAATTTTAGGAGAGAACCCATGGTTGTCATCAAGGCATATGTGCAGACGTGCTAATGAGAAAAGGGCCATTTTTGTCAGAATAACCTGTTAACAAAAATAAAATACTCTACTGCATAGCGCAGCAGTTTCTCTTCTTTCCAAAATCACAGCCTATCAAAATGCCCCTCATAAATATTTGTGAGCCCGGAACTAAAATAACAAGAATAATTAAAATTAACTGAATAGGACTAATAGGCAGAGAGCTCAGCATTCAGATTGTGCAGTTGTCTCTTTTCCTGCTTTTGAGCCTATATTTTTCTGTGGCTTTTTAGATTTTTTTCATGCTACTCCAATACACTACAATATATTGATAAAATCCTTGCAAGATAACCCGAAATTTGCAGGAATAAGCCTACCAAGATCTTCTGGTCTTTCATCTTCTTTTTTTTTTTTTTTCCTACAGCAGGCTCCAACTCCCAAATATATGTTTACTTATAGAAATTTAAAAAAAACTTTGGAAGATAATTTTGCTGAGGCTTTAATGCAGTCAGGGTATTCTGTGCAGCCTCTGGGTCTAACAGTTGTTTGACAGGCTGCTGGGACAGAAGCAAAGCCAAAAATCTTTGCGCATTCCCAACATTTATTGGAGTTATTCTTCCATAACCAAAGCTGACTGGAGTTGGAGTTGCCACTAAACAACTGACCTGTCACTGACCTGTCAGTAAATCTATCTGGATGGAGTCTCTACAAAACTTGGGGCTCTCTTATTCTCCTTTTGTCATAACACAGTATCAGGGAACTTTGTAATTTCAAGTAGTCTCCAAGCTGCTTTAAGTTGCTCTGTTTCCAGTAATTAGGGAGCAGAAGTTGATAGCATGCCCAAATCTCTTTTTATGGCATATTTCCAGGACAAAACAGAGCCAATAATCTGTTCCTTATCTTCAGCTATCAAGGATATAAAACCTTCCAGAAGGAACATGGCTCATCACCAGCCCATGCACAAACAGAGCACGCCCATGTTGCTGTGCTGAGGAACACAAACCTCTCCTCCCAGCTGCCGCAAGGGTCTTGCAACACTGGAAGCGTAAGCAATATGTGAAAATACAGGCTGGCAGTGGTGTCATCCCAGAGTTTTCTCCTTTTTTTTGTGGCACTAGGAAAGCTTGGGACCAAATGGAGATGTCCAGAGCGCTAGATGATTAACTTCGTTCTGAGCCACTGGGCTGTAGATGAGCTTGTCAGAGCCATGCTTTTATGAAAATACATATTCAAGATTTGCATCTGCCTTTCAATTTGCAAGGCAAATCTATAGTTATTCCCTTTTCTCTCACCTGATTCTTTCAAATAAGTTTAACTCTCTAACATTAATAGGAGATAAAGCATTCTGAATAGTGAACTTCACCCTCTTCCCTTTAATTCTGCCCATTACTTGTAAAGAAAATCTGGCTGTACCTAAGGACTCTCCTCTGCCTTAGGTTACTTTCACCATCTGCTCTAAAATTCCCTTTTCTAGTGCTATTTCCTTCAAATACTATATTCCATAAATCTCCAGCCCACAAAACCAATAGTTAATATTATCTTTGCTTGCTTTGAGTGATTTAATTAACAGCCAGCGTGTATTTTGGAAAATCATAAATATTTATAACTTCCAAAACATTCCTTAAATTGCTGTTGTGTGATACCGGAAGGGATATACTAAGGCAAATTGGTTTTGTCTCTATTCAATTTAAAATTTGTTCACTTGACAAGAAAGAAAACACTGGAGTTAAATAGAAATATCAAGCAAATCTTTTGTTCTTGGCTCTGCCACTCAGATATGGCAGGTAAGATTCTCCAGGGAGCTGAGTGGTCTTTGTCTATACATATCAGCAATTCCCTAGGGGATGGAATACACAAAGCTACTTCCAGATGACCTCCATCCAACCTAAGAAATTCATTAACCATCTTCAATCTAAAATTGAAATGGCAGCCAGAAAAATGTTGCTTTTACAGTTTTATACACTTATCCTTCTATGAAAGCCCCATTAATTTATATATTGCTGTACTCGAAACGCAGTTTCTGAGATTCCTTTGGAGAACATGATTCTGAGTGAGTGTTTTGATCCTCTTTTTCCCACCTATGTGAAGGCCACTGCTACCAAAATGCATTTATGTCCTTGATAATTCTCAGGCTGACATTTATAAAACCACTGGATGTGTTCACTTGCACATTGTCAGAGGCAGCTGCAAAAGCCGGACTTTTCTTCCTGCCCACTAAAATCTGTTGTTCCTCTTAAGACATAGAAACAGGCCCAGAAAAACTGACCATTCCTAAAAGGAGCTGTGCCTCAAAACCCTACTACGTGGGTTAGAAATTATTTTTACTATTAATTCTGGCTCGTCATACTGGCCTACATTAACTTAATCACACCACTGCATATTCCCTCTGAAGTACACTGACAGTGAAACTCGGTGGCACTGTTTCAGCACTCACTCACAAAGACTAACTCTGTGGAAAGAACAGCAAAATATATGAGCATATCCAGCAATCCTGGTCCCCTAAAAAATGTTTCGGAGAGGTCTGATCTCCACACAAAGTTGTCCATCAGATTCTGAAGATGTCTCATCATAAGTAGAGGCAGCAGTTTCAGTGGCTGTTTTGCATTTAACTTACAGGCCAGAACTTTGACATGAGGCACACGAGGGCACACGACATTCCTTATCTCTTTTCCTTGGCTCCCCAAACTCATTCCTCCCCAGACTTATCTAATGAGCTGCATCGTTCAGAGGAGATATGTGTCCCGTAACTGCTGCCAAATCTCCATCTTCCAGTCAATGAAGGTAGACTCGAGGGTGGAGAATTTCTAATTAGCTGGATCTCTTCTGTCTTATCAGAAATTACCCACGCATTGTCAATGTAAGCAGCAGTTAAATATGAGATGCAGTCCCTTACTGGCCACTGCTTCCTCCACATTCCTCCGAGACTTCTTCCTAATGATTATTTTCGTACATGGCACTGCCTTGCACCCCTCTACCAACAAGAACCAGACCCAGACTCAACCATTGCTGTAGGTGCCATGTGCCACAGGGAGTGACAGACACTCCTGGCTCTGTTTTTACAGTGCCTTGCAGGCTGATTGCCTTGTATACAATTCAGCATGGGGAGGAACACTTTTTGGATGTTATTTCTTCTGTTTTGGTGAAATATCTTCTTTCAGGCAATGCACATATCTCAGGACCACAAATTGCCTCCTTATGTGAACCATAGATCTGGCCCAAGTTACTTCCTGCCCTCAGGCTCTTGAACCACTCTTTAATTAAGGGTGACAGTTGCTCCTACAGAGTTGCCTGGGCAGGTGATTATGGCAGCAACCATCCTGCAGATAGCACTGTAGGAACTTGAGGCCTTGCTCAGGAACTGAAAGAACTGGATTCTGACATGGCTGTGACTCACAATCTCCAGAGCACAGAGGAGAATCTGGGATTTACATGATGGACAAGTCATGAAAAGATGGATGACATGATTAACATCATCCTTTCCTTCTCCTGAAACAATTTTGAATGAAAGTGCCTGTGGTTTCTCTGAGCTGAGTGGATCACACTAATGTCAGTTTACACCAGTTATATTCAGAGCACGCCAGCTGATAAGAGAGCTTGGTACAGAGACACCTAATGTGTAAATCCCCCACGGCCCAAGAGGACATAGATTAGTCAAAATGGTAGTGGATAGACAGAGCTTGAGTAACTTCACTAGTAAAAGCTATTAAGTGCTCAGATATTTATAATGTACCTAAGTTGTAAGACTATTTTTGTTATTCCCTCTTTTTAAAAGAAGTCAGTCTGCCCTTGATTAAAAAAAAATTTAAAAATATTAAGAGGTTTGATCATATGAAGATGTACAAGGCATGTTCATCAGACAGCTAACAAAAAGAGCTGGTGGGGGACACAGAGCGAGGAAATAAAGCTTCTGCTCTGAACTCCCCCGCAGTGGAAGGTCAGTCATTACCTGTAACGCGAGCTCACAATAACCAGTTCACTCAGGAAAGCATTTCATGTTGGCTGGGATGAATGCTATATAAAACATGTTTGAGGGGGCTCAAACGGCCTCATCTTGCTTTCCTTCAAACTAGCAAAACTTCAGGAAGGGAAAATGTTGATGAATTAGATGCGAAGAGAGACAAGAAAAGGCAACATCTGTTACATGCAGCATCGGGGGGATCATTCTTACAAAGGTTCTCACTCACCCACACCAAGCCTATAATTAGACACCGTGTGGGCAGGTCTGCACCTACTGTCGTGGGACTGATTCCAAGTGAAAAAGGCCGGCAGAGACCAGGATTTGACAGGAAGCTGGCTGAACAGAGCCTGCAAAGCAACAACCCCTTCTGCCTTCAGAGTGGTAAGTGATGAAAAATTGGTGGGGTTTGAGGGCAAGTGTCTGTACAAACTGCAGATCGGGACTGGAGGACTCCAAGGACTCCTTGGCTTAAAAATAGCCAGGCTGAGTGGTATGGTCTGAGTGAACGTGCAAAAAGCAAGCAGCAGCACTCAGAGAGAGACCCTGGCAGCAGCTACGAGGCTTAAAACTTTTCAATTCCAGGAAATCCTAGTAGGAGATGAGAATTTCTGGGCTGTGACAATGCAATGCAGCTTGGAAAACAGGGTGGATTTGGTGGGGCTAAGGTAATTTGAGACTGAATGTATCTCTGTTTTTAAGGAAAGAACAAAATGACAGTATTTGCAGATGGTATTTGGACTTCCTTCATTTTTCGGGGAAAATGCATTAAAACACAAATAACAGAAGAAATTTTAAAAGGAGGATAAAACAGGCTACATATTTAAGCATTATTAGGAGCACTGAAAATTTATAGGGGGAATGGAAAAGGGGAAGAATTATAGAGCTGTTTTTTGGAAGAATGTGAGAAGTGAGACATTTTTGGTAGACTGCTGTGCACAGGGGAACTTGAACTAGTCATTGACAAAGGCTATTCTGCACTTCAGAAATGGCAAAAGGCCAACAGTGTTGGTCTTGGAGTTGACTAAGTTTAAGAGCAGCCTAATCATTGAGACAAATAGTGGAGATCACCCTGGGAAGACAGACAAGTGGCCAGGTGGTGGCTGTAAGTCAGCTGAAGGCTCCCTGGTTACTCAGAATTGGCAAGCCACTTCCCAAAAGTGAATCACGTTTGTTGTTGGCTTGTTTTGGGTTTTTTATGATGCTTGTAGTCAGATTAAATTATAATAATTGTGTCTGTAAACTTGAATGTGTGAATACCAGTGTAAGGTCAAGGTGAGAACCCTATTATTTAGGAAAACTGAGCAAATACTGCGCAGTAGGAAGGAAAAGACTTGTTATTAAACATGTTTTCTTCACTATTATCCTACAATTTCTTTAGGTTGTTCACCAGTTCTAAGCAACTGACCTAAACACCTTAAAAGCCTAAATATCACAGCACTCTCCAACATACCTGCTAACCTTTTATTGGAGCTCTTCCCACATTGAATGCCTCAAGAAAATAATTTGCATCACTATTCTGAGTCATTCAGGTCAATGTTCTAGTCCACTGTTTCAGTTTAAGACGTCAATTGGCACTCAGAAAAATCTACTACCCAGACCAGACATTGCTGTGGTTATTACTTTGTATTGGGTAGTTTGGAGGAAGAAAATTTGCAAAAGGTTCTGCATGTCTTTGCTCTGCTACAAGATTGATTTCTCTAATATTAAATTTGAGGGTTCCAGAGCTATTCAATTAAGGCCAGTTTCCTCCTGGAGATCTTCACTGTACCTAAAAGCTGGTGAGCTAGCAGGAAAGGTGGCTGACTAATGCCAAGATGATCTTTTACTTGTTATTGCTCGTTTGTATCGAAGCAGTGCCAAAGTACCTTCATTCAGAATCAGGACCCTGCATTGGGCTGTTCATGGGGAGGAGCTGGAGATGAAATTAAGTCTTTATCAATTATGCCAATTACTCTGCCACCTGAGTTATCACACCATATCACCAGCATTCTCCTCAGTACCCTGCACACCAGTTTTCAGTATTTGACAGCCTGGACACAAACAGTGTGCCTGAGCCACTGACTGTGGGCTGTGCCTAGGAAAAATGGTATTCTTTGTAGGCTTTTATAGAGTGGGCTGAACAACAAAATTACACTCAAATAAACAAATAAAAAATATTATATTGTACTTTCAGGCCGTTGTATATGGGTAAATAGGCACATGATCCCCATTATGATGCCTAAAAGTACTATTGTAATTTTTTTTCACTTACTTTCTTTTACCATTTTAAGTAATGTTCAATACTTGGGGGTACAATTAGTTCTCTAAATGCCTTGTGCTCAAAGCCATGCAAGAATTTTCTGGGAGAACAAGAAATTTAACCTTCAACTCCTATATCCAAAGCTTATATGCTGAACTCTGGATGGGTTCTCCTCCTTTGTATTGATTCAAACTTTTACCTGAGCACTGAGCCACACCGCTGAAAAATAAGAAAGACTTAAATAAAACAGTGGAAAGACAGAACTGCAAAAATATTCTCTGTTTAAGGACAGTGCCAGTGCAGGAAATATAGGAAGTATGGTTGGAGTGGTAAGGCAAGAAAAGAATTGAAAAAAAAAAAAAAAAATCACACATCAAAAAGACCTGAAAGAAGGTAGAGAACTTAAACTTCCGTATTGCAGGGGATAAAGCAGATCTAAAAATTGGGAAGTAGTATTCTCCCAACTGTATGTGTGGAATCAAAGAATAACAAGTTCCTTGGCACTTCAAAAGCCACTACTAATACATTAGCAAGACTTTGAAGGTCTTTTCAGTTACAGCTTCCTCAAATGTTCACCTCAGTTCTGCAAACATGATGTGCAGTGTGACGACATTTAATTCCCCAAGCACCAAAAAATAATCCTACATTCAAAACCTGCACATTTTTTACTATACCTTAGTCTACATTCAGTACTTTTTCAGTCTGGGCTCACATCCAGCAATACCAGTGTTGGAAGCTGGCATTCAGTAACTGCTTCCTCTAAAACCTTCATCAGTGATGATCCAGCATGAGCAGTGAGTAAAAAAACCCTGAAGCTAAAAAGCTAAAAAACATAATCACACCTTGATCATGGTAAGATATATGATATATGATATGATATATGGTATGTGATATGATTCATGATATGCTATATAATATGATATATGATAAGTTCTATGATAAGATACATGACATATGATATGATGGTACGCAGTAGCAAGAACTGTATTTGTAAATCCAGGAGCTGCCTTCTAGTTCTTCCAACTATAGCCTGAAATGCAATAATTACTCAATTTTTAATCTACTTAATCCATGCATTTAATTTTAATCTACTTAACTGTTGTAGTACTGCATGTATATAATTTCACTTTCTTAATCAAAATGTCAAGTGGCAGAGAAGATCTTCCTAAAACCCAAGTATCAGGTGACTTAAAATGTTGATCTTATAAGACTGTCAGTTTGTCATGTCATGTAACTGAATTCAATTACTCAGCTTAATCTTTTAACAGTTTTTCGCAATTTTTCTTTCATGACTGAGTATCCTGTGGAGAGTTTCATTATTCTGCCTCAGGCTGACATTAGACTGAAATTCCACAGGTCTGAAATTCCTCAGGTCATTCATCCTAGTGTTTTACCTAATCTCATATTAATTTTCTTCAAATTATGTATCTGGAATTTTCTTACAAATCAGCAACTTAAAAAAATTGTCAAAAAATTTTTGATAGATTTTTGTTTTTTAAACATCTCAGCTATGAGTTACTGAGGTTCAATTATTATAGAATAGGTGGTTCCAGCAGCTGCTGTACAGTAGATCTAAAATCCTTGGTTGAACAAAGTATCACCATGAATACTTCTTTTTTTTTCTGCTGTGAATTTCACCTGGTTTTGGTAAAGAAAGAAAAAAAAATGGCATCTTTTTTAATTCTTCCATGCATGAAATATTTTTTCTTAATTCTTATCTTAATTCTAATGGCCATAAATTGTAATGTTGGCATTATCATTTTCCTTATGAAATCTCTGTAACTTCTAGCCAGTAATTCCTAGTTACCAATATTGCCCTTTTTTGCCCCTTTGTTTTCTTCCAGTTTCTTCCACTTCACCAAGTAGTTGTTTTTAATTTCTGCTCTATTATTTGTTTTCAGCATAAAGCTGTCCAATTTTCATTAAAGAAAACAGTGGCCATTTTTGTACCCTGGTACTGCTCACCAGAGAAAGAGATAACAAAGGTTAAAAGAGAATGGTGAGTAAAATTCTTAGCAATTTGATACATAACGAATGTCGTTTAAAATGTTTAAAAAGTCTATTTATGGCAGTGAAATTACTGGGTTAAAATGCTGGTAATGAGAACTCCTGAGATCTGACCTTGCTTCTCATTAGGAGTCTGTGTGCCTGCTTGTGTGCATGTCCTAGGGAAGGTGCGTGGGTACGTGTGTGGGACTTAAAAATACGCTGCAGACAGTCATTATTCAGACTTTCTCATATCTCACCAGCCATCCACTATGGCCCATGAGTCACTGATTGAGCAACGGTGTCCTGAAGGTGACTTGATGTCCTGTCATGAGGGACAGCCACTGCTCCAGTCGAGCTTTTATGCATTAGGATGGCAGTCTATGAATCTTTGCCATTTCTTTTTTCTGAGCTGAACATCAATTTAAGAATATTTGGAGCTGGTTTTGCATGTCTTATGTCCATTGAGAAGTTACCTGAGCTCAGCATTCAACAGCCTCTTGGCAGCAGCACTGGGTAGGCTGAGATCACATTCACAAACAAGTCGTTCCAGTTCCTCTTGTTCAGCTCTACGCCTCCTAAATGCCCAGTGAAAGAATTTTCAAATTGCATGCTGCCTGAACTCTTTTTGCATAGTTTTTTATCCTCTTTGCAATCTTTTTGTCATTAACACAGACTGACACAGAAAGTCTTCCCACTAAAAAATTATCTTCTACCCAAACTACAACTCTCTTGATTACAGAATGTATCAACATTGCACAAATAATAAAATTTCTGCTGCTTCTTTTATTTCCCTGGCCACATGTTCATTTTTATTTTCTGCCTTCAAAGGAAGATCCTTTGAAGGAAATTACTGATCACATTTATTTGGCAAAGACCTCCCACATCTCCTTAAATCGTTACTTGCCTTTCAGGTTTTAGGTCTGAAAAGAAATTCTACTATCTTCCCTGCTGTAGTGTTCCTGACACGGACTGTACATCTCCCGGGTATGAGGGATGTCCATTCAATATTAGGAAATCCCATGGAGCTCTCCGATTCATTTGATGAGCCACATCAGCTGTGATTTTCCTGCACTGTCACCAGGTTCTCATCACGATGATGGGCTCCTTGACAGATATTCCAGCTGAATGGAGCTGCTCCTTTTGGCTTACTGTTGGGACCTCTCTGTTCTTGTACTTCACCAGCTGCTTGGAATAACTCCTGATCCTTTTCTCTCCCATTTTACTGCCAGACTTCCTCTCTGCTTTCCACTCTCCTCAAGCAGATAGTTTTCCTCTCTGTTAACGACAGCAGTGGTTAAATTAGGCTTAGGATCAGAACTGTATTTCTAAGCAAATTTCATGATTCCTCTCAGCACTTTGCAGCTCCTGCTCACTGCTGAGATATTCATGCTCATTCCTCTGCCCTAACACACAAACAAAACAAGCTATTAGCAAACAGGGACTTCAGAGTTTATTAGAGAGTGCTCTGACCTATCCCGTTTGGCTTTGTTAGGAAACCATGTCATTACAGCCAAGTAATCCCACTTCCATCAAAAACAGGCACAGAGGTGGATCACACATTCCTCCTGTCTGACATGTGTCACACAAGCTTCAAGGACAAATTCTGTAAAATTCCCAATTGTTTCTTCCTTGTTTCTGAAAGCATTTTGTAGTGTCAAGGGCCTTTGGAGTGTTGTGTTTCTGGCTTTCTCACATCTGTAAAAATATCCCTTGGAGAGTGCTATACACATAGTGAGATTATAATTACTGAATTTACCTTTTTTTCTTAATATTTCTAATGAGCTGTACCAGTGGCCAGGGGTGACAACACAAATTTTTGGTTTAAAAGAATAGCAGTATGTTGGAAATGGGAGGCGGGTGCCACAGAAACACCTAAAAGAAAAGGAAATTGAACAGTGAATGAGGCAAATGAGAGGGGAGGGGTGAAATTAATGGAAGTCCTGCCATGGAAAAGACAAGTAAGGAAAGTGTAGAGGAAAGGAATCTGATCAAAGTTTTTCTTGCAGTGAGGGGCCTAAGTTGCCAAGTGTGCAGAGTTCAACAAGTTACACATACTACTGTGCTTGTTGTACCACACCTCCCACCTATCCCATCACAGCTGGAAAGAAAATCAGGACCTTGTGATCTGATTGACTCCATCAGCAATCTGCATGCAGTGTTGTCTGTGCAAGAAATGCAATGAACAGCAAAACTGTGTGGTGGGGAAGGATCACTTCCCACATCCTGCTGGGAACACTCCTCCTCGAGCAGCCCAGGATGCTGCTGGCTGTGGGGCACATTGCTGTTTTATGGTCATTTGGTGTCTGCCGGGACCCTTAGGCCTCTTTCTGACTGATGGGTCCCCTCTGTGCACAGACCAATGTGTGAGGTTATTCCTCTGCAGGTGCAGGTCTTTGCATTTCTCTTTGTATTATTACACTCTTTTAAAAGGACAAATCACTCAAAATAAGATGCTTAACCTGTGTATTCAATTTGCTTTAGGTGGTTGGAATGTGGATTGTTGCATTTTATCTCCTCGGCACTGTAGCAGGTGAGAAATTGTATCTTTAAAAACTACCACGAGAAAGCGAGTTCAGATGAAGTGGCACAGAGGAGATGATGACTGTTATTTTCCTTTGCGTTGACATTGTAGCATGATTTGTAGGTCATTGTAGGGCAATGTCTATTAGTGTGCCTGGAACTAATGCTAACAGGCTCTGCTGTGCTTAAAATTTATTATTAAGAGCACAAGAGATAACTCTGTGCTGAAAATCCACAGAGAAATTCAGAGTCACGTGTCCTACTTCTATCAAGGCAATGCAAGATCTGTCTTTACATTACTGCTCTATACAAAGAGCTGACCAGCAGCAGGGTGCTCAGCACAACAGTGCTAAAACATGAAAGTTGAGTGTAAGTGAGCACGAGACCCATTTGATCTAGAATAACTACTATATTGAAGGAAATGTTCGTATCACTCATTGTACAAGGTTACCTTCATTCCTACGACAGACACAATGCTTTGGAGCAGAAGGCATGAAGGAGCAATTCTAACAAGCATTTCTTACAAGGCTGTTTTAAAAAAGAAACTGAAGTAATCCTTTGCAAGCCTAGAAAGTGGTGTCAAAACAGTGTGGTGGTCTTTATTTGGTTTATCCTCAAATTATTTAGCTCTGGTTGTGTTCCCAGTTCAGGCAATATACATAAAGGACAGAAAAATGACCTTCAAAAAATTAATTTCACATTCAATCATAAAATTAAATCCTTATTTTTTTGCTCTTCAAACTGTTGTAGTCTCAAATGCATCATAATGCATAAGAGAATCATACATATAATGTGCTGTTTCTCCTGTTCTAGGTAAAGAAGTTTGCTACTGCAGGCTTGGCTGTTTTACAGATGACCCACCCTGGTCTGGGATACCAGGGAGACTTCTGACAGGTTTGCCTGATTCTCCAGAAGAGATGAACATCACCTTCTCTCTCTACACCAGGGAAACAGGAAATAACTCACAGGTGACATTTATTTTTAACATCAAAAGCTGACTGAACTCAAAAATGTTTGTTAGCTTGTGTCAGTCACCATACATAGGCAAAAAGTCCGAATCAGAAGATAGTTTGAAGGTACAGTAATGAATGTTCTTTGGGGTAAAGCACAAAAAAATTGTTATGAATGAACTGTAGGGCACAAAAAGTTTACTGGTATTTTCCTGAACGAGGATATAGGTTATGGCACCTTTTTCATGTATTTATGTCTCTGAAGAAGGTTGAAGCACATAGGATACACTCAGCAGCAAGTTGCTCAGCACTTCTTGTTGTTGATAAAATAAATCAAAATACAGCTTCCACTACTTCCCATTAAGCTTCAGCTTATCTATGATCTAGGACACAGCCCTTCCACACCCAAACTCCCTGAGCTCACATCACAGCCCCTGTATTTGTCTGAAAACAATACAGACAGATAACATTCTCAAGGAAAATTAGATAATGAGTAGCTTGCAGTGATGTGCGAAGATCAGCTTCACCCCTACTGCATGCAGTCCTTGCATGGAGTCCTTCCAGCCTTTCTGGAGTGGCTAATGAGAACACCAGGCTGCAGCTTAGAAGCAGAGCAGCACACTGAAGCCAAAGGTCAGGTCAGTAAAAGGACAAGCTGGAGTGGGAATTGTGGAGCTGGTGGGCTGCTCCCTGGAGAAACTCATCATCTCAGGCTAAGAGACACGCTGTGACAATGTGGCACCTTCAGGCAGCAAAAACCACACAGCCACAACTTCAGAAGCCACAGCGGAACTGAGAAAGGAGAGGTAGAGGAGTTCCTGAGTTCCAAAAACCACAGATTTTGTCATTTCTGAGTAGAGTCCCTTCAGTCCTAAGGGTATCACCTAGCTTACTTTTTTAAATGTTTGAAAATATGAATAGATAAAACCTTTTTTTTCTTTGGACATATAGGTGATCTCGGCGATAAACTCCTCGACCATCCAAAAGTCACATTTTTCCTCACATAGGAAAACGTCCTTCATCATTCATGGATTTGGCAGCACTGGAAAAACAGGCTGGGTGATAGAAATGTGCTTGGTATGAGAGAGTATCCTCTGGTTCCCTTCAGCTCTGTCAGTATCCTTTAGGTGTTAATATCCACCATCCATTTTACAGTTCATTAGGTAGTAGAAGATGCAAGCCAAGAATTAAATTTTACAAAAGTCAAAATGTTTCCCCTCAGGAAGATGCAGCATAGTCAAGGCTCCTTGGTCATCTCTGACACCGTTTTTCTCTAGAGTTTCCATTCCCACACCTTGCAGATCAATAAAAGCAATAACTGAACAGACCTGTCCCCAGCCTCTGCACCCATGTCTGGATATGGGGTTAGACACCAATTCACTACTGGTCCCATTAGCAGCAACTGAACCTTCCTTCGCTCCAAAGGCCCCCCTGACTTGTAAAGCTCAAGTTTCAGTCTATAAATACTCCTCTGGTTCACCACTATTCAGTTCTTAGAGACAAACAAAACACGACCAACGAAACAACAACAAAACCCAAACAAACCAACACAAGAGCACCACCAAACTTTTTGGGTTTAGTTTGATACAAAGTTCGGTGAAAAAAATATTTCAGATATGAAATGCGGAAGCTCCCACAAAACCAACAGAGTGTACCTTGGCTCTGGCAGACAAGCAAGATCTGCTCGACTTGCTGCTGCTTCTGTGTTGGCAGGGAAAAGGCCAAGCTGGGAAAAGACACCACTGGATACTAAGTCACAAATCTGCAGTGCTACTTTTGTTCACAAATCTATGAAAACTTTCAATCTGAAATATTAAATTTCTTTTTTTTTTTTTTAATCAATTGAAAAGAAACAGCAATTCTTTCTGGCTCTCTACACTAGAAACTTATGGTCCCCACAGGAGAGTCCAGGATGCACTATTGTTTCACTTCTGTTTTCCTTGTCATTTGCCTTTAGCTGTTTTTCGTGGATTAATTTTGTTACCACTCCTTGTTCAGTCTCAAACCTTAAGTGACCCTTAGTCACAGAAAGCTGTAACTGCACACTAACACATGATTCTTCCACTGGAAAAATCACTGACCTCTGCAAGACTGTGTCCGGTACCGAAGTGACCAGTGCTTCCTTTGCTGAAATAGAACCTTTCTGCTCTCCTCCAAATTTTAAGTCTGACATCGCTTTCACAGTTTTAAACCCAGTTGGTAAATAAGTCTGCTTCTTACAGTTCAGTTAAACTACCAACATACCTCAAAGAAAGCCACACACTGCACGTAATCTCTACTGTGCAGTTGTATGTCCTTTCCAAATTATTTCAAATATGTAAAGAAATGGTGTATAAAGTCAAATATTTTTATTACAGTTTTCATAACTGACATTTTTTTGAGGATTGGCTTCTTATATTCTGTCTTGTAGGAAGATGCATTTTTCAGTGTGGTACAGGCTACAGTGAAGAGTCCCATTCGGTAAAGAATGAGAAACTTCATTATTATGTAACCTTTTAATCCTTATTCCGATTTAAGTTGAATCTCTGATTGTTATTTTGTTTCTTTGAATACTTTGCTTTGTGTGTTCCCACACCAGGTGTTACTGGAAGTGGAAAACATCAACTGCCTTGCTGTGGATTGGAAAGAGGGAGCGAAAGGCACCTACGTCAGTGCAGTGAACAACATCCGCGTGCTGGGGGCTGAGGTTGCTTATTTCATAACAACTCTACAGGTAAAAAGCCCTGCTTTTCCACCTGCAGTTCCTCAGTGGACGTAGCGGGGTTGTGACGCTGCTGCTCTGGGTTTGAACCTTGCCCAGTAGGGTCACAAGTTGAGATCCAGCTAATTATAGCAGTTACCAGCCCTGTGAGGCCTTCTCACAGCCACAAAGGACAGAAATGAAGCTGAGAAGATGCGCCAATTAATTAGAGACCGGTAGGTGGCAACATTTCCATGTGATGCCACAGGCAAGCCGGCCTTCCAGGGAAGCGGGGCGGGTTCGGCGCTTACAAGGGCTTCCCAGCGTTGCGCACACGTGCCAGGAGAGCACTAACACCTCAGCCTAGCGCCGCCGAAACGAGCAGCAGCTGCCTTAATTGATAATCCCTCGTTTGCAGTGCACAGGCACAAGAAACCATCCGGCTGCCTCCTGGCTGTGAGCCTCACGTTCCCAAAGGCGGGGGCTCACATTTACGCACGGAGTGCAGCACCGCTCACTTGCAAAGTCTGTGCACCAGCCTTTCCCACTGATTTCAGAAAGACTCGCGAGTACCTGGAGCAGCTGAAAACCAGAATCTTGCCTGGCACTGGACTTGATCCTGGTTGGAGTTGCTGATCTTGAAGCGCAGCAAGAGGCATTTCAGAGCCCACAAGGCAAAGTGCCAACCTTGCCAGCACCTGAGGATCAAAGAACACTTTCCCAGATTCTGCTGGGGTACAATCTACTGCTCCTTCCTAGAAAAACCCTACCTAGACTCACATATTTGGCTTCTGGATCTTTCTCCTGTATGTATAAATATCAGGCCATTTGGAGATGTATCTCATTTACTATCTCTGTTACTGAACGATTTGCAGTCTAGGGCACCCTTTCTTCCCTTACAAAAATGCACAAATGATGCTTAGACTTCCTTTTCTTTTCCCTAATACAAACTTCTGGAGTTTGACTGTGGGAAAGGTTAAGCTGCATTGCAAATGGAAGCACTGCAGTAAAAGGTTTTCAGAGGAATCTGCCACCTAGCCATAAAGGCAGACAGGCCCAGTCTCCAGATCTGCTTTAGTTTTGGTACGCACATTACAAAACCGGATGTAAAAAACTCGAGCAGTTAGCAACCTTGTTGCTTTTGATTGCTACAAAACCCAATGAAATGTGTCTCCTTTATCTCCCTTTCCACCTTCAGTGCAAGTGTAATATCTCAGCAGGGCAGGTCTTGTACAGGTGAGACCTGGCAAAGAGGAGAATGAATGTCATCCCACCTGAGCTTGACAGTGAAAATCTTATTCATTATATGATCACATATTCTAAATAGACATGGAGAATAGATATGTGACCAAAAAAAAGGGCTACAAAGTAGAATAAATAAAGTAAAAATAAGATCATTTTTATGGAAGATGGCATTAGGCATTGATCCAAATGGGAGAGATGGTGCACATTTTGTTCACCCAGGATAATGGAATACAGCAAGCATATGCCAACCCTACAACAGTGAATCCTTCATCACTATGCATGTAAAATTCCAGATGGGATCATTTTTCTGTCAATTCTTAGTGTAATTTAAACAGCAATTAACTCAAGGAACTCACACCCTCTTTGCTACGCAGAAAGTCGGTCTAAGATGTTCGAGAGGCCCATAATGTCAGACCTTCTCTTTCTTTGCTATTCAAAGCCTGTGTTCTTATCTCCTACCACCACCACTTTAACGATCAGAAAATGTTCGGGTACTCCCCTCACGAAATCCATTTAATTGGCCACAGTCTGGGAGCACACGCTGCAGGAGAGGCGGGAAGAAGGATCCGAGGCATCAGACGGATAACAGGTAGGCTGCTCACCCAGATGCAGAGCTAAGAGCAGGTGTTTAAAGGAAAAAACCTTGCAACACGCTGCTCTGTAGACTGGAATTAAATTATTGGCAGTGCTGGAGATACCTGTCATGAGAGCAGGCAAAATTTATGCTTCTCGTAGGGTAATTACTACATCTTCTTTCTCTACTTAGGTTAAGAACTCTTTAGTGGAAGGACAAGCATAGCTAACATGTTTGTAACATCACCGCCACTCACTGGGTTACATCAAGCCCCACGCAAATACAAGGCAACAAGAATCCTTAGTTTTCCCTATTTGTAAATGTTTACAGGCCAGTAATAAGCTCAGAGATAATGACAGGCCTCCTTCAAAGTAATAATATGACATTATAAAAATCTATTGAAAATATATTCTACTTATGTTGGAATGAGCTTTCAGAAAGGTTCACAAAACCATACCATTGCATACTTTTTACAGTTTAGCTTGGAATTCACATCATTATTGGGCTTGCCTTTCACAAAACTAAACATCTGATGTCATAAGTTGGCAAAACACTTATTAACAAACACAATATTTTTCTCCGCCCTCAACCAATAAATGTGGGGGTTTTTTTTAGGTTTAGACCCTGCTGGGCCCTATTTTGAAGGTACTCCTCCCGAGGTGAGACTGGATCCTTCAGATGCAAACTTTGTTGATGTTATTCACAGCAATGCTGCTCACTTTCCTGCTGCAGGTAAGTTCTCCTGTGCCAGTAGGTACGTGCAGGGATGGGCATGGCACCAAGGCACTGACAGCTTCCCATGCATGTCTCAGGGCTTGGAATGTATAACACCACTGGGCACCTGGACTTTTACCCAAACGGAGGAACTGTGATGCCTGGATGCACCGATTTAGTTCCAGAGATCAAACAAAGTGATTTTGAAGCCATCATTTCAGGTAAACATGCAATTCCAACCTGCACCGTGCTTTATTTTTGTTCAATTCTGAAACACAAACAGTGAAAATTGCCATCTGTTTGGGAGAAAACAGGAAAACAAAACTGCTTTTTACCTGTTTACTCCTAAGTTAGAAAGGGAGCAAGAAACAATAAAGTCTGGAACAGAACATTGGCCCACAGAGAATGCTCTGGGGAGAGGAGGTGTCATACATGCCTAAGCTTTGCTTCTGTAATTTGAAATTGGATGCAAATCCCAAAAAGGCAGGAAACAGGGAGTCTGCAGGTCCAACAACCCCAGCAGGAGACTTTCCAGGCTGAGATAGGCCAAATCAGCAGCATGACAGCACCCCCGTTTTCTTTGAGATGCTGTAGAGAGCATCCAACACTTCTAAGGCATGAATTGGTTAAAAGAACTCAAGTGTTTCCAGGGACTGCACATGCCTCGCCTCTGTACCTGAGACTTCTCTCTTAGGAGATTTTGGACAGTTTGGTGGGTTCTCCATGCGCTGTTAAGCCCTTAAAAACTGTGATGAATGTCATCTTGCGGTGATATCTCACACACATATATATATATATATATATATAATATATATGTATATATGACTGTCTTCTTAAAAGGGACTATTACATCCTAGCAGACCAATGCACCTCACTTGAAATCTTGTGGTAATGGTACACCATTCTCCACATAATACACAAACAAAACAGCAACTTCTCCTGCAACTCGAAATTCAGACCAAAGAGAAATTATTACAAGCCCACGCTGCTGTTCTGTTCCGTGTCTCGGCTGTTTCCACGTTGAGACAAGTGCAACTCGTAGAGGATAACAGGAGGTTATTTCACCAAAGCTCACAAACTTTTTTTCCAACAGACACTACAATCTTTGTGGGGTGCCATCACTCACGCAGCCACAAGTATTATTCTGCAAGTATCCTCTATCCCACTGGATTCGTCGCATTTCCCTGTGACTCGTACAAATCCTTTGATGATGTAAGTATTTCAGCCCAGGAAAGGGGTGGGGTGTAAAGAAAATAGTCCAGGTCTCTGCAGCAGATAGCACTTGGATGCTGGTGGCTGAGGTCCCATGGTGTGGCTGGGTAGGAGGAAGCACACAGCAGTTCCCATCAACTATGCCGCTCTGGAAAAGGAATCCTGAAGCATAAATGATATCACAAAATAGTGGGGGGAAAAAAATGAAAGCTCGTGGAATTCTCACCCCTAACCTTTATGCAAAGAGAACATAAGTTAGATAGATCTATCCTACTAATTCCTACATTTAGAGCCTCCAGAATCCTTGACTGCTCTCTAATTCACATTGGGCACTGATTAGAGCACCTAAATACATGCACTTATGAATGATGGAATGCAGGCAAGTTCCCTTCCACTAGGAGGGGAAAACTGGCCTATATTTTGCACTGGAATGTAACTGAAAAATATTTGAACTAGCAAGTTTCAGACTATTACCATGCACGGGTATCAAACCTTCTCATTCTGCACCCTCTTGGGTGCAGGTGCCATTATCTAAAACAAGTTTATCAGGTTTTGGTGTTAATTTATGGAGACATACAGCACAGCCACAGCGTTGCAAGATCAGTACAGAATCTTAAGCCTTAATTTCATCACAGCTAGCATGGAAAAAAATATTCCTCATTAACTGATGCTCTCACTTTCCCTAGGGAGGCTGTTTCCCATGTCCACAGGAGGGATGTCCGATGATGGGGCACTATGCTGACAGATTCCCAGAAAAATTGAAGAAGGAAGACCAAAAGTATTTTTTAAATACAGCAGCAGATGAACCTTTTGCTAGTAAGTGGAGAATAGCTAACAGCTCTGACAGAAAATGCTACATTACTTATCAAAATTCATGCTCACCAATGGTAATCTGGATTTATTTTTGCTTTTATTTACGCAGCTTGGAGACAAAAAGTACTTATCAAACTGTCTGGTGTAAAGAAAACAAGGGGAGACATAAACCTGGTTTTCTATGACACACTGGGGCATGCAAAAGAATATGAAATTGCCAAGTAAGTTAAATTAATATTTCCCCATAGCATTTAATGCTGCTAACATTAATCTACACATTTTCCACATATTTGAGCAGCATGAACACTAATCCTGCACTGCAAATACTCTGCTTAGCATCAGATATGAAAGAAGTTATTGCATAAGCAAGAGCCATGAGGGCAGATGGATGGTTGTAAAAAGGAAATGGAAGACACTTCCATTTCCATGAGTTCTGTGTTTCTGAGCTCCAGGTGAGTGATCCCTGCAAACTCAGCTCACATGGGCTCTGGGGACAGCCCCAGTCTCACTCTTGTTGTGTCCCCATGGCCTCCTGCCATGGGCACATTTAAAGTGCTCAGTGATTGTTTTCATCCTCTCCTTGTTTGGAGCCCTGGTCCAGCGACCTGTGCTCTTACAAAGAACAGCAAAAATGCAAATTTCTGTTGTAAAAAAGGGAAAACCTGAAAATTGGTGGAGAATGTGATTTATTTCAGTGACCTCTGAACTTTTAAACCTAATGTTTCCATTTTCATTCTATTCACAGTGGAGACCTCTCTCAGGACGAAGTTTACACAAAATATCTTGATGTTGAAGTCAACCCCAAAAATACTACGAAAATTGAATTTCTCTGGAATAAAGCCATATTCCCTCTGCTCTGGGCAAGACTGGGAGCAGAATCAGTCAGCATAATACATGGAGCAGATGGACATAGGTAAGTATATCCCATTTAGAGGTTAAAAGGCAAGCGAAAAAACCCTGTGAGAAAAGATGGAAAAATGGTCTTAAATTAAACACATGGTTTGTAATTAACAATGTGAATTTCAAAAAGGACAAGGACAAGTATTGCACTTTGGACAGTAAATCAGATGTTTGACTACACACCAGGGAATAACTGTCTGGAAAAGAACATGGCAGTGAATAATTTGAAATGTATAGCTTTTCCACAGCAAAACAATTACAAACCAAGATAAAGCCTATTAAACCTCAAATTTTACAGCTGGTCCCCAAAAGAAGGAAATTCACCTTGTTACTGTTAATATGCAGGTGCTAATAATCTGCAGCAGGCTTTTAGGAAGCCTTTAGTGGGATTATGGGTTGGACTAACAACCCTCAAGGCGACACCTGACACCCTTTCATTTTTCATTGGGTGAAAAGAGATAAATCTTAATTCAAGCATTTTTTTCCTCCCAGGTCAACTTTTTGTGGCCGTGGAACAGTGGCATATGGAGTTCCCCAGTTACTTACACCTTGTTAGAGGTCACCAAGGTCTGTACAACCAGCTGAGTAAACCCTCAGCCTTGTGCATGGAAATCTTGGCACACAGGGCAATTAAAGCAAATTTTACAAAAAATAAAACTCTTGCTGCCTTTGGTTTTTATCAGTTCTTTGCAAACACACTTGTCAATGTTTTTTGTGTTTGAGCCACGTTTATTGTGCTTGTGCCACATTTATTGTGCTTGTAACTATGGAGCGACCAGAAATCACGCGTGCTAAAATCCCTTTATGACACTGCACAGTCTCACCCTACCTGTTCCTCAAGGCAAGAACTGAGTCCCACCACACTGATAGATAGAAAACCTGGGATGTTACCTAACACTCTCGAGGCAGCCCATGTCCTCACAACACCCCTGCAGCCGAGAAGGGTCCCAAACACCTCCTTTCTGCAGGCTGTGCTGCTGCTCAGAGCTTTCTGGCCCCACACAAGAGCACTGCCCTCAGAAGACACTCTGGGATGAGGCAGGAAAAGCACAGGACCAGGTTATTCCTGCAGCAGGTGAGCACAGCCCTTTGTACCTGCACCTGCTTGGAAAACGCAGACAAGGCAAACCTCAAGCGCTCCCCACTTTGGAAGGAACTAAACACCGAATCCCAGCTCCTGGCTACTGTTGAATTTCCAACAAGAACCTTTGCAGTGATCACTGACAATCCTGGAGAGAAACTCTGAGTAACCAGGCTTTGCAAAACCTGGGACTGACCATTTCACAATGAAATAAACACTACTGCTCCGCAAAGCACGGCATGAGTGATCCTCCTGCAGCTGTAAGAGACCGAAGCAGCAGATATTTTTCTAAGTATAAAACCCAAACTCTGAGCTAATGAATAGGAAGAAAGAGTTAATAATTTATTCACTCCCATTTCCCCATGTTTGACAAATGACGTACAAGCACTTGGGCAGATAAACTTCTAAGAAATAGGGGTAGAAATACCATAGGAGCACATTTACGGGTATACACTTCTGAATGAATTTTTCTCTAAGAAAAACCCCAACCCTGTTGTATCCTTGAATAAACACAAGCCTGTAAAATATTAAAAGCATAATTAGACACAAGTCTGAGGTTCAGCCAGAGAGATCTGCAGTTCTGAGTCCTGCAAGTCTCCTGGGGACTTGACACATGGCAAGGAAAACGTGAACAATGCTGGGAAGCTCCACAGTGTCCCAGGACAGAGCCACAGCATCCTGCAACACCAGAAATCCAGTCCTCTCCTCTACCTGCTTCCTATTCCAGACTACTACTTCTTCAGGATTGCAGAAACATAGCTGTGCCTTAATTTAGAGCTTTTTTTAAAAATCAAAACCCATCCTTCTCCCAAAGCCCCCAGCTGTGAGGCCACAAGGAGCAGAGCAGCTCCTCCAGGCACAGAGCAGCCTGCACCGTACTGAGGGACCTGCATCCCAGCCCTGCTCAGCCTTCCCAAAGGAGAAACCAGCAGCTGAAATCCAACTGACCATGGCCTAAGGAATTTTCCATTTATTCTGTCTGACCTGTGTTATTACAGTGTTGAAAAAGAGCAGCAGACTAACTGATAAAATCCTAACTCAAATCTTTTCCACCAGCTCTTAAATTGAATGGGAAAGACTCGTTTTGAACAAGTGTTAAAGCTTGTCAGCGCACTGGGGCACATACTGATTCCACTGATACAAACCTATTTACACACCGAAATCCCACTTCAGCTAAAGACAGGAGCACTGAGCTCTAAATCCATATCCGGGGTGGTATCTTAATAAAAAATAAAATTTAGCTACTATTCAAAGAAATGAACTCCAATAGCACAGATGATAGCCGTGGAACACCTGGTATCCATTTGGTCATTCCCAGAGGTGGAGATTAGGGAATGCCAACTCTGCAAACATAAAAGGCCATAAAGCAGAGCCAAGCTGACAAAGCTCTACAAGTGGAGTCAGCTCAGGTCTCATTTCTTCTTGAGTTCACTTACAGCCTTCTCCTAGAGATAAACAGGTCCAAGGGGTTCCCAGACCTAGTCCTGTGGCTTTGCACAGGCTGTTTTTCACCTTTTAGTTGATGTTTCTACCAGAACAATCTACAGAGCTTTGCAGCACTCCAGCCATATCCCAACGTCTGGAGGAATTTTGTATGTTATTTGTATATATTCTCAGTGTGTTTGCTCTCAGTTCAAAGCTCAAAGACTTTTCTCAAAGCTGGGCTTACGTGGGCAGTATAGAGAGGATGCCAAGGGTTACACAACTGTCCTTCTACATCTACTTATTTCAGCAAGGAAATTAAAGGGGTACCAGGAAGTCGGACTCTTTCACTATGAAAAGAATATACCAAGTCCACTGAGAGTTTTCCAAAAGGGATAAGCCGTCATCAGCAGACCCAGAAAACACAGGAGCATTTCACATCTGAAGTCACTTGACTCAGGGCAAGGAAGGGCACTTAAAAATGACGTGGTTCCTACTAACTAGGAGCTCCTACACCCCAACTATACAACACTAAAAATTAAAGACTTCCCAGCCAAGCCAAGACACACAGATCTATACAATTCTCTTTAATGTCCACCTCCCGATGAGTTGCTGCCTCTGGAGCCATTTTTACCATTCTACCAGAAGCCAGAATTACCAGCCTCTGGAGCTCCAATCCTATTGTGGGCTCCAGCTCACTGATTCAAGAAATCTATGTCAATGGATTTTGGAGCTATCAAAGAAACCAACCATTAAAATTGTTTTCCAGCTTAGCTATAAACTATAATCTGAAATAAATATTCCTATCTTTCTAGGAACATTTCCAAGGATAAAGCAGACTATAAAAGTGCATGCAAAATTTACACATTAATGCCAGGAGCTTCAAGGCTGCATCGTAAGTAGTTCAGATCTGGGGGTTTTTCCTTGTACCTTGTCAGGTCTGTGGCTTCTCACAGCACAGGAGTGTGAAGGGGAACGGCAGCTCATGTTCTCTAGTCCTCATGCTAATTCTAAAGCAGCTCCTGTACATCTGATTAGAAGTGTAGCCTCAACAGGAAAAAATCACCCTGGATTTAAGCTGTGCTTTAGTATATTTATGGCCCCCCTATCTCTCGTGGAGCAAGCAAACACAAAGCTGACTCATACCTGTCTATCACGCACAGCAGATACATCCTGGGATACATCCTGCAGAAACAACAGGCACTCTGTTCACCTTGAGAATAGTCAGCACCAGAGGGCTGAGCGTGCTACTTGCTAAACGAGTGGGTTAGCAAATCCTAGCTGCTTCTTTTTCTACTGTTCCAGATGCTTGGAATTTGGATTCTTGCCCTATTTCTGCTCAGCACAGCAGAAGGTAAGCATATGGGGTTAGTGTTCATATTGCCTTTCTATGCTGCTGTATTTTCCACCTATTTTCTAGGTATTATTCTACACCCTGCTGCCTTAAAACTTCCTGATGGAGGTTAATGTGGTTCCCTTTCCCACGCAAGGGTGGTGAGATGAGAGTGTGCACTTTGTCTTTCTTCTCTACTCTGGGAATCCCACCCTAGGACTGAGCAAGAAAAGCTGATGTTTCCTATCACAGAACAAAGATACTGCTCTACTAAATATAGGGAATTATTTCTTGTACTCTTCTTAGTGATGGAAATGGAGAAAAAGCCAGGGGCAGGGGGTGGAGTCAGTCTAATGAGGGCATAGCTTTGTATTCAGCAGAAGACACTTGAGTAGTGTAAGACTTCTCCCGTACAGTCAGCTGTTCAGCAGAGCCTCAATTTATTGCTGATCATCTGCAATATTTTGGCCTGGCATTAGGAGAAACTCATCAGCTGTCTCTGCCTTGGGCAAAGCAACAGCTGGGGGGAGATAACCAAGGTATTGCACAGGATAGCACAGAGGAACACCTCTGAAGACTTTGCTGATGAGCAATAGGGTGCCTTCTTTCCTCGGGGTAAACTGCAGCCTCTCAAGATCTGGGAAAGGGCAACTGCTGCTCTGGGATGTCTGTAAACTGTGGGATTTTCAAGGAACTAAGAGACCCCCAGAGAAGCCATGCTCTGAGTTCTGACCGCTCCACTTCTCTGCTTGTTCACATATTATTGATCTGATCTTCATGCTACAGGCAAAGAAGTTTGCTTTGACAGGCTTGGATGCTTCACAGATGACGTGCCATGGTCTGGGACTACAGAAAGGCCAGTCTATAAATTACCCTGGAAACCAGAGAGCATAGACATTCACTTCCTCCTGTACACAAGAGAAAACACTGATGACTTTCAAGTAAGAACTGTTGTGGTTTAAACATAGGTGAATCACGTGCAAAAATCGTAAATAAACAGACTCCAGCTGTGTTCCTGAAAAGCGTTAAAAATGACCAAACTTCCACTTTATTCAAAAGACCACCTCTTCCAGCTCCTTGGCACTGAGAACTACTGGGGAACTGAGCATTTTTGGGTAATTTTTTTCCACAGATAAAATCAAAACACACTGAAGTCTTGTCTGCCCTAAGATAGGTGCCAAAGCTTGCTTTGAATGGAGATACAGACCATAAGCCTTCATGTGAACTCTTGCAGACGGGTTCAACATTGCATAACTTCTGAACACCCGCACAGATAACCATAGCTCAGGTCTTTGCAATTTTGAAAACCTATTTAAGAGAAGCAGATTTTAAGAAAGCAGATTTAAAGGTTTATTAAGTTATTTTCTATGCTAATTTATTGTTTTAAAATCCACATTAATGTAGGAAGTCTCTGCAGTCGACAAGTCAACAATCGAGTACTCAAATTTTAACGCAAGCAGGAGGACCAAATTCATTGTACATGGATTTGTAGACAATGGAGAAGAAAACTGGCTGTCAGACATGTGCAAGGTAGGTACCACAGGGACACCCTTAGTTTGCATTTATAAACACATTCATATAAATTGCCTGTTTTCTCTATTTCTAACCAATTTTTCTCTTGGTATTTGTAGTGAAAAGAAAGCGAAAAATAGGTCACATTTTCAGATTGTTACCAAAATGAATATGTAGCTTTGCACCTTGAGGAAAGGCATGAGGTAAAATGCATTCAGTTTTTCTCTTTAGTGAAGTGAGTGACAAGAAGATTTGACTCAGTAAGTGCCATTTTTCTTGGTAAAAAGAACACAAGACCTGGAGGAAGATACTGGTTAGGATTGGGGTGAATCCAGAAATAACTGCAGACTCATAGCTCCTGCATCCCATTTCTCCAGCCAAGAGACAGGTTTCCAGATGTGGAAGGTCTATCAGAAAGGTTTGGGCTGCCACGTGGGTGCTGGAGGCTGAGCACACGGGCTGGCCATTACCAAAAGCAATAAAGATGTAGAAATGTACATCCAAAGGGGACCTCAGGGGAAGCATTTCGGACAAAGCTTTCAATCTAGGACTTGCTATGAGCACTGAATGTAGTAAAGCACTCTGCTTTATTGATTTTGTGCTAATTCCACAAATTATTTCTTAACCTGTCCTTATGCAAAGTGCAATTCCAGCTTATGGTTTTCTCAAGTCCTCCAAACACGTTTATATGGCAGCTGCAGCTAATGAAAGCCCCTAGTCATACAGCACAGAGCAAAATACCAGTTAGTGGCACTTTGGGGATAAGGTTTTTCAACCATCAACACAACTACAATTTTTTAAAATTATGTATTCCTATTTTACTTACAAAAACATTATAAGAAACAATGTGAAACTAAAATCAAGGTATTTCACATTTATTGCATCCCCATCGCCTGCTTCTCTTTGATACTAGATCAAAAGAAAAATGATGGATGATTGCTGGATTTGTTCATTAATAATTTGTTTAAAGAATCAGAAGCAGAATGACGTTTTTATAATTTTCTGTCTTACATTTTGCACTCTTAAAATAGAGGTTTTTTTTACTGCCACTTCACAATCAATGAGATAGCTCACAATTTGCTTCAGCTCATCCCTTAAATCCATCTGATCCATTTTCCAGGATGTAGAGGCACGAGATAAATCCTTAAATTCTTTATCTATTACGGTAGCCTGGGTTTTATCACAACACTCCAGTTTATTTATATTTAGAAACAAGTTGGTCTCTGAACATTTCCAATAAAGAGTGGAGCAAATGGAATTGTGAATACATCAATCCTCCTATGTGTATCTCTTACTTGCTTTCCTTCCCTTTAAGCAATAATCCTATCTGCATATTGATTTTTACCGCTTCTGGCATGGTCACAGACACTTTTATTGCCCTTTTTGTTCTTTGTCAGTGGTTGCCATAAACTTTAGCTGCTAAAGCAAAATACTTTCAGCCAAACAATCCGGCTCAGTGGAGAACAGAAAAGCTTCTGATTCTGTGGCAAAGTCTCAGCCTGCATGTACATAATTCCAAATAAAGCCATAAATCTGAAATGAACACCCAGAGTTTATGCACCCTCTTATAAAAATACATTCTCTTTCTTGCAAATCTGCATCAGAAAACCACTCTTGACTTTTACCATCAAAAATATTCTAATTGAATGTGAGTTAAAGCAGTACTCTTAAATCACTGAAATGAATAGGTGCACAAGTAGAGCTCTTATTTAGTGCTACATACCAAGTTTGATTGAGAATAAAAATTGAAAGTTTCATTATTGATATTGTTTTCTCTTCTGTAAAAAATACTGCTTTGGGTATGTGAAATGATTACTGCATTACATCTCACCCAACTTCAGCATTGTGTGATCACCCAGGCCCCTCTGAGCACACATCCATGCTACAGCTTTGGTTTTCAAAACACTCTCACACCAGTTCACACCACATTTAGTAGTCGAGCCACAACGAGCAACATGAGCCGATTCCACACTGTATTTACCATGGTTTTGACTTTTGTTTTACAAAACAGAGGATGCTTACTGTGGAAGATGTGAACTGCCTCTGTGTGAACTGGAAGAGAGGTGCAAGGTGTCAGTACACCCAGGCATCGAACAACGTCCGTGTCGTGGGAGCTGAAATCGCTTATTTTATAAATGTTCTCATGGTAAGAGTCTGCTGTTTCCAAAGCTATAGCTATAATACTCATCAGAAAGAAATACAGCTCTGGAACTTTCACAAATGTGGATGTAACCAGCAGAAAATATTGTCCTCTACTCCACGATCAGTTGTGCTGAAAACAAACCTTTTTTTAAAAGGAGAGGACTGTATGCTAACAGCAGGGTCTGCTAACTTAGGGAGAGGAAATTCTACAAGACATTCTCATAGTGCAGCCAAAGAGTTACTCTGTAGATGTTAGCAAATGCGGTGTAAAATTTTAATTATGCAGAGATAACGGATATGGCAAACTGCTTTATCATGGAGACAGAACCTACTAAAATCTACCAAAGAGCTCACAAGAACACCAGAAAACCAGCTGGCAGCACTGGCTGGGGACAAGCAGGACCCACCAGCTGCCCCAGGGAAAGCCACGGTGGACAGTGCCCAAACCTACAGGAGGTGCCACATGCCCCATTTTGCAGCCAGCTTCACGTGGGAAGTGAACCTTTGTTTGAAGCCTTCTCTTAATCTAAAGGCTTTCAACACACATTTCCCATAAAAGAGCCATAACTAACTAAAACCAGAGAGTGTGCTGGGTCTAGCAGTGCTCTGACCCACCTCTCACTCTCCACATCTGCATTGCAGCTACTGAATTCCTGTCCAAAGAGGCTGAAGGCATCTCCCCTCTCACGCCCTCCCCAGCTGTGCACGGTGCTTAACCTGCCAGGTGTAACTAAGAGCTCCTGCAAGCCAGACAAGCATTCTGTGACTCTTAAGGGGCCCTCTGCAAGCATACAAAGCCTCTCAGGACTCTTGACAGAGCTGTCTGGACTTGTAACAACCTCCAAGTGAGGGCAGCAGCTGAATAAGGAGGTTTGGAAAATCTACGTGTTGAAGTTACAGAAGTAACTGGCAAACAGACGCTGAAACCCTATAGAAGCTCCTGAGTCAGCAGGCAAACTAAAAATAGATTTTCACCCCTTTTTAAGTCTTCCCTGCTGCTGATGCAAACAGACATAGCAACGTTTATTTTTTGCTGTTTTGTCAGGATGAATATGGATACTCTCCAGCTGACGTTCACATCATTGGCCACAGCCTGGGAGCACACGCTGCCGGCGAGGCTGGCCGGAGGCGCCCGGGCATCGGAAGAATAACTGGTCAGTGACTGCAGCCACGCTCACACTAAAGCCACCAAACAAAATGCTGCTGTTCACTTCATGATTGCGTCTGTGGGCTGCAGCGTAGTCAGGGGTAATTGGAATATTGTAGAACTCAGCCCCTTCACACAGTGCCCCAAGGAGCAGGGCCGTGGGAAGTGTGGGAAAAAAGTGTGATGATTATTTTATTTGCACATGGGTTACACAGCAGAGGGATTTTTCAACATGTTCAGCATTTCCAGAGGTTAAAGCCATGGGTTTGATCTCCTTATTCATCACACAGGCAATGCCAAGGGCATTGTGCATTACGCAGAGTGGCCTTTCATGCATAAAAGACAATTTTGGATATTATTAACACAACCATTTTCAATTGTTACTTTTCCTCGGGGATTTCAGGCTTGGTGAACCTTGGACTAATAATCTACAAAATTTAGTTTAAAAGCAAACCCAAAATGTGCTGCCCAGGGACAAGAAGAGATGCAAGTATAAGGTAGCAAAAACTGTGCCATTTGCAAGACTTTACAAGCCCCTGAAATTGCTGCAGCAATTTAGGAAGCAAATTCATTCAGTTTTCTGCTAGGTTCAAAAGCAAAGTTTGTTGCTTCAAAACTAGATGTTTTTCCCAAAATCTTACTGGAGCCAGAGGCAGACAGGCAGGTTTCAACACCTCCAAGCAGGTGGGGCGCTATCAGCAGAAATTCCTCTTTGAGGACTCTCAAGCAAGGGACTCCAGAAACCACGCAGATGGATCAGTTACTCGGGATGCAGACACAGCAACCTCAGTTTGAGCAATTTTATTAAGTAGAAGTTCAATTTTAAAAAAAAGTAATTTCAAGTGTTGGGATTCAATATTGCTGTAAGTATGTACAGCAGTAAAATTTAATAGGCTTCCCACAGGTGACTTCCTGGGAGAAAAGCCACTTGGTAAGAGAGAGCACACATCCTCATTTTGCTAATGCCTGTGTTACTTAGACATAAGGAACCATAGGCAACTATATGTGTGGTATTCATTATATGTAATCAATCAGTGATTCTACAGCTACATCTCTTTATTTTTTATTAAATACATAACACTACTCTTTTCCTCTCAGGATTGGACCCTGCACAACCTTATTTCCAAGGCACCCCAATTGAAGTCAGACTGGATAAATCTGACGCAGACTTTGTTGACATTATCCACACAGACTCAGCTCCCACAATCCCCAACTTAGGTGAGTATGCAGCTCTACAGTACTGATATGAAATGTTTATGCCCTGTGGCACTTAAGTGTTCTGATTGTCCACCAAGGCTGTTGTGCCGTGTCACAGACACAGAACAAATACACCACTTTAGCCACTAACAGCTCCTGTCCTAAAACACCGTGCACAGACAGACTTGAAGCCAGCAGCTACAGGTACATTAATTTAAAACATGCTTACCCCTGTTTCAAATGCTTCAGGTTTTGGCATAATCTCAGCTATAGGACACATTGACTTTTATCCAAATGGAGGAAAGCAGATGCCTGGATGCGGGAAGAACCCTGTTTCTCAGATCGTAGACCTCGATGGCATCTGGGAAGGTAAGTGTGTTGTTTGCATTACAAATTCAGGGGAAGGTCACCCCTCAAAGTGTAGCCACTTATCTGTCCTTAATTCAGGTGTTTTACATTAGCTTCTGGTGTATCCACCAGCCACGGCAGCTGCAGACTGCAGTGAAACTGTTAATATGCTCAAAACACACCGCTTTTCCAGAGCTTATTAAAAAATAAACAAGACAAAGGGGTTGCCTCTGGAAAATGTGTTTCCTCCAAAGGATCTAATAGCAGAAACAAAAGTTGCTGGAGCTGTGCCAAAAAATTTTGACGGCTCTGTAGCAACACATTGCGTTTTGTGCCTGATTGCCCAGCAGCAGCACTGGTGGAATTGAGCAAAGATGTTCACAGCTACTCCTGTGAGAGTGTCTTCAGCCGAAATTCTTCTGAGATAGAGCAATTAATTCAATTCCTTGTTAAGTTACCGATTACAATCTGAGTTGCATTGAAGTGATGTCATTGTGTCTATTTTTAGGCAGCTAAAAAAAGATTGGCACGCAGTTGCTCAAATACACTGTTCTTTGTTGTTTTACGTGGTTCTAATAAAATCTCTTAAGTATCAGAGAATTCCTCTGTGTCTTTCTAAAATTAAGTTGCACATAAGATTAAAAAAACATAAAGAAAAAAACCCGAAGATTTCTGCTGTGGAGATTTTTCAGTACATTATCTGAGCTCTTTCTCACACCACTGCAAACAATTTAACTCTGGGAATCCATTAACTGATTTGTGATAACTAGCCTTTTACTCCAGGTTTTATTCAGTGCAGCTGGAGGCATTACTTTTTCATTCTCCCCCCCACCTTTTTTTTGATAGAGTAAACTTGTTATCAATAATGGGGAATTAAAGCACAAAGAAGTAACTGCGTTGTATATGGTCTTCTTTTTAACCTAAAGTCGGGAAACTACAGGCAACACAAAGGAAAATAATATATTCATTATTTTAATTTTAAGAGTCTCCCTTTCTTAAGCACCCCCCAAATAATAATAATTTTGTTTTGAAGCCCTCAGCTGGAGCAAATCAGCACTGCCCTAGGAAGTTCACTGTTAAATACTTTTCATTTGGTTTTCTTTTGTTATGGTAATGAAACTGTTGCCTACAAAAGACCTGCTCCAGGCAGCTCTCGTTTCCATTGTTAAACTCGGTCAGATCGCTTGAATAAGTGTTTTTTGAGGGGCAGGGGCTGGGCTGAGCTGCACAGTCGGTCTCCACAAAGCATTTCAAGTTTGCATTTTATACCTGTTGAGCCAGTGACATTCCTTAGGGCATGAGTGCACCAGAAGCAAGTACGGTTCCAACCTCATGTTTGGTACTCCAAGAGTTGTGACGAGGCTTTTGAGGAGGAATGATGCATCCCAATGACACGGGTTTCTTTCCTTGAATGGTAACAGAAAAGCAGAACTAACCTGGGGCATCTTTTCACAGGAACCCGGGACTTCGTGGCTTGCAATCACTTGCGGAGTTACAAGTATTATTCGGACAGTATCATCTACCCTGACGGGTTTTTAGGCTATCCTTGTGCTTCATACGACCTTTTTCAATCAGTAAGTATTTCTCAGAGCTTTGGGATGGACCCCATTGAAAACAGCGGTCCTTACCTATGCGTCTGAAATTCAATTTATTTATGCTAGCTTGCACCCAGTGAGAGCATCTGTGAGAGAAGTGTCAGACACCCTAAAGTGCCACAGCTTGTGCAGATGGCATGGGTCAAGTAGGAAAGGGCAATGGCAGCCAGGGACAGCCCTGGCTCTGTGCTGGTGTGGCAGCCCTGAGGCATTACTGTGGCTGGGGCGGCTTCCCCAGACTCCTCTGCTGCATCCAGCTGGGCAAGAGGTGAGGAGGAGAGACTGTCCCTGTAAGGGCCAAGTGCCTTTGTGAAAGGGCAAGGAGCCCTCCGGTGAGCTTTCAAGCACAGCTTAAGTTCCTTATTTTTGAAGCAACGAGAAGTAAAATAACGCGTGATAACCTGATGGGGTCAGTCCGTGATCGAAGCACTTTGGTGACTGAAGGTGGCCCCAGGGACAGAGCAGTGGGTTTTGAGTAAGGTCAGGAAGCCCCTCCTTGTCCCACACCAGCAGACAGGGAGCTACAGTCTAAGAGTTGGGTCATTTCTGTGATCTTTCTCAAGTCGTGGCAAGAGTTACTCAGAATTTGTTGCCGTGGTACAGGGCCGGTTAGGTGGGTATATTAAAAGTAAATCCTTCGACTAATTTTTATTTTATTTTCCTTGGCTGACTGGATAATGTTATTAATAGACGTATTTGTTTTCACTAGGGAAACTGTTTCCCATGCCCAGAAGAGGGATGCCCAAATATGGGTCACTATGCAGACAAATTCAAGGACAAAATTAAAAAAGATTTCCTGAAACTTTACCTGAACACTGGAGAGGCCAGGGATTTTCCTCGTGAGTTTCGAATGCTTGCATTGCTACATACTTTTTGTAAAAATTTTATTTTCCTGTTGGGCAATTAACTTTAGAAAATGAACAGATCTCATCACAGTGCAAAGTCTCTTCAGTTCTTCGTGCTTTTTCCTCTTTTGCTCCACCACTTATGCCAGTTTGGGGCCCTACAGTACAAGAAAGTTGGTGACAAACTCTAGAGTCTAGTGGAGGTTACTGAGATGTTTAGTGGATGGCAAGGTGCAAGGAGAAGGCAGGAGAGACAATGCACAGAAGTTGCAGCAAGGGAAATTCTCATTTAACAATATGAAAATCACAGTCACAAAGGCAGTGGTTAAATGCAGGAAGAGGGACCCAGGGAAGGTGGGAAATCTCCATCATTGGAGATTCTGAAAACTCCATTTGACAAAGGCCAAGAACAAGCTGATCACAGCTGGCCTGGTTTCAGAACTGGATGGACAAGACAACCTCCTTTACAACCTCAGTTATCCTAAATGCCAGCTCTCACAACACAGTGCTTAGGTGGCCTTTGTAAACACAAATCTGAATCTTCTTGAGCTCCTTTTGCTAACTGCACACTAAAAGGAAGTTCCCACCCACAACAATTATTTTCCTGGAGCTTCAGAACTTTTTCATGCTGCTTAGATTCTGTATGTATCCTTATTTATCCCTAACATCCCCTTATTTCCAGCTTCACTGCGTATGAAAACCCTCACGGTCAAAATGCTGAGATTTATATCATGTTTACCACGGCATGGACTAGTTTTCTATCTTTTCTCTCCCAGAAAGTACCACAAATGTCTTCCATTTCTCATGTTGATCTCATTCGGACAAAATGACAGATTTGACTCACTGATGTTTTGTATCTTCTGCTCTCAACTAACCTGTACAGACAGGAAAAAAAACCAAACCCTCGCATTTGATATTTGAGAGACTGTTTCTCCCTGGGTACAATCTAAGTCACTGCATTTCTTCTGTGTAGTTTGGAGGTACAAAGTAACCGTGACCCTCTCTGGACGGAGCAAAGTAAAAGGATATGTAAACGTTGCCCTGTACGGCAGTGGTGGGAACACAAAGCAGTACCAGATAACCAAGTAAGTGAAAAATTCAGTAGAAAAGAAAGTTCTCTTCTAGAACCCTTAATTTGTATTTGTAATTAATAATTGATCTTATGAAGAGAGAAACAAAAACGCAGCAGATCAGGCCCACCTGCCTTTGCCACCTCTGAAAAATAGCAATTTGGGATGAATTACATCAGAAATCTGGCAATAATGTTGCTACGGTAGAATAAGATAAACATTATCTCTCTGCTAAATTTCTACCCTCTTGCCACCACAGCAGAGCCTTTGACAGGACTGGTAATTAACAGTAAATGCTGCCATGCCTCACATCCACAAAATTCTGTTTTTCACAGGGGTACCCTCAAACCAGACAACACTTACACAGCTTATATTGATGCAGAAGTTAATGTAGGAGAAGTTACCAAGGTTAAATTTCTCTGGAACAACAACTGGATAAATCCAACTTTTCCTAAACTGGGAGCTGCAACTATCACAGTAGAAGCTGGACAAAATGGAACAGAGTAAGTATATCCATTGTGAAAATCTTGAAAGTTACTTGAGAAGACAGGTGGCAAAATTATAAGTGGAGTGGAAGCCTTTTCACAAGAAAAGCTATTTCAGGCATTAAAAGGAAAGGATTCTCAAGAAAACCTTTTCTTTCATTCCTTTCAAGACACTGCTCTTCCATAGTTCAACTCACTACTACTTCAACCCTTTGCCTTAAATAACCTCAAAGAAAAACTGAAAATCTTTCCAGGCTTTAGAAGAGCAAATTTTCTGTATAACCCTTTGGGTGAGAAAAATTAATGCTGGCTTGGATTGTCAGCATCATTCTTGCCAAGCTCCCACAGTCCACAAAAACAGACTATTTGTGGGTCTGGTTTGCTGTCAGCTGGAACCAGAAAAGTTTTCCATCTATATTGATGACCCCTGAGGTCATGATTGACTAAAGAGGATTCTGATAATAAACCTGCCTTCCAATGAGGAACACTAACACTTGGAGCCTGCACTGAAAGGCTACATATAAAGCTGAGGGAAAGGGGCTAAAACTGATTTCTCTAGACTTTGTGAAATATGGCTTGGATGTTCGGATTGTAGCAGCAAGATTTACTGATCCAGTTTTACTAATTTGCCTGGACTTTTAAACATGAATTCCTTCATTTTCTTGATCAGTTATTTTATTTTATCTACACCATGATTTGGTATCTAGAACAGTAGGTACAGTGTAAATTTTAGACCTATCTACAAAGGCACAGTTAAAATTCCATCATTTAACAGACAAAATGGGAGGTGAAAGCAGTTTCAAGCCAAGTGAAATGGTTACAGCCCAGCACCACTTGAATTCACCTTAAAGCACAGGTCCTAAGTCTGGTTGTAGTTTCTAAAGCCAAAGCAATGTTGCTGACATTCCTGTAGAAAGGAACTCACCCTTCTACTGACTTGTGGCCTTTGCACAAGTAGTTGTGGCCATCTGTATGGAGATGGTAGCACAAAACCTGGGAAAAAACCCAAAAACTGCAAAATTAAAGTAAGGCAGGCAGTGAAGCAGAATGAATACAGTCCATCAATGCTTTCCCCAGCAGCAATATTTCAAATTTAGAAGCTCAAAGTTTGCTCTGTTCAGTTGTGTCAAATGACAAATCAGGTTGAGTTAACATCAAAATAAATCCACTCGTGTAATTTCAACAACTGCTGACAGCTCAAGGTGCTTGCTTTTATTTTATCCCCAGGTACCGGTTCTGTGGTTCTGGGACCGTGAGGGAGGACGTTCTGCAGACTCTGACTGCTTGCTAATGGCACATTCGGATGTCCAAATCCTTGCTACCAATAAAAGCTACTCATACCTGAAACACTGGAGTCTGCAGCTGTAATGCTGGTGGTGTGTGTTGGTTTGGGTGGGTTTTTGCCGGTTTGGGAGGCAGAGTTTAAGTCTGTGGGTCCGTCCCTATGGACAGAATTTTTAGAGTAGCTTGAGGAGTGAATGTGCCAAAACCTGTTGAAGAATTCCCCTGCTTTCAGCTTGTTTCAAAATAATTTCAAGCAAGAGGAAAGGGGGCAGGTAACAGAAACAAACTCATTTCTGTCACCATGTAATCCTGCCTCATCTCCCTCAGCATTCTGCTGGACAAGGGGGCTGTGTCTCCTCTGCTGCCAGAGGAAGCTCATCCTCACTGATAAAACCTCACAGAAGTGCTGGGGATCTACTGCTACACAGACCTACTTCTCCTGGGGAGCTTTTCTCAGCTTCTCCTGAGGTTCCCCAGACTGGGGCACTCTGCTCTTTATGTCTCTCTGGCTGACCTTTCCTCTCCCAGAACACCCTGTCCTGAAGGATATCAACCCCTCGGCAAGGCTTTAGATTCTTGGTGCAGTGGTGGAGGTGGAAACCAATTTATTTTGTGTTGGAGCACTACTTTTCGAGCATAGAAAAAAAAGCAGTGTTGTTTTGTTCTTTTTTTTAATTGAGTGCATTCTGCCAGCTCTCGCAGGGTGATGGGAGGGAGATGGGGGATGTAAATAATAGAAGAAGAAACATCAGCACTGAAGATTAGCAACCTGTGGGCATGCTCGGGGCTGAAATAAGTTCTTTTATATAAAAGAGAAACTGTTCCTTGCTTTAACACAACTGAAGAGAATATCCTTCAGCAATTTCTGTTCTAGTCAGAGACATGCAGGCTTGCTTTTATGTTTAAAAACCTTCTAAATTGCACTTGTGCTTCTTGCCCAGATTAAAAGGCACTATTTGATTTAGATTAGATGTATGGAAGAAGTTCTTTATCATGGGAGTGGTAAAACTGGCACAGGTTGCCCTGAGAGGTGGTAGGTGCCCCGTCTCTGGAAACATTCGGCACCAGGCTGGTTGAATTTGCGGAATTCCTCGAGTATTCCCCCTGTTACATTCCTTCTCTCCCTGTGCAGCTCCTCAGGCAGCAGCAAGAGCAGCAAGCTCACAGCAGAGTTCTCTCTGTGTGTTTTCTTCCCAGCCTATGCTGTCCAGAAGGACACTTACAAGCTGACACCTATTTAGTCTCCAGTTTTTCCCAAATGTGGTCAGTCTTACAGTGGTAGACTAAGACAGTCAGGCCTAATAAATTCAAGGATTGTAGTTCTTTGTCCTACATCAGTCTGTGGCAAGTCCAGCTCTGGGTTGCTCCTGCAAAGTCTTCCTTGGATTTCCGCAGCTGCATGGCCTCAGTTGGGCAGGAGGAAGAGGATCCAGCCACAGGAATAGAAGCTTTCACACTTCATCCAGCCCTTGGGGGAGCACAAAAACCCTCTCCTGGGAGATAAATAGTTGTGGGTTTATGCATAGCCACAGACATGGAAGCTGGCATCAGATGCTGGGTTTTCATGCACCCCACATCCCTTTGGCATCCCCCGCTTTCTCCTGCCTTCCCTGTTTGTCTCTCCTAGGGTCTGGTGTCCTGATCTCGGTGCCTCCTGCTGAGGAAACCTCAGCAGGGTTATTAACTTCCTAACACTGCAGAAGAGTTTCTCCTTTGTCTTTTGTTCCATTACCTTGGAATAAGCAGATTCTTGCCTACACAATTGTTTTGACAGTTATGATATTCTCAGCATTATCCTTTGCCATAGCCACTTCAGCAGCCCATGTAATTTTAACAAACACCTAACAGAATCAAGACGTTAAAGTTGACAATAGCATAATAAAAAATCTCCTTTTAATAATGAACTGGAGCTGCCGTCATCTTGTTTTAGCAGAGTAAAATCTCTCCCCGCCCCGAACACTTTACAAAGCTATTACATAAAGTGCAACGTTAAATGAACAACAAATTACTTTCCCTTTAGCTAGCTCTTAATGCTAATGGTGCTATTTATTCCTGACCTTTTGAAATATTAGATTTTTTAAATGACAACATAAAAAGATTTCTTGTTTGAAAACGCGAGTGACTTTAAACCACATGTTATTACTTGTAAGTATAGCATGCGCATGCATCATTCATTTCAGTGTCCCATTTAGGGCTAATTGGTATATATTTCAGTTGACATATATTGTTCTCCTGCAAACGTGTCAAATTCCTTAACGATGGCCGTGACAAAAGCAGAACGCTTGAGATATACAAATTATGCTCTTTACCATATAATCATTCTTATCTATTGGGAATGCTATTTGTGACAAACCATGTTCAAAAATACACAGCAAATTGATTATTTTTTTTTTTTTAAACTTCAATATCACACCATTCACAGCAAGTCTTTGATTGCATCCTTAAATGTAGAAATGTTTTGATTTTTATCTGCATCATTTTGCGGCTTTTGAAAAGCTCACTTTATTTATTAAAGGAAGAGTAGCACAGCGAGGATCTTAAAATGTATCTTTTGTTATCAGCATAAGAAAAAAAAAATGGGCCATAATTGTGGATATAGAGTGAGTAATTTGGTGAAAAACGCTTTGTGCTGTAGTTTAGGTTTTATAATTCCTGCCAGAAATTACTATTATTTTGTTGGTGGGCAGCACTGCAAGAAGAATTTTAAGTATTTTAAATATGGGAACAACTTGGGCCATGTATTTCCATTGCATTTTAGATTACTGTGTGCGATGCACTTTTCCCCTTTATTACAAATCATCTTAGAATTAGAGAAAAAAAACATAAAAATTGAAGATTTCATGTGACTCTAATTATTACTGCGATACAGCAGTGCTCATTGTTGTCTTTAGACAATGCTGTCCACAGTTATTACTTTGTTCCATAAATCAGTAGCATAATGAGGTTCTATCTTTCAAGAAATATTTCAGTGTATCTTAATTTGGCATTGATGAATTCTCCTTCACAAATCTCTCAAGGGGTTTTTTAATCTAGTTTGTCATATTAGATCTTTCATCACCTAGCCCCAGCTGACACTGCTACGGCTGCGTATGGATTTCCATACCTTCCTGGGATGCGTCCTCGGAGGTTGCAAATAGGAATTTTATGATGTCACGCCTCGAAGGCTGTTTTTTCTTGATTGGAGTGTAAATCCCAAACTGTTTTGCCCCACCCTCATCCTTCAGAAAGATATACTACGTGTGGTTGTATTAAAGTGTGGAAAAACAAGGTTAAATTTGTTAACATCTTGTCGCTGATGCAAACTGGGAGCCGTTTCTTGGACAAAAGAGATATTCACTTGAAGAAAATACCATCTTTTTCCAAAGAAATTATATAATAAGTTCAGATACCCATTTTTTTCCTAAAATTTGAAGACAAGAAAAAGGTAGAATGTATCCCCATTTTTAATTGGGTGAAACAGATCAGCAGAAGGCAGAGGAAGAAAGGAGAGGGTTGATGTGATGCTCCACAGCTCTAAATGAAAAAATACTAATAGTGCCCTATGTGACACTTACTTCTAAACTATGCTTGCAGACAAACAGAAACAAGAAGCAAAGTACTCTTTAAATTAGTCTAAATGTTGTGTTCAATTTCACCCTAACAAGTGGGTGGCTGCTGCACTTGCTATCACTTTGGTAACCTATATTTTGTGAGACCCAAAGACAAAAGTTGCATTCAAGTCCCTCTTTGTGCTCTGGCCCATGGAATTATTGTTGTGTGTTTATCCTACAAAAAATATTACCTTTAATTGCATTGAGTAGATAATGGCTTCACATCTAACCAATTAGGGAGGTGAAAGGGGAAAAAAGGGATCTAAACCTCCACAGTAATGCATTTATTCAGATAATAATTCACATTATTGTAATTTAGTGTGTAATTTATATAACCTAAGTCTCCCTTCCTTGTGAAAAATAACAGCAATGAACATTGCTGGTGGCATGGCTGCCTCAGCTTGGGGTGTGCATTTTCAGAGGATGGATTCCCTGGGAGTCCTGATTATCCTCTTTGGAAAGTGAGGCCTCTCCTGAGTGCAGTACCATTTCTCACTCCGAAGAGGTTCTTCATGGAGGAGGAATATATACAGCCACCACCTTAATTATATGGGATACAAAACACAGGATATGCTTGTGTATGTCCTGCCTGAGGTGATGGAAGAGCAGGAGCCACCCTTTCCTTCTCCCAACAAGAAGCATTCTGTCTTTGGTTACAGCCCAGGTCAGGCTACAGAAACTGCCACAGGAGCTGCTCAAAAATAAATTAAACAAATTCTTGGTTTAGACTGACAACCTTTTATGCATTGTCTTTAATTCTTTACCCAAACACCAGCCATCTCCCATCTGATGGGCGGAAAAAATTCATCAGGAGGGAAGTGTGCAAGAGTTTTCCACCACCCTTGTCTCTCACCAAGGTGCTCTCAGTTCCTCCGGGGTTTCTGTGACCTGACCTCACATCTCTTTCCAACCTTTCTCATTTCCCCCTTGCTTGCAGTTTGGAAATCAGTGCATCTGACCATTTTACAGCCCTGCAGAGGCACAGCAAATTTAGTGGGGAGTCACAGAGAATGTGTTTGCCCCTCTGCACCCTCCCTCTGCCATCACCCACCTCCCACAGAATGTGGGGAGGGCTTGGCAAAGGAGGCTTCTTAAGGACAGACTGTAGATCCTCAAGCCTTTGCTTTCACTCCAAAAGGAGCCAAAATATCATTGCTGGGTCATGAAAATCAGCCTCTCATTTCCTCCCACGGAACCTGAATTAGGAGCCCTCTCCCAGTGGCTGTGACAGAGGGGACACTGCTCATGTGCCTTCCCTTGCTGGGTCTGAAGGGGTGGCAGCGCAGCAGCAGAAAGAAGCATGTTTTTATTGCATAGGACCCTTGTAAGGTAATAAAAACTTCCTTTTAACCAGGGAAAAATGTTCAAAGTGGAGAGCAGAGTGACTGCACCAAAGAATAATTCTCCTTTTGACCCACAGAGAAAGAGGTGCCTAATGAAAGTATATGATCACGGACAGTGTGAAGATAACTGTCTGATCAGATAATGGAATTGTTTTCAGTGATAAGAATGAATCCATTACTAATGCAAATAACTATAATAATTATAATTTGCAATACAGTAAAAATCACCTAGTCTACCTCCTCCTCTGACAGGAGACTGTATAATAAATTATAGGCTGAGAAAAAAAAAATCAAAGGGATAAAGGTTAAAAGATTAAAAAAAATTCTGAAACTTAAAAGCTTAACAGGGAAGTCAAGGCCTGAAAGCAGAAATTGGCGCTATTAAATAAGCAATTGTGAAGAAGGAGATATTATGGAATTGATTAACAAACCAGAAACCAAGCATTTCCTCATATCACTACCTCTTGTCACAGATTTCAATAATTCTGAAAGAACAAAAAATTAAGAGTTGGCGTATAACAAGGAAATTAATTATTTAAATGTAGGTGAATATGCTAATAGTCCTCTGGGAGGATGACTATAACTTCACACACAAAAAGCCCCCAGAAGGTTCAATAAATTTGAGGAGTTTCTCCAGTTGCTTTTGCTTTGCTTTAGTATCCAAACTGGTCCAGCTGCTCTGGTGCTCCCAACCAGGACTGCTCATCTACAGGGCAGATCTTTTAGGGTTTTCTGGGTACACCAAGATGCTCATAACAGTCCCATAATCTTCTTTGTTCATGTGAGGTATTTTGGGCATGGAGACTGTAAAAAATGTTTAATTTCATCTTTGGAGGAGTAGAAGAGAGCAGATGAAACAAATCCTGTGTGCAGAGTTAGCCCTACAGTGAGCTGCTTTCTCATTTACAGCAGCTCTGCTTTCTCCACTGGTTAAGCAGAGAGCAAATAGTGATGCACAAGGTTTGTCACTCACTGTTGGCATCACACCAGTCATAGTTTTAGGTGATGGAGCATTGGGAATCTCCCAAGAGATCATATGGTTCTTCCATAGCCATCAATTTGAGTAAAATGGCTATTAAATAACTGAGTCTAAAGCACGGTCTCCTGACACTCTTCATTTAGGTCTTAATTTTCCAAAGGTCAGGATGTCCCATAGCAGCCACAGAGAAAAGCCAGAGATTTTAATGACAGGGCTGTGTAAGGGACACTTAGACACCCAGAGGTGCCGTCATTAGTCTAAAGCAGGGGTGACTACCAGATTAAATTAATCTTTAACTCAGAGTGGAACCCGATTTTCTGTGGTTGGAGTATTTGCCTGCATTTTAAATTCAGAGTAAAAAGCTCAATGTACCCTGCCAAAACCTCCCCCTCAAGTCATTGATGAAGTCAGAGATTTCTCACCCTCTCTGAAGTTTTTCATTGCAGCACTTTCCATGCAGCTGAAAAGCTCAACACACTTCAGGCCTGCAAAGTACAAGTAGTTTATCAGAACTTCCACAGTATAGGAGTTCAAGGAAAAGGTTTTAATGGTGCAAATTCCAAAAGCAAAGTGAGTGGAAAACTCACAGTCTGCTTCATAGCCATGACTTGTGGTTACCTCATAAATGCCATTTATCCAAAACACGCCCAGCTAATATAACATTAACTACTGTCACAAGCGCCCAAGGTTTAAACACATACCTTTCAGCTTAAACACAAGAAGGAAGGCCTTTAATCAGTGTTTGCAAAAGACAAAACCACAACGTGCTTCAAATACCCACATCCCATTTCATTGTTTGTTGGTGCTTCACCAGGGCTGTTCTGGAGATGGATGCTCCCAACACAAGTCCTTCACGTGTGTTCACACAGAACAACTTCAGCATCCGTTTCCAAATCTCCTGCCAGCAGTAAGATGCTTATCTGCCAGAAACCAGCATCCACTGCCTAATCCTCAAAGCTCCCAACAGAGCCCTAAAAAACATCACAGGTCTGTAAAACATGATTGAAGGACCTGGGATTTAATTAAATAATCAGATTCAGGGCATGCATGAAACTGGTCCTCAGATATGTCAAAAGCTGTCAGGGAAGAAATGAGATGAATTGTTCCCATGTTCTCTAGGGGTAGGACAACCACAGAGAGTCAAAGCTGACATTATGTAAGACTTCAGACAGATGAGGACAATGAAACAAACAAACTGCCCAAGCAGGTGACACCATTTCAGCATCAGAAGTTTTAAAACCAGATTAAACAAAAGTTGGGAGTAGTTTAGGCAGAACTAATATTGCTTTGCAGCAGAAGGTGATATATGATTGATGCCTGAGGTCCTTTCCAGCTATATGAATCTCCTGTGAGGCTCTGACAGAGCTGCAGTTGCAGTCAGCAAAAACACCAGATGGATCTGAACAGAGAAGAGAAAAAACCTGAATTATTACATGCTACTTGATTCTGAAGGAGAGAAATTAAAATTGCTTCGGTTGGATGTGATCAGTGCAGTTTGTCAACATCCCCTCAGTCCTGTAACATCCGTGATAAATGTGTGGCACTTCTTGATCTTCAATCTCATGTGTTTCACCCATAAAACAAAACAAAAGAACTACAACAATAATTTTAATGTGTTTTGGAAGATCCTCAGTGATGTTACCTGATTCTTCAGCTGCCTTTCACAATTATCAGGCTGAAATGTTGACCTTGTTTCCTGAGTAGACAAATCTATCCTCCTGCCCACTGTGTAAGGAATTTTTCATGGGCAAGGCTGTGTGTTCACAACACCCTGCAGATAGTACTGCTACCCAGACCTCTGCCAACACAAAGAACATAGGGAGAAAATCATCTGAAGAAGGATGCTGGAATGTTGTTTGTGGAAAAAAACTACATTTAGATACAACCGCATAGATCATGCAGAACCAGCACCTTCTCTGCTGGATTCTGCTCTCCTCACAGTGAACTTCCTTCAACTCCACTCATTTTCAGGAGTCATCTAGGCAAAGTGCTGGTGGGGGGACACAGGCTGAGAAAACAGATGCAGTATGACTGTCACTAGGTGGAAAACAAACCGTCAGAGCAATCCATTACCTGCAGCCTTGTGTATGTTACCAAGAGCACAGCCTGCAGGCTGTTTGTGTGCGAGAAGCACCAGATTTTGATAAAGAGAACTGTAACCTCTAACTGTAACCTTTGTAATCCATGGAGCACCGAAGCTGCTCCATGGATTACAAAGGAAGAGGATGTGTTCAGTCTGGTGTCTGCCCTTATCAGCTGATGGCAGACGGAAGCTCCTACTAGAGGTGCAGAGATTACTCCTCAAAGGGAAGGAAATACTCCCTGTTGCCCTTAGGAAAGGGAGAGTCACCTTTCAAACTCCTTAGATTCCTGCGGTTTAACAAACTCTGGCATCACAGCTCTATCTCACCACTCTCTGCTTTTAAACCATCCCTGATCTTGTAACTGCTGGAGCAGCACTCCAGCACCTCTGCTCTAGCACATCAGGTCCTGGTTACACATCTCTCCAGCCAGTTCCTTTGTTTCCTTACAGTCAGTCTGGTATAGTCCTCCTTTGACGTCTTGGCTCTGCTGCAGCACACAAATCTCTCAGAGTAAGCTTAGATTTATTTTTCATTTCTCTGTGTCTGTGTCAGCTCACTTTTGGACACTGATAGAAGGATCACAGTGGCTGCAATCTACCAAGTTCCTAATTTTTTTTGCCACCACATGGTAATGAACACCATGTCATCATTCAGTAACTTCTGCTCTGGGCACAAAGCCAGAGCTCCTGGAATATGGCATCTAGTAAACTTTTCCCTATCACTGCAATCCCTAAAAAATGAGAAAACATGTACTACTTTAAAATCATAGCCAGCACCTAATCACCTGTATGTTAACTAAAGAGAGTACAGAATTTCTTGGTTTGCAGAAAAAGGTTTGCAAAGATCAATTTCTTTGCATCTGTGGAACTGCATAGGCTGTGGTGGAAATTCCTTCCTTTTTTGAATACCCACATTCAAGGCGGTTTCCTTCTTAACTTGAAGGAAAAAAGCACAATACCTTACTGTGACTTTGCATTGGTTGCACCACAAAAACGGTTTTTTGTGTTAGAACACAGCAAGGCATGAACGAGAATTAATAAACCAGAATTTATTCCTAAAAAAAAAGTTAAGTACAAGACTGGCAAATAACAGGCCTGAATCCCAGTCACACAAAGCATCTGCACTTCTCACCAATTTATCCAGGCTGCATCTCTTGAAAATCAAGCAGTTCTTGCACTGAGTAAAGAAGCTCTGAATCCACTGTCCCTAAGACAGAGAGCTGGACACTGCAGGCAGGGAGCCTCTTTTACAAGTTGTTTTATTCCATAGCTATTCACATGAATACAAAATCTGCAAACTTCAGAGGGACTTAATGTGATTTTGTAGAACCAACAACTTATAAAAAATCCCTCATTTCAAGCTGGGGCTGTAACTTTAAATTAAAACACACTCATTTGAGAAAGCCTTAAGATTTAGAAAAGTCCAGTGTAAGGACCAAATTCTGAATGCACACACATGAAACTCTACCGGAATCTTCAGCAACGTGGTAGAACACTGGAAGCGAAATTTGGTTCTTAATGTGTCTGTGAAGACTGTAATTATATTTCCCATTGTACTAGTAACATTAATTGAATGTTTAGGTGAAATCAAGTTCATTACAAGTTAAATACAGTACCTAGCCTATTAGGATGGTGTTTATAATTATAGTCATAAAGCACTTGTAAAACATCTTCATTGCAGCAAATAGGTGGAAGTTGGCTGTAGAGGCTGCTAAAGCATCTCACGTCACTCTCTGCCTCTTTGCAGCATCGTGGACCAAGGTCACCTGTGCCACTGAATCACCTCCAGAGCTTGTGCCAACACTGCTGAATTTCAGAGGGACGTGGCCTACAGCTGTCAGCAGAAGAATGTAATGCTGCACAAACTGTCATGCAAGGGTTTTTTCAGTGCAGCTGGACCTTGCTAAACATCCCTAGATCTATAAAGAGGCACATTCTCATGCTAATGTACCTGGTTATTGGCCAGCTTATTGGCCTGATAATGCATTTTTTAACAACAAAACAGCTTTTAATAATACAAGACCTAAGAGATTACAGTTCTCTTTATCAAAAGTTGTATTTGATTTCATGGCTCTCTGAGAGCATCATTACAGAAAATACCTGACCTGCTTTGGGTATTGCCCAAAGTCTTTCCGTCTGAACTCCAAAAAACCTTACTCAGACAGCTACACCAATTTTGCTGGAAGTTGAGTCATGAGCAGTAGTGAAGTTCCACCTTGGGCACACTCGGAAGACACAAGTGAACTAAAGCAGTACAGATGGTTGGTGTCACTTCTGCTCAGTTACACACATGAAGGACAGCACCCAAATTCAAGCATAACCACTTGGCCTGTCTCACTTTCATAATAAATTAAGTTTCTTTTTATAGCCATTTTTGTAAGAATAGTAGCACCGAAAAAGAGAAATTAGTTTTAAGGTATTTTATTTGACATGATTGAAGACACAAGAACACTCAAGATACAATCCAGACAAGTTGTGAACAGCTCCAAGTATCAGTGAAACCTGAATTTATCTTGCACAGAGGTGAACAAGACCACAATGGTTGGTTTTATAATATAGTTTAAGACTGTTTCAAGCAGGTGAGTACTGTGACATTATGCCCAACAACTTTTATACTATTCATCCGCTTAAGCCACTTCATATCATATCATAAATATGCAGCTTATCTTGGCTATAATCTCTGCGATATATAATTAGCCTTCTCATAATAATGCATTAAAACTCCTGTATATAAATATTGGTATACTCATACCAATGCAAACTGTCCTAACCACCACTGCACATTTATCATATTCTAGCACAATTAATCAATCCATCACAATTAGCTGCTAAACTTCAGCCTAGAGTTCAGTAACTTGGACCCAAACTTGCAAGTTGCTGCTTAGAGCAAAACTCCTGCCAAGACCTTCTGCTTTCCCTATGGACAGCAGGCCTTGTTGTCTTTTCAACATTAAGTTGCACAATGTCATCTGAAACCCCTACCAAAAAAATGCTCTGCAGGGAATGTCCTGCAAAAGTATCACAACTACGATTCTAAGAATGCCTCATTCCCTAGTAAATTTCATACTAATTTTACAGCCTAACATCCTTTATCAAAATGGGCATCCACATGCCTCTTACAATGTAAAGTTGTTTAATTGGGTTACAGTCTACAGACCACAGCATAATATTCTACTTAACAATTCTAATTCCTTAGAGGGACAAGCTAATTTTCCATTCTGAAAGAGGGCAACAAGGACAGCTGGGAGTTTCTTCAGTAGTTCAGTGCTCTGCAAAGATAAGCTTGATAGTGTTCTCATCAGACTGAAGGAGGAAGTGCAAAAACATGTAAACCACGTTTTACAGTTACAGGGATTTCAGCAACAAGGCCCTGCTTGGATCCAGATGGGATCTTAAAAAAGGTGAATCAGAGAGGGCAGAGAATCGCTGCTGTGCAGGGAACTGTGCTTCAGAAGAGCTGCAGAAACCACTTGTAGCTTTCCCTGCAGACAGGCTGGAAACAGCACAAAAATCATGGGCCACCTGACCTTGCAGGTCACCTCCTCTTCACAGGGGAGACAGGGGTGGCAGCCATTTATTAGATCAAATCCTGTGTTAAGGCCACTGAAAACAAATCTGTGCAGAACTGGACAGATTCAGCTTAACATAGCATGCAAAGACAGCAAAGCTTATTTTTCTGTAAGAACTTAGTTTTTTGGTAGGTGGACATGGTAGACAGAGACTGGATCTTACGTGCAGCTACAATAACAAGAGTGTTGCCTGGCTTTGGAAGGTAGTTTTTCATTTGTTGTTGTTGTTGCTGTTTTTTAAACTAGAGAAGATACTTTTAAAAAACCCAAAACCTAGTGAAGAAGCTGTATACCCAGATTTCACAATCTGATTTTTGGTTTTACAGGAGGATTCATCCATTATTATGAAGAACTGCTGGAGATGGAACGGTCACCATCTGAAACAAAGAAATGAAAACCCCAGCAACAGACTATTGCATTTGTGTGATGTGCTTAGCTGGTATGACTTGCATTGCAGGAAGAATGCTGTATTCTCTGACACACATTTCTTTCCTATTATTATAAGATCGGCCTTTCACATTTCATATCTTACCATCTTTAAAAGCCTATAATTACAGAAGCTGATTGAGAAACTATGTTATTTAAAATTAACAGCTGAATGAAATCAACAGAGGCAAAGTGCATTTTTATACAAGAAAATAGCACTGTAGAAAGAAAGAGTCTGTACAATATTTAAATATTGTATATACATAAAATTATATTGTTCATAACTCATCTTAAAGTTTCTCTTGTTTGTAAACCATGGAAAGCAACACACACAAAAAAATCCCAGTATTTAGCTTTTAAAGCATTTAGCAGGCAGCAGGAAATCGACTGCTAGCAAGCACACTTTGTAATTATAGAAAGTATCCAGCAGGATACTGTGACTAGCATTCTCCATAGTCCTTTATTTATTTATTTATTTTAAAGCTGAATGCAGAACACATTTCCCATTCAACCAGGGAATTCTGCAGGAGACACAGCAAACTCAGTGACAAAATGCAGTGGATCAGCTCTGCAGCTCGCTACTGTGGCAAAACTCCAGGATAAACACAGAAAGTTTAAGTGCAGGATTGGAACGTGAATTAATGAAATAACTGATAAAGCTTCAATTTCCCAAAAGTGTCAGTAATGGATTTAACTCATGCTCAACTTTTTAAAAAGGAAGGTTTAGATTAATAATTAACGTTGCCAAGTTTTGAAAATGTAATGAATTCCAGCAGGTTATCAGGCAGCTCTGTATAAATGCTCCGGAAAGTGTCAGCATTTTAGGGTGATTCTACAGGTTGGTACCAGTCTGCTAATTTGGAGTGGGATTAGGATTTGAATATGAAGTTGTCAGTTCATGGCAGATACAGAATGTAAGTTTCAGAAGTTTTCCTCCTGTAGCATTTTGCAAAATTAAAACTATTCTAGTTGCAAAAGAAATTTTCCAGGTGAGCATGCTTAAGGAAACATTTCCAGAAAGTTATTATTTAGAAAAGAAGATGCTACCGTGGCCATCAGTGCATTTCCCCTGTGCCAAGAGCTCTGTGCTCACTGCCAGGTAAGGAATGCTTTATTTAATGCCATTTGTAGTTTCATTCTATTGGCTTCTACCTTCCACTTCATCGGCCATTCAACTCAACCCAGCAATACATTTTACTCAATTAAAATATTTGCTATAAAAAATATATGATGGTAGCTTTGATCTGAATGTTTTGTCTCTTCTGAATCGTTTAAATGTTTCTGGATAGCCATCATCTAGCTGTGCTTCCAAATCTTAATACAGGAATGAACACGAAAAGAAATATAATCACTTGGGGAAGTGCTTGATAAAGCAGATGGGTCAGAGGGACGTTGACAGGCTGGAGAAATGCGCAGACAGGAACCTCATAAAGTTCAGCAAAGGCAAGTACAAAGCCCTGAACCTGGGCAGGAATAACCCCATGCACCAGGAGAAGCTGTGGACCAACTGTCTGGGAAGCAGCTTGGCAGCAGGACAGCACCGTGGCATCGTGGCAGACACAAGGCTGAGCGTGAGCCAGCAATGTGCCCTTGCAATGAGGAATGCCAGCAGCCTCCTGGGCTGCACTGGGAACAGCACTGTCAGCAGGTCTAGGAAAGTGATTATTCCCCTGATTCAGCCCTGGTGAGACCATGTCTGGAGTGCCAGGTCCAGTTCTGTGCTTCCCAGGACAAGAGAGACATGGACAAATGGCACTGAGACCAACAAAGGGTCACGAAGGCGATGAAGGAATTGGGGGATCTTTCATGTGAGGAGAGGCTGAGAGAGCTGGGGCTGTTGGACTCAAGGAAGCTCAGGGGATTCTAGGAATGTGTACAAGTGCCTGACAGCAGACAGGAAAGAGGATGCAGCCAGACTTCTCAGAGGTATCTAGTGAAGGAGCAAGAAAGAAGCAATGCGCACAAATTTAAACTCAAGAAATTCCTTTTAAAGGTAAGAAAAAACTTTTGCAGTGAGGGTTGTCAAATAAGTCGCCTGGAGTTTAGGGATCTTCATTTTGGAGATAATAAAAATTAGAAAAAGCAACTTGTTCTGATTGATACTGCTCAGAACTGAGAGGTTTTATCAGACAGTGAATGCAAGTCCCCTTCAAGCTCAATTGCTCTGTGATTCTAAGGTTTCAGATGGAGACTAATAAAAATAAGTTTAGAAGACCCAAAAGAGAAATAGGTTTGTTCTTAATATTATTTTCCAAAGTATAATGAAGGTAATGCTAGCTAATTAATCTGACAGCTTGTTCTGAGAGCTTTGACAACAAAGGCCCTGTTTTCAAACTGGAGCAATCAATATTAGGCTCCCAAAACACATCTGTATTTCCTAAATATAATTTCAAGGATTTCTGGGGATTTTCTTTACTCATAATTTAAGTAATTTAGTTCCTATTTCTTTGAGTCACTGATTTTCAGCACTTTAAATTCTGAAAGCACTGGGCAAAATCAAAAGAATACTATGAACTACTACTTTGTTCCCATTGCCAGAGGATGGTGCTGTTTGAACAGATATCCCACACAGATACACCCCCTACAACAGCCACGTGGGTTAGTGAGTTTTTCTCAGGAAGAAGAAGAAGAACAAGGCAAAGAGATTACAACTTGATATATTTTTAACTAACCTTCAGGACCCAACAATAATCAGTGTTTACTTAATAAAGGTAGATCGTTAAGCATGCTTGAGTAACTTGGTAACTTTTACTACCTCTGGAACTTTTGCTCCCAAAACTTTTTAAGCGTCTTTCAAAATCCAGCCTTTGGCCACCAAAGGGCACAAACATGACATACCCCACCTTACTAGCTGTTCTCATATAGCCTGCTGAAATTCAAGGTGATGACATGACAGACAGAAGTCAAAAAATGCAACAGTGGAAGATCAGTCTCACAAACAGGCTGGTGGGAGAAAGGGCCGTTAGTAATTTAAGAAATCAATACCAACTTTGACACTTTTAGAGGTCGCAACATCAACAGCCATGGCTTTGATTTCAGTGTCCCCAAACTGCATCAGCGTTTTGATCTCCCGCCGGCTGGGCACGGAAGCGTCAGTTCCCGTGAGATCCAAGCGCAGGGTGCCACACTTCTTCACGCCAGGCTCGGTGATGAAGCTGACGTTGTCTTGCTCTGAGCTGTAGATATTGATCACTATTACTAACTGAGAAGGCTTGGCAGGTGTGTAACTGCGTGTCACAGTCTCTCCCAGGGCTACAGACTGGTCGGCTGAGATAAACTTGTCAAAGACGTCAGTGCACCAGCGCGTGCCGTCTTTGACGAGGAGCTTCTCCGGGGGATGCTTCCCCTCCACAAAGCGGTTGAGCACCCCGACACCGTAGGTGAGAGGGGAGCGCCGCACCTTGATGACAGCAGGGTCAAGGCCGAAGAGAACAGCTCCTTTGAGGATGGTCAGACCCACATCCTGGGGAATGATGACCCGGCACCTCGAGCCGAAAGCGCTCTGGACGGCTTGTTGGAGCAAGGGGGATTCAGCGAAGCCACCCACCAGGAACAGAAACTTCACATTGGTCACCTCCGGCTTATCAAACACTTCACCTGAACAGAAACAGAGACCATTCAGTAAGGAAAAATCCAGTGTGATGAGGCAGAGTAAGTGAAAATCCCAATGTCTGAGTGCACTGTTTCCTGCACATGATCTGAAACTGCCACATCTGTGCCCGCACTGCCACCCTCAGCATGCACCAGTCCCACATCTGTAGTCTCTACCACATTGCACTAAGAATTCACTTACCTCAAAGCATACAACATTTCTGAAATGTTTAAAACATTTTAAAACAGACCCTTTATTGCATTCCAGATAAATCACCCCATTTCAAATTCACTTATTATTTCTGACCCCAACATCTTAACCACAACAAATACCATCTGCAAAGTAACGCCTCTTTACATTTTTTCACATGTTCCTTCTTAGCTTAAGCCCACATCTCCTACTTTGCAGAAAATCATGCAGTTCAGCTGTAGGCTCACTTGTAGTTCAAACAACCAAGTTACTTGTCACAACTGCTGCAGTCCTAGGTGTCTCCCTCCCTGCTCACATATAAGCTGCTCTATAATTGTTGTCTTACTAAGTTCTGAAATTAGTTAATAATCTGTCACATGCAATGAGCAAAGCTGGATATTCCATTCCAAATAGTGCTTTGTAATGTGTAGAAAGCAACAAACAGTTTTCTCACCACATGCATTATACTCTACCTGATACAAATTTTATCTACCACCAGAAAAGACCTTAAATAGTAACTTTCCTAATAAGCACATGTCACTTTCCATCACTGGACAAATAAATTCATTGTTTTTTAAGCCATGCCTGGAACTACTTTTACCATGATGCATCATTTACTATTTGTGTTTTAGAGATGTCAGTGATTTGGATGGTCATGAACAAATGCGACCTTCCAGTGGGAAGGAATGAGCCAGAGGCCTTAATACCAGGAATAAATCAGAAATGAATTACCCTTCTGGCATTATTTAGTTGTTGCCTGAAACAGAAAGGCAGGATCTGGGTTTCTCAGTGCATGTCAGCCTTCTGAATGCTTGCACCCCTGGAAGCACAGAGTAATTGAAGCTTAGGCAGGAACAGGACTGGATCACGCTCAGTAACCAGTACTAGAGCTAGGTAGGAGTATGTGCTCAGGACACATCCCTTACTTTTATTATTTTCCTAGCTGATTTGTAGAGAGCTGCAAGTTTCAGAACTAAATTCCTTGTCCACAACTGGTGTACAGCAGGAGGGTTGTTACTGGGTTGAACTGGGTGAGCAAAGCTTCAGTTTCAGCTCAGCCAGAAATGGAATCACACACAGATACGTACTCAGGTGCTGAATGATCTGGTCAATCGTAGGCTTGAAAAGAGCATTCATTGCATCCGGGCTCATCCTCAGCATTCCCTGGGAGGACCACTTCACGAAGTCCACACTGCAAAAGAACAGTGAGAAAGAACATTAAAGCATTGCAGCTGAGCTGCAAAACAACCACCAGACATCAAATAAATGAATTTATAAGTTTACAGAATCTGCATGCCTTTTCCTTGGTAGAAAGTGCCCCAGCTCACCCTAGTCCCATACCAACTGCAGTTATGTAAAACTTGAAGGAAGAATTATTATTTTTGCTTGTCTAATTGCTGTTTTCTTTGCCTGATTGCCTTCTGCAGCATTAGCAATGCTCAACTGCTCTCTGAAACAGCTGGCAGTCAATGCAGTGCTCGCTCATCTGAAACAGCACTGATTCATCCCCAGAAGGGCAACCTTTAGATTATAGCAGTAGCAGGCCAAAGCCACTGGAAACACACAAGGAAAACAAGCAAGTTGGTAAGCCTCAGGAGGCAGGAGAGAGAACAGCATTTTTAACGAGGCATAACATTTATTAAGTGAATACAGGCATTATGCTATTCTATCACTGATACATATCTGTATAGCTCAGTAATCTCCCTTTCATTCACGCACATTATATGTCGACCTTTACGCTCTTTCTATCCTGTTAGCCAATCCATTTCATTTCATTTGAAGGGAGCATTTAGCATCCCAAGATTCACCATTAAGGCTATTAATAAAAAGGAGATGGCCTTGTGAGGGGGATTATTTCCAGAAATTTTTAATGATTACAGAACCTCAGTCTCATTTAGAAAGCAACTTTTAGCTGGATTCAAAGTCATTTAAGCTTGCACCACATTTACTAATAACTTCTGAAAGAGATGCAGGAGTTCCAGCCTGCATACTACATTCAACACCGGCTAGTTTAAAAATTAAGGTACAGGTACTAAATATCAAATCTTCCCCTCTCAGGTCCCAAGCCTCCTGCCCCAGATTCACAGGTTCTCTTGTTCATTCTCTTTTACACCATTAAACTCCAGATTTTCTGTAGTATATAACTTCAAAAGATGCAAAATGTCCATTTCTACTTTCTTCTCACTTCCTTTTCTACAGCAGCCCATGATCTTATCATTTAGGGTGACTTCTCGATACTGAAAATCATGGATTATAATCTCTGGAGGGGATTATGTCTCCCTGCCTATCAGGCAAATTATCAAACTTGTAAAATACTATAAGAAACAAAAGCCTGCCATCACTTCAAAAGCTGAATGCTTTCCCCTTGCAGAGCTTTATGCAATAGTGTATGTTTTCTCCAGTGATCTGATACTGTTAATAACTTCCTTCAAACCATGAACATATTTACACATCTCACAATCTTGGATTTTTTCCAGCATCCAGGCTGCTAAAAATTAAAGTTCTAGGCAACAAATCCTCGTGTTTGATCTGACATTCCTAATTAACATGCAAGGGATTCAAATATACAAAGAAAGTGATACAGTGGTGGCCTAGCAGAAATCGTAGAAAGCAATACCTGAAAAGTGCAAGTCTTGTACAGAAAAGCTTTTGCAAGAGATCAGTCAGAACTTTTCATTCTGGAAACTGCACTAGGGGCAGTCCCATTTTCTCCTCCTTGCATTACACTTTTACACTATTACCTTTCGGTCCTAATAGAATTAGGATATTTTAATTATTTGTCTCTGCTACCAGTAGTTAATTCTGCATCCATGTGGTTTCAATTGTCTACTCACTTGCTTTTCCTCAAGGCATGTTCTACGCTGTGACCTCGGAACTTCTTGTAGTAGTCAATGAAGGAGAAAGGCAGGGTGATGTTTAGGGGGTTGGTCCTGTCAGGAGCTGCCGCCCGCTTGCGGGACTCGAACGCGATCATCAGATCCACCCAGGCCGCAGGACGCTTGATTTTAAACTGCTCAATGAAATCCTCTCCAAATATTTTACACAGGAGCTTTTCAAACTCGTAGTCCACACCTAGAGAACCGTATGGTCCACCTGTACCACAGACAAAACACAGTTTTAATATTCTGGATATTCTTTAATATTCTTATGACATTTCGAGTTGACCATGTACACATCAGAACAACACTCTCAGGGCCGTCATGGGAGAAGGTCCACAAAAAGAGGTTCTTTCCTAAAGGCAACAGCTGGTCTGATAGACAACATGCTCTCACCTTTGCCTCACTGTTACTCCTGTATCATCATAGCCACTGTAACACTACCACTATAAATGAGTGATTCAGCCAGCCAGCAGCTGGGTTATACTAATTTTGAGTGCTGGTCTCATTTCAGGAAGAACTGTCAGTAAAGTGCAATAAAGGCATACATTTCCTTCCCTGACAAGCCAAAACATAACATAAATATATAATACACAATCTAATTACTTAAAGCAAGCAGTGGAAGCGACATTACCTGTTGCTTTGTAGAGCTCCTTCAGATGTCCTTCAGGGAGCCTGATCTGATGGACAGTCATATCCACTGTGCCTCCTCCGCTGTCAACCACGATGTACCGATCACCTGGAATGCCAACGGGAGAGGCCAGGGGCATTTACACCACTGTGAGCACACCAGCTCACGGCAACGAGAGCTCCTGAGGCACCAGGGGAGATAATGGCCTACACACAGCCAGGAATGGCTGTGCTGGAGACTTGCTCTTTGCCAGTAATTATAACACAATGACTGATTACAAATATCAAAGTCAGATATCAGTCAAAAGCTGCTGAGGTAGCACAGCTGAAAAGCAGATCAGTGGGACTGCTCACGCTGCTGGTGCACATCCTAGTGGGCTACCAAATTAATGCTATGCCTGTTCTGAGTAAAATATTCTGGCTGCATGGCTTTCCACCATCTCTTTAATAAATCATATTTTTCCAGAGCATACAGAATTGCAGTTCAGCATTTGAACTTGTGGGTTTTTTCCTTTTCCCCTTTATAACCACTGTGAGAACAATGCAGTGCACAGCACCTTTGTGGGAAACACAATATTTGCCTGCAATACAAAACCAGTGAGAGCAAAGTTTGTTCAGGAAAGGACAGTACCTTCCTCCAGCTCGGACCAGATCTCTCCTATGACATTTTCCACCATGAAGGTCCGGCTCTGCCGGTTCCGGCGCACGTGTTCCTTCCCTAGTGATTGACAGAAAAAAGTTACTGAGTATAAAAAAACATGAAGAAATAAAATCATAAACTGCAGCAAGTGCAAGCACGCTGACAGAGCTGTATGCGTCACTTCTCAACAAAACAAATGTACAAAAAATATTGCATTGCAACCAGGAATGTCAGAATGTCATTCCTAGATAGAAGGAAAAATAATGCAAATTAATCATATCTAGTAATAACCTAATAAGAAAGCTATAAACATGTCTGACTTGGGTTTTTTAATACACTCTGGCTTGCAAAGTGTGTGCTGGCAGCAGGGTGGGGGGCTGGCAGCCAGCTGTGCTCACAGCAGCCTCTATCAGTAGGTGGCAGCCCCAGCCTGCTCCCAGACAACCCCCACACCACCCGCGATGGGAACATTCCCACATTTCCAAAAACTGCTGCTCATTTTGAGTGCTCAGGCAAATACACCTCCCCAACCTCTCAGGAGGTCAGTCTACCTCAAAACAAGCAGCCAGAAGTACTGCTGCTCAGATTAGTAACTTCTTAAGGACACAGTGATCACGGGGACTGACCCTTATAATATTTAAAATATACACCAATTAAAAACTAAGAGTAATCTTGCAAGACTATTATAACAATCAGTTAACTTACGAGATTTAACTGCTACTTAGACATTTAAAAGATGCAGAACAGTCTGTCAAGAGAAAGCAGAGTAGTGAGAACCTCTGCTATTTATGCTTCTAAATCAACCTCTGCAACTCAATGATCAAAAAAACCTACATTCCTTGTGTTATCTTCACTCACCTTCAAAGGCACTTCATAAAACACTACAAGAGAGGCAGCCTGTCATGAGTGAAAATTCTTTGTGAAAATATCAGCACACAAATCATAGAATGCACTTTGCTTCCTATTTCTATAGTGCCTGTCATCAGAAAATAGAGCATCAGCTCCACTTGCTCCTGCACCCTCCCCAAAAAGACCCCACGATGCAGAGAAGCTGCCCCAGCCTCAGTGTACTGACTTGGCGGCACAGGGAGAGCTCAGCTGAAGCATTCCATGACAGAACAAGCACTAGGTCCAAGCAAGGGCCTGTCAAGCCCACAGAAATCAATGGCAATCCTTTCATTCCCTCCTGTGGGCTGGAAGTGAACACAAGAGCCAGTCTTCAACTACAACTGAAGCAAGCTTATCCTTGCTACTATGAACACTAAAATTTTTGTTTTGACTTCACAGCAATAATATGGTCCTTGGAGTGCTTCTCTCTGTTTATATTTAAAGGGTTTTTCTCCTTAATCTGTTCTCAGCTTGTCTTGGGTGCCTGCCATGCCTTTATGAAATTTTAATTCCAACCCCAAATTAATTCACTCCAAACTTTGTTTTCATTAATTTTGACATGAAACCTTTCTCATCTCCAATAGCTTTTTACCATACAAAGTCAAGAATGAGAGTGGTACCCCCACCCAAGAAAAAGCCCATTAGCAGAAATCCATGATCTGCCAGATTCTGCCCAGCTTCAAAACCTTAACCAGATAAACTCCTTTATTATTTTCCCAGAAGCAAATCCCTGTGTTGTCTGAAAGTGAGTTCATGTACAATCACATGGAATAGGAATAGTTCATGGCACGAATGAGGGGGACAGGAGCCAAGGGGCCCTGAAGGGACTGAATCCTGAAAACAGATTGTGTCCTGTACTCCGCGTGGGCTTCCAAACACTGAACACATCTGACAAATGCTGGCTAGGAGAGCCACAGATTTGAGAGAACGGTGTAGTGACTCTGCCTAACTAAAAAAAATATGCTCTGCTAAGTGCAGGAATAGCTCTACCAGTTTAACCTCCCACCTGCCTCTACTGTTTTGACCTAGCAAATGTGATAACACGCAGATTCTTCTGAAAAATTCCTTCTAGGATAGGCTATCACACTACCATCAGTATCAGGGCAACTATTACAATTTAGAGATAAAGGGAAATATGCACATTATGCAGCAATCAAATCTTACTGCTGCAGGTCACTTTCCTTTTTTTGTCCGCCTTTATTTCCCTCCAGTTTCAGTAGGCTACTAAGCTCAAAAAGCTCTGACGATGAAGGACCTTTTGCCAAGTGACTTACAGTGGTCCAATCTCTGTCCCTCCCCTTCAAACACCGACAGTAGCAACAGATCCCGGGTCAATAAATCAGAAGTGCATTATCCAGTTGCTCTTCAACAAGCAGCTAAATTCATTGCTACAGTCCAGTGTCATATGTTCTACTGAGTGTTCAAAGTCATTAACGATATTTCATAAAGATGACATCAAAAAGCATCTGCCAATACTTTGGAACACCTCAGACTAATAGTTTCATTGCAGATCCAGTTATTTAGCGCTGCCTCAATAATGCAGATAATCAAACACATAATTGCTTCCAACAAATTAAATGAAAAAAATGATCCAACATGAAGTACTAACTTAAATTAAGGCACAAAAATACTGTTGTGAAAATACTAAAAGACTCCCACAACATCCAAATAATGGCAAGACAGGGAAGCTACCTGCATGCTGAAATATTAGGAAGAAATTCTTCCCTGTGAGGGTGGTGAGGCCCTGGCACAGGGTGCCCAGAGAAGCTGTGGCTGCCCCATCCCTGGAGGTGTCCAAGGCCAGGCTGGATGGGGCTTGGAGCAACCTGGGATAGTGGAAGGTGTCCCTGCCCATGGCAGACGGTTGGAACAAGATGGTTTTTGAGTTTCTTTCCAATCCAAATCATTCTGTGATGTCTGCTGAGTCAACATCTAAGCAAGTCTAACTATGGTAAGCAGCAAAACAGCTTATAAAAGCAAACTGATGCCAGCCTGAAACATTTCAAGAGAGCAAGGACAACAAGAAATGGTCAGAAACCAGTCCTCAGGAACAAAGCAAACTCAGGCAAGAGAATCTAAAAAGCGAATGAACAGAAGTACCCTGTGGAAATCCAGTTCCAATAGTGTCACTCGGGCTGTAGCCATTGACAGGTGCCCTACTACTCAGGTCTATCATCTGGTGCAGGCGCAGCTTTCGGCAGTAGATAGAGGCAGCCTCGGGTTCCAGGGCAATGATCAACTGCTCGGGATTTTCAGGAGATGCCATTCCTGCCTGCGAGAGAGAATGGATCAGAGAAGTGGGGTGGGGAATCCCGCAGCCCAGCAGACCCTCTCAGCACAAGGCTCTCCCCAGCTCGTGGGCTCCGCTGGGTCACCCCTCAGAGTTCAACCCGCAAAGGAGCTGCTGCCAAGGGCTAAAGGTCTGCATCTGGGAATTGTCCTGCCCACACTGCTTAGCACAACTCCACAGGCTGTAACAGGGAGGTTTGCATGCACTTACCATGCTAAGTGTCTAACCGAGCACTTGTGTACATGACAGGTGGAGAAACGAAGAAAATCGGTTTGAAACCTGTAATAATTGGCCTAAAACCTCAACTCTAATTAACCTGTGAATCTGCCAGCTAAGAGGAGCCCCAGCCTCCCTGCAGCCTCCTTTGGCCTCCCTCCGCCACAACAATATTTAAAATATGTCATTCTTTATGTCCCAGATATACACAGTCCTTGCCAAAATGAGGTTCCTGCACTGTTTAACTGTATAGGAATATACAATACACTTTGCCAGTAATGCATCTTCTGTCTTACAACCAACATTGTATGCTTTAAAGTACATTCGCTTTTATAACATCTTCAAAATGCTCAGTATATTCAAGGAGACAAAATACAACAGGGAAGGTTCCCTAAAATGTAATGAGAACAAGCCTAAAAATAATACCACGTTATAAAATCAGCATTTGCCATTCTTTCTTTTTCCTTCTGGATTTTCAGCCTTCAGACACAGATATTTTCAAAAAGCCACAAGTTCTTATGTAACTACATCACTCTCAGAACTGGGCTTAAAGAAAAATATTCAAGGAACAGTTCACAAAACTGTTTTTTAATTTCTTTTCCCCAGTACTTCTACCTACTGGATGATATTCTGTTAAAATAAACAACTTTCAACTCTTTCTGCCAACTGCTGGGTTACTTGCTATTACTTTTCAGTTACATGGCTGAGCACTAAAGCTTGCTAGCCAACAAATAAAACAAAATGAACATTTTTCTGCTCCCACAGTCAGTCTTCCAGCCTTCAACTCATACACATACACCGTGGTGCCTACAGAGCATCTCCAATGAAGGCAGACTGACATGGAAAGTCTGTAGATCTGGACTGGAATTTGGTTTCTTTCATAAAACTACATTGTGGGCTGTGGGAATTGCTAGCTAATTGACACCTGCAGCCAGAAACTCAAAGTCAAGTTGGTTTAAAAAGTAATACCAGGGTAAGACTAGGAGACACAAAACTGTCCTTCGTATTTACTGATTCATTTTACCCTCTCTAATAAGTAAGATGAACAGATTCTTACAGAAAGCATCTTCCTCACTGTTGGTAACAAAAAAAAGGCAAAACAACGACACTTAAATAAGTTCTAAAATAAGAAAGAGTTAAGAGTTAAACTAATCACAGTTGCTCATGATTTTAAAAGCACACCATGACTAGGATTATGGTCACTTTACATCCGTCATTGCCATTGCGCAAAACTTTCAGCTTCAGTTACATCCACTGGACTAAACAGCATGATATGAAATTAGCAGAATGGTGTGGGAAGGAAAATACTGTGCAAATACTACAGAATATCAAACCATGCCAGCTGTGTGGCAACACATACTGAAAAAAATATTATATCAAAAAGAATGTTTGCAACCAAACTTTCAAACTTTGGAAAACACAGATTTGCAGCAGCCAGACTAACCCTAAAATGTGTAAGAAGAGTATCAATTAAGCACAGACTCTCCTGGATCACAGCACTTGTATGTGAGCATGTTGGCAGATACAGGCTTAGATAAAGTCCTGGAGCTGTACTGGGGATGAAGATGGGCCTTAGTATAAACCCAACCCCTCCTGTGACCCATCTGGATGCAGTAGGCACAGGCAGGACTGGTTTCATGCCAGCTCACTTCAACATCACTTATCTCCAGCTGAGCTTTTCCACACAGGAAGCCTTAGTTTCCTACTTTGGAAAGAGCAACATCCCAGATACGAATCAATACTCAGGTCCCTGACAGACATTTGTCTAATCTGCTTAAGAATTCCAAAAATGTATGGTCTCTGCACACAAACTGTCTTTGCCTTTGGAGAGTTTTGCTAAAAGACTTATCTGGATCTTGCTACAATTCTAAGGGCAGCACTTCCTGCTCTATCCAGTAAAGGCTTGGAGAACAAATAGCTCCCGACTACCCTGCCACAGTTTTCACTTGTATTAAATCCATTATCATGTTGTGTGAGAGCTCTGAATCTGAGCAGCAAGTGAGTTTTTTCCAATATCTAGCAATGGGGATGAAGCCAAGAGCGCTCAGTCTGCTCCTTGTACTGGCATGTGTCAGCAGGACAGACAATTCCTTGTCTCAGTCTAACCTACATACTAAAGACAAAATTGTATTTTAGCGAAAAAATGGTTTGTTGCTAAGGATATTAAAATTCAAAGGCTACAGTGTAAAGCATCTGCAGAGGTGACAAGAACGGAGTTGCACACACATGGAATGCACTGGTATTTCCTAGCTAGAGGTGGCGGTAGGGGGAAGATTGTACTAATTGCCAAATCATCTGTTCTAGGGGGAATTTTAGTACAAACTCCCAAGGCTGGTTCTGCTCAAAGCAAACAGTAAACCATTAACAATAACATTTGCTTCCTCCCCTCCTCCAGCAGCAGCCTGTACCATGAACTTTTCACATTGCAGTCAGGAGAGGAAGGCAGTGACCTGCAGCGGATGGACTCAGATCTGTGTTCTCAGACCCTCCATGCACAGCAGATGCTATTCTCGCTCCTTTTTCTCTCTAGCTATGATTTTAACATACCCAAAATATCTCCTGAGGAAAACATCCAGCAGAAATGACAGTTTTCAACGGTTCAGAGCACAGCTGATCCTAACAGAACCTCATGAAGAAAATGCTGAGGTTTTTAAAAGCTTTTCTCACAGAGTTTGAAGGGCCAGTTACAATGACGAACGGGTTGTTTCACATCATAAAAAGACCGTACAGAGAATCTTTAACAGTGAAAGGTACAAGGCATTCAACACATTTTTATATGTAGACACACATACATATTTATATATAAATATATATACATGTATATGTAGCAATCAATATTTCATACCTTGTGTATACAGTATTTCCACTTAGATCATGAGAGAGAGCACATTACATATATATCTATACATCTATACACAGCACAGAGAAAATGGGGGAAGGGGAGATGATAAAGAAACGTGAGCACATAAATACTGCTGAGGAGGAATGGAGCAATGAGGTTGTTTTAATACAAGCTCCAAGATGAAGACTTAGGCAGTACATCTGTCCCATCATTACGGCCAAGGGACAGATGGGAGAAAAATATTGAGCATGCAGAGAAAGAGGAGTGGAAACAGCAGGCAGTCAACATGAAGAAACAGTGATGCATTTGTTAAAATTATTAATTGCAGGCATTTGGGAATTTGCTGTATTTTACACTTTCTGCTTTCTGTCTGCCTCACTCTGTGTTCTTGCCCACTGCTGCCCAAGTACTACTGTAACAAAGACCAAGGATTCACAAGTTAACAGGCCTGAGCAGGACAGATCTAAACAATGTCTCAGTATTCAACCTTCTATAGATCATTCTGGCAAAGGGACAGACACACCAATTTGCTTTTGCCCAGGGCAGCTTATAGCAGACTTTAGAACAGAGCAGTGTCTTGACTCCAGCCTGGTAAATTTTCTTTCTCCCATAACACTCACTAGCAGTATAAACCCAGCCATCACTTACGAAACATGAAGGAAGCAGACAGCAGTTTCCCCAAGAACACAGAAGTGGAAAACTCATCATGGGATTACAGAAATTCTTTGAGCACAAAAAATTCCTTAAAAATTAATTTGCAAGATATTGCTGCATTTATATACCTGGAAGAAGCAAAGAACACTATGAAAAAAACTGCTCTAAAATTCAACTTTGCTCATATGCCTGAAGACTAGGATTTCATTTTTTGACATGAGAACTCCCAGACCTCACTCACTCCAGTAGCACAGGTCTGTGTGCTGGTGCCAGTGCATTGCTGTTCATGTGCCAAGATGCATCATCAACAGCAAACTTCAAAATGCTTCAAAGTCTCATGTACTGGAGCACAAATAACTTTACCATCCAGATGCAGGTGAATTCTCACCCTGGCCACCAGCTCTGTTTTTATAGCCAGAGAGCTATAACCAGGAGAGAGCCACAGCTGACCACAAGACATTCCTCATTCCCTGAACAGCATCAGCCACCAACTGTTAGACTAATTCACCACCAGCAAATATTGAGGTCTGAACTGCAGCTCAGTGCAGCAGTCTGAGCACTCCCAGAGAACTGTTTTCACTCACTCCACATGCAGAATCACCATTTCAACAAATAAAAAGACGCTGCTTTTAAAACACAGCCTCATGTGCCACAACACACAGGAAAAAAAAAAAAAAAGCAAAGCACTTTTACTTAATATTGCAATGTATATGACCTTAAAGATAGTACTATAGTAGAATGTTCCATGCAGCCTGAATCTTTTTAAGGTAGGCCTAGTTGAAAATGTCTGAACACTGCTGTAATTACAAGCATCAGCATTTAGCTGCAGTTCTCCACAGCCAGGCAAAACACTGGTGTTGTATCTGGCTTTATTTATTATACTACAGTGATCTCAAAAGAAGTAGAATGTTAGGAAATACACCATCACTGACACGGTACCTGTTTCCCATTCCTATCCTTGCAAATTACTGAAAGCAACAGTTAGAGTTCCTTTTCCTGGTTTTTCAGAGAGATACACCAGATGTATTTTTAAAGGTGGAAAAAAAAAGCCTGACCACTGATTTGTAACACAAGGAACATGCCATACATGGAGTGCACTTGTTCTTTTGAGTTAAAAAATGATTAAAAGAACTGCTTGGATGAATTCTACTTTAGTGCTTTGATATATTTTGTAGTCATTAAAGACATAATTCAGTACTGCTGCAGGGCTGTAGGCACTGCATTCACAATTGATAGGGCGCTTCCAGATACAAAAATGTAGCATAAATAAAATAAACATATAAACACGTCTGAAAAAGCCACCCTCATTACACAGCTGGAAAAACAAGGCACAGAGACTAAAAGGCTTTCCTTAATGTTGCACAGAAAGCCAAAACAAGGTGAAATTCCCTCGATAACCCCAGAACTTCAGTTCAGTGTCACAGCCAAATGCTACTCTTCCCCAACCAGCAAGGTTCCATTTCTGCCTGTGACACGGAGCACATGCAGAAGCTGCAGGAACAGCTGTATCAGAGCTCCACCACAGCCTTAGGTCCCCATTCTTCTCTCCCAGTTTGTCACCTTCACCAACTGCACTACTTCAATCACTTCTGAAGCAGCGCTGCAGACCAGACGAGTGCAATGATCTGTTCTTCTGGTTGGTAGGAAAAACCTTTCAAACCTGTTTTACCACTAAAGCCCCATTTGTAGGCAACAGAGAGAAAATTTAGAAGTTGGATCCCATGAAACAGCTCTGTAAAGATGCTGTGGTTTATTAGTAAATGAAGCTCTGCAGGACCACATCATTCAGCCAAAACAACAGAAGCTGAGGATTAACATCAACATTTTTCTATTTTCTAAGATACTTATTATAATTAGTAACAACAGGAAAGGCATGATTGCAAGTTAAGCACTGTGCAGACTGCACGAAGAAAGTATTGTGAGGCTGAATCAAGGCAAGACAAAACAGCGGCTGGAAATTAAGTGCCTTGTGAAACTTCCACTGTTTAAACTAATCAGTTCATTGTGTTAAGGGATTCATGATAACACCATCCACTTAGTGCCTTGGTAAGTGAGCTCCTCTAATCCTCCTCCTTTTTCACTAGCTAGCACTTTCCCCAGTCCTATGGCATCAGACTGGGATTTCACAAATAAACGACTGAGATCTAATTACGGAGGCAGAGCATGCCAGGAAAGAAGATGAGCAACATGGGAAAAGGCTCCCAGCATTATCCCAAAGAGGCACACGAAGGGAAGCAGGGTTGGCAGAGAGTGGGGCAAGTGGGTACCACAAAGCTGCAGGAAAAGCACAGTTCATGCAGTTTTGATGGATCTTCAGCCTGGAGATGGCTTCATAAAAAGTGTTTGAAAATCACTACACCATCACATACCCTGATGCTTTGCCCTTAGACTTCAGAGTGATGAAGAGTGCTGCAGTACAAGAAATATAGTGGGTAAATAGAATAGTGAGGTCAGACAGCCCAGTTAGTTCTGCCCACTTACTTCTTCAAAGACAGATTCTTAAAATTACTCAACAGCCACAAAACAAACAGGATTTTCAAAGATTCCTCTTAGTGACCACAGCAAAGAGGCTGGGTTTGCCAAAGGCAGGAGGAAGGGCTGCTGGGTGCTCCCCTCCTTTCAAAAATATTCACTCTGCATGTAAGAACCTAGATGAAAACTGAATATTGACTTTTTATTAAAAATACAATCAACACAATGTTTGAGTTGATTGCAAAGATCTGACATCTACAGTGTCATAGAAGCACTTTTTGCTTTACAGAACCATGAGCATTTTGCTTTCTCTTAACATTTTCTACCCATACATGCATACACCTAACAGATATACGTGAATGCATACATTTTCACACTATTACTGCTGGTTGAACTAAAATTAGGTTTGTGGCACAGGCTGTCCTTCGTCCTAGTCTGACCAGGTGTCACTGATACTTTGCATTTCACAAGTGAGAACACTGTGGATAATTATCACAGCTGCAGAATTCTTTCAGTGTCAGCTTCCCCATCTGTACAGATCAGGGACAGGACAAAGATACTCATCTCTCTGTGAGAAAACTACTTGAGAATGCAAAAAGGACATCTCAGGCTATGGTAAAATAGTAACTTCATTTTGCAGACAAGGGGAATAGAAGCTACGGAAGATGAAAAAGTCACTGATGGAGGGGCACAAAACTGGAAGCTGAGACCCCTGTAATAATTTTCATTTATTCACTTTGCACAAACATAAGTGATGAAGTAACACGAAAAGCATAAAAGCATGAAATCCAATGTAAAAACCAGCCTTTAAACTGTCCTTAGGATTTTGGGTTTATCCTGAGAGGTCTCTTTTGGGGCCTCAGACATTGTCCCATCTGCCATGAGGAAGCAGATACTGTCACTATTTATTTATACACTATTTCCCTGCTTTTAAAATACCAAATAGGCTTGGCAGTGCTTTCTGAATTCCCAGGGCTTGCCCATATCAGAACCCTGTACCAAGTAACTTAAGCCACAGAAAATTCACAACCTTCCCATAGTTTTCACCTGGGCCAAACCTACTGCTGCTCCTACTTCCAACAGGGAACTCACAGGCTGTGAGCTCCTGTGAAGGGGGTTTTTGGGTGAAATCCTCTAACCTGCAGCCAATCAGGATAGATGACAATAAGGTACCTCACATTTGCACCTGTACAGCTGGTTTGGTGAACATCACTAGACAACACAGAAATTAATTCCAGTTGATAGTTACACTACTCCCCATTTAACAGTTGTGCTGACCATGTATGCTGAAGGACCAAGAGGTTTACATTAGCATTTTATTTACAATTAAAATTAGTTTTATGGGGGAAGAAACTCTTGTAGGCCAAGGAGCAGTGGAACACCTGCCTGCAGCTCTCTGAAGGGCACTTCCAAAGGCAGCAGAACACAATTTTTCTCAGTCTTGCCAGGAGCTGCAATGAGGGACAACAGCCACAGACTGCAGCTTGTGAGGTCCAAATCGGGTACTAAAACCCCTTTTCACTAACAAGGTGATGCAGCACTGGAACAGCTGCTCAGAAAGGCATCTCTGTCCTTGGAGATTTTTAAAACTTGGCTCAATAAAGCCACTGCTGACCCAGTGTTGGCAATAACCCTGCTCCAACTGGAAGGTCAGGCTAGATGATCTCCAACCCACATTCTCACTCAATGCTTCCACGACTCCAAAATGGTGCAGGTATTCTACACACCGAGAAAGGCCAGAACTGCAGGAAGGAATCCTTCCCAAAGGCTAAGGACCTACACACATTCTCCCCCCTTGTCTTTGTGCCTCTTGCGTCAAATCCTTGCGTGGATCAGTGAGAGGGAGCCCATCACATCTGACAGGGTGACAGCAGTACCAGACTCACCGCTGCCAGCCTGCAGTTATTCAGGTCCTCACAGGTTCCTGTACGGATTGTAATTAGAACTTTTGTCTTGGAATCAGAAGGAAACATTTGTCACAGCACACTTGTTTTTTTTTCTAAAGCTAAAAATATATAGAGCACAACAGCCTCGAGCAGTCCTGTAATCCTAAACATCAGCCACGTTACAAAGGGATGCAACATATGGAAATGTATGAATTGGCTCTATGCATCAGGGATGAACAAATTGAGTTTACAACACCAACGCAATCTGAACTCAAAAAAAAAAAAATCTGCCTCAGTCCAGTGTCTTGTCAAAGAGGGAAATTTGGTTCCTAATTAATTAATTCAGTGGTTGTAGAGGAAAATATGGTCTTTACACTTAAAAATATGAGGATACAAATAGCAGACGTGGACTTGAAACCCAGCTTTTGCATTCACCTCTGCCACAAGCTTCCTATATAAAATTTTGCAAAACACTAAGAACAAATTTTGTGAAACAACCCACTAATGAAAAAGCATCAACTTCTGAGTATCCAAATCAATACTAAGGTTTTTGGTGGAGCTGTTGCTGGAGTTTGTTGGAATGAGGGGTGTTTGGACTCTGACTAATCATCCTGGTTGTTTGTACATGCACGTACCTGATCATGCTACTTAGCAAGTTGCTTTGGGCCAAAGCAGAATTCATTTGATATTTCCCTTCTGTTTACTAACCTGCCAGTAAAGCCATTGCTGTGGTAAGAAATAACATGCGACACTACTCCCTCTTAATGGCTGTCTAGAAATGATGGTGGTATCTCATTCTGAACAGCAAGAAAATAAATGGGGCACCTGGAACCATAATGAAGTGTGATTTTTATTTTCAGCACACTTAAAATAATGAATGTGTGTAGCTGCACTGGCTACAGCCAGAACTGCTGCATTTGTGTGGCCACTGATTAGATGAACCAGCTTGTTATAGACAGCTAGGCAGTCTGATTGAGATAAATGCCTTTGCTAAGCACAGTCAGACTGCCTCAATTTATTTTTCTGGTGTTGCTATTACCCAGCTAAGAGTACAAATTGCTTTACCTGAGCATTTCTATACTTCACATTTTATACTTTACGTTTATTATCTATTCTTTTATTTTCAACCTGAGCTTGGACTTCTTTGGGACTGTGTAGACTGTTTGACTCTACTAATAAAATTTATATTTATCGGGTCTTTTGGATTTTGTATTATAATTTTCCCTTTTAAATTTATAAAACCATTTTTTCTCCTTTAGGGAGGGAGGTGGAGCATAAGGCAAGAAATATTTGAATTATGACCACTGGCTCCCAATCATGAAGCAGCACTTTTGTTTACAATTCATGGAGAAGGTTTTGCAGTTTACCTGTGCCTATTTCACAAAAAGCTTTTATTAATTGCTCATAAGAAAGATAATTTCTTGCCACACACAGGTGAGGCAGAAGATTTCTGGGTCAATATGAGAGAGAAAACGATTTCTTGTATTTGTGAGACATGAAAGAAAACCAGTAATTGCAGCAGACCTTACTCAGGACATTAGATCCAGTCTATCACATTTTGGTCTCAGAAGTAATCCCAGAAATATAGACACAATTTTCCAAGGAGAAGAATCTTGGGTCATTTATTAGGTAGGGAACAAATAACAAGACTCTGAAATCACCAATATTTCTTTGCACAAAAAAAAATCTCCATATTGCTTGTTTTGTTGTGCCTCTGCCCTTTCACTCCTCAAAAAGTTTCTCAGGTATTGGGACCACAAATAAATCCAAATCAGCATTACTAAAGCTGAGTCACATATTGCTGAATGATAACATAGTAAAGTAGAAGCTATGTTTTTTGACAAGTTGAAGATAAATGGGACCACAGTGGCATTTGGTTCATATTTCTCCAGGGTGATGTTGCTGCAGCTCCTTCCCAAGGGATTTTTGTCAAAGATCACATTTGGGCAGTAACTGAAAGCTTAGCTCCAAGTGGCATTACCAAGAATTTTTTGCTGCATTATATTATATCCCCCAAGGTGCAGGAGAACATTACTTGCAAGTTTTATGAGTAGCGTGCATTAGAAAAATGAAGCCATTAAATTCTCATAAGCTTTTCAATTTTTCATGTTGTAATACTCTAGAAATGCTTTTTGTACCCGGGGCATGCACCAGCTACCACAACAGCAAAACCCGACTCTTCCCATTTAAGTCTCTTCCTAATGTCTCAGGCTCTGTCCTTCCCTTTATTTAGAAACATCCTCATTGTGGGTCCTTACAGCTCAGGATGATTTTACTAAAATGACACAAGTGGCCCTGACTGAGGAGCACTTGCACTGAAAAAACTACTTGCTTGCTATTTTCTGTAAGTTGCATCTTATTCTGTACCTTGGGCTTTCTGATTTTCCCTTAATATTTTTCACTACTGTTCCAATTTCAGCTCATATTTCTTTTCTCTGTAACTGAATATTGGCATCTAAGATGTCTTTTAGACCAATCTATTGTCCTTTCTATGAACTTATTACAATCAAACCCACTAGTTTAGACCCTGGCCACACTGAGTTACATTTGTGGATTTCTATCACTCCCTAATGATTGTAGTTTACAACCTTTCAGACCATCCTTTTCTTTTTTTGGCTGGTAAACCCCATCTAGCACAGTCTTTCCACCAGGCAGAATGAAGATTCTTTTTACTATTTCTGTTGCTTTCAGGCAATTTCTAAGAACATGAGAAATGTGTTTCAAAGCTTTGTAAGACAGGCACAGATTCACTCTTACACGGAATGCTATGGAAACCTCTTGTTTTACTTGTTTAGCAAAAGCAACAACTCCAAATACTTCAACTTGTGCCACAAAATGGATAAACAGAAATATATAGAACTGGATTAGCAGATGCCTCTGACTTCATGTGAACCTGGCTGAGGAACTCAAATGTGTGAGCAGAGATCAATTAGTATACATTTTCCACTCTGTAATCTAAATCTCTCAATTTAACAAAATCTCAAAATATCCTCTCCTAATTAAATATAGCTACAACATGCAGAATCCTCCCCAACACATCACTCAATAAACATTTTTATCCTCATGACTAAAAAGATCTTAATATCACAAAAGTGTAATCATAGACTCAACAGACCCCCACAAGCGACAAATAATCAGGATGGTTGATGTATTAACACACTTCTGCCTCATCTCTCTCACTAGCAAGTCCTGTTTCAGAAAAATAACCAGCTTCCCAGTGCTGCTTACACCTTCTTATAGCAGAAGTTATAGTTTATATAGTTTATATAGTTTATAGCAGAAGTCTGTCACACTGTCCCTACACAAATAAATTTCAGTTGTGTGTGTTTTATGAACAGAAGAACAGACTTATGAGGGAAAAAGAGTAGCTCAGCTTCACAAATTTCAATCTGGTTAAGCCTCCCAAGCCATCTTTTTAAAAATCAAACATACTTCATGTCACATTTTAATTAGTCAGGAATTTCTTGTGCTGTCTCATTATTCTTTCACCAAGTTTGTTTATTTTTCTCCGAAGGTTTCTCCAGAGCAAAGCAGTATTGATCAAGGTAATGTCATTGACCCTGGAATGCAACGTGTTAAATAATTCTCACTGTGCACATTCCATGACAAAACTGATGTGAAAACGATAATAAATGTTGAGCATAGGAGCTGGTTAAATAAAGCCTCTGGAATTTTAGGCTCATATGCTTAATCCTATAACCTAGACTGCCTCTCTTTGTTTATACGCGCTTACCATGCAAATGATTTTATTTGCTATTTGTAATTGAAAAATAAATCTACTTCAGAGTTCTTGAACTCAATTTCAAAACTCAACAGCTCATATTAAAAAGAAAAGAACCTTCAGTATCTCAGACTAGACCAACTGACTGATGTTTGAAAGCCCACACAGTATTTCAGGCAAGCTTATGAAAATGCACCAGCCTTCCATGTCCTTTGCTCCACCCTGAGTGCATTTGTTATGCCACGTTTTACTTTCTTATCTTAAAGCTTCTGCATTCAGATATTCCTCACACACTCCAAAAATCTTCCTTAAAACTTTATTCCTATTAGCATGTTCAAGGAATTTCAGCCTGCAGATTCTGCTCTGCACTTACTGTGCCCAAAGAATGCGAAGCAGAAGAACTGGGACACAGAAACAAGAAAAGCTGATGCTATTGATGATGCCTTATCTTTTACTGGTGGGGAGAATGGCAAATATGACTATAAATCCTAAAAGTCATTACTAAGGATGTAGTGAAGACTGATGCAATGCACACTAATCCCAGCAGACGTGTTGGGGAAGGAAACTTAAAACTAAGTGAGTCCTACAGAGCTGACACTCTGCTCTTGCCACAGAGCTCTCTCCAGCTCTGACCACACCTCAACAAGTGCCACAGAGCTTTAGAACTATCTCTGGACACACAGGAATTAAGCATGAGGGACAGAAAAAAGCACCTGTGAACTGTTACTCAGGAATAAAGTAATTTTGATTCAGCAAAATAATCTGTAAAGACATGCAACTCTCTACAACCTGCCAGACTTAGTCCCTTAGAAGGCCCCAGAGAGCAAGATAAATGAGAATAAACAAATACCTGCTTCAAAGAGGTAATAACTCAGCTATAAAAATTGTTAAGGATACAAAAAGCACAAGAGATGAATACAGATAGGGCAGGCAGAGTAACAGCAAGAAGCAATGAGGAGTAGTTCTCCCACATAAGTAGGTTAATCACAGTCGAGTTTTTTTTGTAGGCATGAAAAAACCCAGAATTTTAAAAAGGGTTTCAGAAGAGGAAAATGAGTGAGCAATACAGACGTTCATGTCCAGGACATGCAGCTTATGTCTGAGATGATATAGATGGAGTCGAATGTGGGCTGATTTCCTGTCAAATGCGAGGCTACAAAACTCTTCAGTGGCAATATTCCAAAGAGATACAAACCAGGCCAGACTACAGCTGCTGAAGCCAAGGAAATGATATTGCAGTAACCAAGATGCAGAATCACTGACAGCTTGGATGAAAGCTCAGCAGTGTGCAAAGACAAGAAAAGCTGTCATGCAGACAGAATTAGCAGGATTTTGATAGGCTGGATGGAAGGAGAGAGGAAGAACTGTGAGCAAAAGGGAACACCCAGATTACTCATTCAATGAGAAAGCAGCACAGCAGCTGGAAGGGGACAATGCAGGAGCCCTTGGGCAGATGAGGAGTTCCAGGTTAGCAATGTTTTGTTTAAGGCAAAGCAGAGATGAGGGGCATCAGAGGTGCACTGAGATCATAGACTAGTCAAAAGCTGATGGATGTTGAGCACAGAAGCAGATTTCCAACACTTCTTACTCTACTTAATTAATTCCATTAGCTTTGCCTAGACAACTCCTTAACCATTCCAGAAAGGCTGGGCTTTACACTGTGAACCAGTGACTGAAGCTGTTTTAGTACTTCAGTTCTCTTGGAGCTACCTCACTTGACACCGATTGCTCAGCAGAATTCCACAGCTCATTAATATTTTCTGCAAGTTAACTCTCAGCTCAGACTGGTGGTTGTACTTCAGTGTGTCTCCTGTCACAAGGCTTCTACCACTGCCTTTTCACACTTTTCTCTACATGATGCCCCTCATTTTCAAGATGCTTCCATATCCCAATAGCTAACAAGAGCTGCAACTTCTGATCCATCCATGAGGAACATTTGGATCCAGCAACAGGAATCTGAAAGATTGAATGGGAATTCAGAATTCTGTTTTCTGCACCTGTTTCTTCATCCCCACTGCTTCGAAAAAAAATCAGCCACGTGTCAAGTTAACATGAATTATTTCCCTAAACTCATGTTTTCCTGCAGTGGATCACACACCCCAAGTTAAAAGCCTTGTCAGTCCTTGCTGTTTATCAGGCTTGCCCATAGAAGTACACAATCACAGACACAACCACAGACACAGACACTAATCAACAACATTCCATTGGGCCACAAATGAGAAATGCCAAGAGATCTACCTGAACCCTGCCCTGCTCCTTCCACAGCTCCCACTTCACGAGCACACATGCACACAGACAGCAGGCAGACAACAATATACAGAGATAATGAATGGGTCTCTAGTGTTTCAGATTTACCTACAACCGTGTCCTTCCATCAGAACTTTAAGAGTGTTTTGCTTCTGGCACTAGCATTAGCAATCCCACAATACAGACTGTTAAGAAAAACGTTGCTCAACATTAGAGATAGTTAGAAACAGAGGTAGAAAAATCTGGGTGCTTCCCAGGAGCACTCTGCAAATTACTCATGAACTACAAGATAATTTACAAACTGTGCATTGCATAGCTGCTGCCAATGGGTTACGCAAGTCTCTGAGCAAAAATTAAAAAAAAAACAACCAACCAAACTAAAAGTGAATATCCTGATGAAAAAAAGAATGTGTACATCTCATGTATTAGAGACACAAACTGAATTTGAAATAAAGGACATGCATATGGAAAGTGCACATATTTGAGGGGCAGCTGGGAGGAAAGAGTTAAATGCAGATACACCTCTTACTGGAGAAAATAACGTTTGAATTTAATTTTATATCCAGACTATCTGGTTCACAGTCCTTTCATTCCTACTGTGGGAAAATGGGAACTGGAAGAAAAGTCCCACCAAGGAGGCTCTTTTCTTTCCCTCCTTTTTCCTTTTTTTTTTTCAAACTTTAAAAGTCTGCGATGACCTAAAGAAAGTAACAAAACAAATCTGTGTCCAGTATTTTAAACTAAACTTTCCCTAGGGTCTCAAAACTGCATCTGTTCCATGTGTACTGAATTCAGCAGGAATACATCGTCCAAGATGACAATCAGTCAGTGAGGGACACCAATATATAAAAGTAAATAGTAAGACAAAGGCATTTAAGAGGTGAATACATATAACCTACAGCTACTGCTTGGTAGATTTAACTCCTCTTTCAATGTTTCTAGACTGTATTTATACAGTTTATACTAGAGTAAATTGCCCCAAATATAGTTTTTCATTTAGCCTATAAGCTAGGGCTTTAAAGGGGCATTTCTACATTCAGCCTGTAATATTACCTTGTAGGCAGCTTGTCTCATAAACTGCTTTGCAGGCTGCTTCCAAATAGCAGGCACAGTAATAACCCATCTTACTTCAGTGTTTTCAAAGTCCGAGCCTCCTTGGTCACTGTGGTCACTGAGTTCCTAAAAAAAAAAAAAAAAAGGAAAATAGAGGTGAATGCAAAATGATGGTTGTCTACTTTACAGGAAAACATTCTTTTCTGTTGGCTCTGGTAACAGTAACCCTCTTTTCAATTTTTTTTCTGTTACATCCATGCTACAAATCAGAATTACTTCCAACCTGACAAGAATGCTTTACTATGCCAAAAGGTGGGATTAAGGTTGAAGCTTTCTCAAGGAGGCCTATAGAAAAGTTTACTGCTCAACATACAGAAAATTTGGCTTTTGCAACAGCAGCAATTTACAGAATATTACAGCACATTTATGTACATTCTTAGCCACGGTGTGGGATTTGCTGTAGCTTGAAGAATTCACACTTACATTTTGATTAATACAGAGAAAAATATTTGAGGTATCACTGATGAACATTTATGTTTTACAATCTGGATTTTTCAATGACTTCTTTATACACCACTTACCTTTAAATCAAAATTTTATAATGCAGTTAACAAGGGGAAGTTACAGTTAACCCCTTTAAAAAAATGACTGATTGGTCCTTCAAAATTTTGCTTTAAGCAAACATTCAAGGCTAGTTTAGTACTTTTATTGTCCTTTTTTTCCCCTTAAAAAAGAGCGAAGTCTGTACTGCATTTGCAAATTAGGTGATATACTGACATGTTTTGGGCAAGGTTCCAAGTAAAATGTCATTACCATATGTCCTATCTAAATCTCCATCCAAACAGAGAAAGGTTCAGAAAGGTGGACAACAGGCCTTTAGAATATAAAAAAATGTTTCTGCATGTGCTGAGCCAAGGTGTTGTGTTTGTTTAGCTATGCTGCACTTCAAAAATCCGTGCTGGAAAAGGAGTACCATTATACTGCACAGGGCACCACAGACACATTACAGTCCAAAGTAACAGCTCACTTACATGGCTTGTCTAATTAGTTCCAGGATTCACTCACAAATGCCAGGGATTTAGTTATTAACATCAGGAAAGGATGTAGCCCTGAACAGGCAGCACAGCAAATATATGGGATTTTATCCAACATTCATATTTGCTAAGACTATCCCCAGACTATGCACAGGTCCAAGTCTGTGACTCTACAATCAACCCCCAAAAAATACACTTCAAGATGTCTTTGACAGGATGAGGCATTTGAGTTGTAGTGGCAGGATTGTTTCTCTGCAGCCATAAGGAACAGACTGGGATCTCAGAGAAAATAAATTAAACCCACTCAAAAAAGCAGGTTAGCTTTTAACCATAAGGCTATTTTAAACAACACTTGCTTGGATGAATACTCTGATTTGACCCAGGAATTGCTCTGCTTACACTGATATTATAGTGGCACGTTGGAAGCCAATGTTTGCTTAACTCACAATTGACACAGGATTTAAAATCTCAAAACCTGTTTACTGTGGCCATGTATTCCACTGGAGAATAAGAATAACAATCTTGTGATCCAAGAAGAACACTGCAAGAAATGAGCACTGCAACATTTCAAATCAGAAATGGAAAATGATAAGCTTCTAAATTTTCTTGTCAAATCAACCTTTTTTTCCATTAAAAATACAGTAGAAAATATCTAAGCCAGTAAAAAGCTATTCAGAACTCTGCATTACAGTGATGCTATTAGTGAATCAAGCTTGACCTGTGCAAGGGGAAATTACTTCAGGCTATTGTGAGCTCTCCAGAGTCCACAGCCTGAGCAGAGTTTCTACACCTGCCTTGCTTTGTTTACATCAAATACTACTTAGGTCAAAGCTTGGCAAGGTTAAAAATATTAAGCTCATATTTATACTAGTTATAAATACAGCAAATCTTGATAAGGAAGCATTACCCCACCTTTAATGCCTGTTCCTTAAAGAACTGCAGAGCATAAGCAAATATCTCAAGTGCTTTGACTTTTTTGCCATTTGCAGCTGTCAGGTCTGTCTCCATGGTAAGATTCTACATGAAAGAAAATAACTGGAAGTTATTGAAAGAAAAAGGCAAACATCAAATTAATTCCCACTGCTTGAGGACAGCGAACTCTTCATTCAACAACCCGGTTAGGTTAGGAAAAAGTGACAAAACTATTCTGAAGAGGATTTAACTCATCACTTGAATTTCCTGGAGCATGACATTTTGCTGCTTATTTTAGACTTTGTTTTTAAACACTTACCATGCCTACAGATAACTGCAGGCAGAGAAACAAACATGGACTAAATATTAAATAATTGCAATAGATGTATCTGTAAATAATTGCAATGAAGCTGCACATGCAAGATACTTAATCCAAGTTAAGAGGTAAAAGAACAGAATTTTGGTTTCCCACCAACATATGAAACACCTCAAAACAGAAAGTATTGGCCTATTCCCGAAATTCTAGAATGGATTAAAGACAAAAATACAATCACTAGGAATAATGTCAAATTAACAGCCTGATTGACACTTGCAGTTCTGGCAACGAAAGTCTGGGTGAATTTGCTCTGCTGCTCTAGAGCTCAGTATAGCTCTTACATCCCATTTCTGCCAACCAGATTTATTGACCAAACCAACCTCATGCAGACTCCCCAGACAGGACATGAAGATCTAAGCAAAGCAGATACTGAACTTTTAAGATCTACAGGGAAGGCTGGCAAGATACAGTTGCCAAATGCAGTGAGAAACAATATGAATCATAATGCTAACTTAAGAGTTCAATTTATTCAATCTACTCTCTAAACTTAGAAATGCTTCACTTCTAGTTGACAATTTTCAGGCAAAAATCTAGTACTGTTCAGAGGAAAACAACTGTAGCAGAAAACACAGTTTGGGTATTACTTACACCAGTGGTATGTAGCTTCATCTTAAACTTTTCAAAATACAACCAGTGCTTTGATTCGGTGGGATCCAAGTCATGGTAGTAGTCTCTTGCTGCATAGCCAAAGCTATGGAACTTTCTCTCTGGTGTTAGGAGGATAGTGGTTGGTGTCTTCTGATTGGAAACACCTGGATCTCCACCTTCCCATCGTCTGGCCAAAAAGTGAAACAGCTCCAGTAAGTGATGCTCAATTTTAGAGCAGCAGAAAAAAAACCAAGTGTATCATGAGAAAAAACAGTGTGCTGGCAAATTGCACAGATTGCTTTTCCCTCCAAAGATACTAATTTCAAACCAAGGGGGTTTATTCTCACCTAAGAAAAAAGGACTGCAATTTTCATTTCAGGTAATCAGGTATATTTTTGCAGTTAATTTATAATTCTTCAGGCTATATCACACTCAGATAAGAACACAGATTACCTAAAGTAAGCCATACACAATTAAGGAAACAGTTTTGTACTTAAAATTTCAACCTAAGCCAACACATGTAATAAATATTGTAGAGAAAAAAAAATAAATCAAGGAATTACCCAAGAACACTACTAAAAAAACCCCTAAATATGGCCTTTCCAATTGTGATTCAGACTTCATGAATGGTTACCTGCAAGGGATATAGACTTCATGAATGGTTACTTGCAAGGGATATTTTTCCCACTCTGAATTAGGGACCTGCTTAAGTCATCTGCACATCACCATGGGGAAGTTGATTAAATCCCCATTTCTGTCCCAGAATACTCTCTGAAACAATACAAGCCAGATCAACCAACATCTGATCATGTGCCTCATTTCCTAGACACCTGAAACTCTGAAGGCATACATGCCTGCAGATGTTGAGCTCTCTGCATTGCACTTTCTACTCATGTTAAGTTGATGGATTTTGTGTTTCAAATGCCCAAAATGCTCTGCAAGTTTTAATCTGTCAAAAATGGAGCAGACTTCCCCAACCTCAAAGGATCTTAAAGGCACCAAAATATTTGTCACTACTGGTAAATAAAACTATCCTATCTAATCAAGATTGTGAAGGTATCTTTGGGTACCCATGAAAGTATTAAGGCAAAAGTAACCCAACGCTGCTTTCACAGAACGGATAAGGAAATAAATAAGGAAATAAATAAGAACATTGAATATGGGAACACCCAGCAGCAGGAACTGAAGGGGGGCATGGCAGGACAAAAAGGTCAGACAGTAGAAAGTTGTAGAAACAGCTGGGAGCATTCCTGTCTCCTCATTTCTCCATCACAAAAAAAAAAAGGCAGAACGGAAGAAACTCACATTACTGTTCCTCCCCCCACCATATACAAGTACTTTCTGTATAAGAAACAAACATTTACCAGAAAACATTTTCTTAAAAAGGCATCAGTGGAAAATCTGTTTATGTTCTCAGACATAACCATAACATAGCTCAAACAGGAGCCAAGTTAAGATCACACAGGCAACTGCATTCATTATTAAACTACACGTTGATTGCTTTTTCTAAAGATAGCAAAACACACTTTCAGAATATACTCCTGCCAAAGCCCTCATTCTGAAGCATAAAAAGGCTGCCTTGCTCTGTGGTAGCTGTTTATGTGACATAGGAAGAGAATGTAGAAAAAATTATTTCCATTTCACTCTCCGAAACAGTTGAATCTGTTGAAAATTAATTGACCTCCAGACCAAGGCAGAAAATTGACATGGAAAACTGCAATCTAAGGGGTTGGTACTTGGCAAAGTAACGAGGAATGGGATCTTCTGACGTGCTGGAACCCCTTCAGACCATTCAACTGGATCAAACAGAGCAAAATCTCTCTTTTTCGCACAAGCAGCAGAGAATAACATGCCTGAAGTTCCTCCAGTGCAGAGGACAATTCCACTGCCCTGAAAGTAGAAACAGCATGATGAGGAGTGGAATGATTTCCACATTCATCCACTTGAAAAAACTTTCCTGAACCTGCTTAGTTCCGCTGCTCAGCCCCTGAGCTATAATCAGCTGGCAAGGGCTCTGCTCCAGGTCATTTCTTCTAACCTGCTGCTAGAAATGCACTTGGTCAACTCCAAAATCTTTGAGTAGGTGTTACAGCAAACATATGGTTCCAATGTGAAGAAGCTGGGATCTCACAGCTCATGAACAGAAAACACTGCTATTGCACCAGATTGTTAAATCCCACACACCCGCTGCAAGCAGAGAGGAGACAGACTGATATCGTTTTTGCCTGGAATCATTAATGATTCATTCTGAGTCACTGGTGGGAAATGCCATAAATAGGCTGAGGCTAATAACAATGCTTCTTTGTTTTTCATTACGGCCAGGCACATTTTCTCTTTCCGGAATAAGCACGCTTAAGGTGCAGTTTAAATGAAGACAAATTTATGATCAGTGCTACAGGATGAAATTTTCAAAGCCACCTGGAGAATTGGATGCTCGCTTCCTGATGAGTTTCTGATGGAAACTGGATACGGTAATTGCTCAGCATGTTCTAAAGCCCTCATCTTGTATTACTGTTCAGTCACAGAAAGGACAATACAGAAAGAGAAAGGGAAGCATGACTTTACCATTTGCAATCAGAGATTTAAAAATATTCCCGTGTGATGTTTTTCTAGAGAGAAAAAAGCAGGGGAATGGTAACTCCTGGCTGCAACACTCTTCCCAGGTGGAGCCCTGGCCTCACTCCAATTAGGAGAGGATTTTAGTCAGTGGGGCTATGACTTGGCACCTTCATTTGCAGTTTTCTTTCATGGTACCAATACAGGCAAAATAATGGTAATAATGCTCTTAGGAAAAATAAAAAGAAAAAGGAAATGCCTATCAAAAGCATAAACCTATACAAGCCAGAATTGCTCTAAACGCATGTGGGGGATATTTTTGCAGAGCAGAACCAGAGTTAAAAAAACTATTCAAACAGAACCAAAGTAGATTTTTTTCAAATGCAGATATATGAGTTCCTAGGTTGATATAGAGTATCTCAACAGAGATTTAAACAACATAGACCTGTTTATAGCCACAGAGCATCTAACTGTATACTAGAAGTGAAAATAGAGATAAGAGAGTCAGAAAAGGAGCATGAGGTTATATAAAGGTTAAAGAAATGCCCTTACTCGCACTTCAATCCGGCTAAGACAGACCAAAGAGTGACTTGTGCAGAGTGATGAGAATTTGATCCAGAGCTGCAGCACCATGCTCAAGGAAATGAAACACTGGGGTCATCAAAATGCAGCTGAATGCCACCAGCAGTGTGTATGCAGAAAAAAGGCAAGTGTGTGTCTCCCAATAATTACAATCAGACAAGGAAGAGAGGGAAAAGGAAAAAACCTGAAGGTTGAAGTTGCACTGAAAAGAGACCACATTCTCCCTCCTTCCAAAGACAGACTGCAATTTGTTTCGTAGCCGCATGCATTTTTTCATTTATTCTTCTCCATTTGTGAAATTCTCCCATTCAGTTGGATGCTATTTAGCCAGTAGCCATAACATCTGTAACTTCATGTAAGTGCACATAAATCCAGAGAAGTTTTTCAAAACTGTGTAATATCTCATGTATTCCTTCCAAATGAGACACATTCACTTGTTCTACAGCAGCAAATATTCCTCATGGCTCTGGCACTGCCCTGCTCACTGAAGTGCTGAGCTCACGGTCAGGCTGTTCAGATGCCTTTACTCCAGTCTCAAGTGCAAACAGCACTCGTAACACATTCACTCTGCAAAAAAGAATCTGAACCACAGCTACCTTTAACAGAAGCTGGGGACAACTATCGAGCATTGTCAGTACTACCTAAAACTGATAAAAAGTAACCAATGTTTTGCAATCAAAGTGAGGTCATTCATTGAACATTTACAAACCCACACCCAACTCCAAACACGCCGAGATGAGAGAGGCTACTCATACACTTAAAGATAAATAGAGGCTTAAAGAACTTTGTTAAGTCAATGCTTATAAACTCATTTTTTTTTTAGCACTGGACATCGCAGCAAAGAAACACACACAGTCAAAAACATGACTTTGTTTGTCTACTAATTACCCAACAAGAACCATGGCACTGCTGGCGCTACACTCAAACCTGGTGCTGAAGCCCTGTGTGTTCACTCTTTTCCAAAGCAGAACCTTCTAAATACCATCTTACCCTTTTAGAGAAATGCAGCTTTGTTAAAGGCAGTCAGAAGCCTAAGTATCTGGAAAGAATCAACACTAAGGAGGGAAGGTGGAAAAAATGTTAGGAAGTAGAGAGGACCATGCATCACTGGTATGCTTTATTTTAAAGTAAACATTCTCGAGTGCCGGTGGGAAGCTACATTAACTCTGCTGAAATATTTGTAAGTTATCCTACATGTAAGCCTCATTATATACAGAGTTTGAGCCCCTTAATACCTGCTGAACTACTGAAGACTTATCTTAATAAATATATCCTTCTTTTAATTGAATTTCATTATCTTATGAGTATATAGATATAAATATATATAAAGATATTACATATATTATTTGATAAGTCAGTTTCAATTATATCTTGCCAAAATCCTTCGTGGACAGAAATACCTATTTTAAAAAAAATTAAAATACTTTGTGGTATTAAAATATATGCCATTGTTAGAAATACCTGTTGAAAATATGAATGTATTTCCCTCCCCCCCAAAAAATAAAAATGTTTCCCCCTTCTGGTTGGAAACACATGGAGTAATTTCTTTAATTTCTTTCAACATCAGTATCTCACGTAATAGCTACACAGGTCTGAAATCACAGTCATGCTGCCATTATTGCATAAGGAAGAAAATGTCGTGTTTTCAACCCCAAGTAGCAAAATGTCAATTAAGATTTGGAATATACTCTAAGCACCTGGATTTCAATGTCCCAGTGACTGACAGCAGGAAGCCTGGTAATGAGAAGGGATTTCTCCAGGGAAGAAGAATCTAATCTGCAATGTGAATCCAAGAGCAAAACCAGGTCCTAAGGTAAAACTTGAGTCCAAGGCACTTCAAGGACTTCCCTAGAAACAGCAGTGATTTCACACAGTAAAATCTCCACAGAGGTTAAAGAACAACACAGAGTTGTTCTAAATACAATTTAGGCTTGCTCAGATACAGCTTCAGAGATGTTTTCCCTCACTATATCCAACTTCTTTAAGAACTTTAATTAATTACTTGCTGCCAAAAGAGAACAGGAATTGATAAACATGGGTTCCAACTTGCCCACCCTGAGAGCTGTCTGAGACAGCAACACAGGGCCTGTCCTTTCACTTCCAGCCTCATGCACCTTCCTGTGCTGCTGAGAGAACAAGAGATGGCTGAAATGCAGAAAAGCATTACTTGTCCATCCTACAAATGGTAGCTATCTTTGCAACTGGATGGCATAACACCATTCCTAAATTTACTCTCCTTTAGACAGTATTTCAAATCCCTCAGCTGCAGTACATCTTTGAAATACTTTGCAGCCATGCACAAACCAGCTATGCAGACTGACTGCACAATCAACAGTGTCTGCTGAGACTGAGGGAGCTGCATTCAGCCACCACCTTTGCTTAGAAAAAATGCAGTATGTCACACTGGACTGCAGCAAATTGGGCTTTTTGACCTTTTGTTCTCAGCATTGCAGCACAGTACCTACTTCTGTAACAGCAGCGTTGTTTAGAAGAACCTCTATGGCTGAGCTTCTCATATATACTCTGTTTATATCTAAAATTATCTATATCTTGCTCTTGTTACAATATAGTAATTTTAAATATACTTTAATAAGAACTGTGTATGTTTTAAGTTATAAATAGCTTTTTTAAAAAGACTATAAAATATTGTAAGAATGGTTTGTAGGGCAAACCTTTCAGGTAGCTGCCGTAACAGTTTTTGCATTTGTGATTGCATAGACTTGTATTGTGCTGATTTAATCAAGAAATTTAAATATAACCCCCCTTACATCACAGCATCTAAAGTCTGTCCTTTATATACATATAACACAGATAGATTTCACATCAAAACTTCATTTTCACATTCATGCCTTTGATTGCTTATTTCGCAATATCAATGGATCAATATCATAGATTTGATTCAAATTTAATGCCACAAAGTTTGAATCAGCCAAAGGAACTCCCAGTGCAAGTAACCAGGTGCTGTACACCCAACCATACAGGTTGTGATTCCACAGGATGGGCAGCTCCTGGATGCCATGACCCTTAGAAAATCAGTCTATGAGATAAGGGCAGCCTGACTTAATTATTAAATCTGCTCCCTGAACAATTCTCAGTATTCACTGAGCCCTCCTTTTACTCTGTCATTTTGTAAACTCAGCAAAAAAAGAGGGGATGTGTTCCCATTGACTACTAAAACAAATCAGAATACAGTAAGATGCAACAAAAAGTCATAACCATGAGAAATCTGCACACTGTGGTAATGCCAGACCAAACCAGACACTTCAGGCTCCTGCAGAAAATATTGATGGCTACTGCAGGCAACCCATGTTATCACAGTCACAAACTAAATGCTGCATTGCAGCCCTTACCTCATTACATGAATACATTCTGGCTCCTTGGTGAAGCTGTAGGCGTAGCCACTGGATGTTGTGCCAAAATCAATAGCCACAACAACAAGAAATAACTGTTCTACAGCATCGTCTGCATCAGAGTCCTTCTGTTAAACAGCACAAGCAAAACAGACACTGAGTCACTAATCAGAATCATTGTAACCTGTCACAAGTTTTGCTCTGCAAGACCTGCATCTCTCTTCAGTGAAAATCAGGACTTCCCTAAACTTGCCTTTGTGACCAAAGTTGGTACCAGGAAGCTGCACATTCCAATGGAATTGGAAATTCAATATATGACTCAACATATATGCTAGAGCCTTTTACACATCATTTTACAATCAAAGCTTCCTTCATACTCGTTTTTGGAGTACTTCTTATCCGGTATTAATAAAACTTATGGGTTTAGGGCTGGGTTTTTTGCCTTTTTTTCTTCCTAAACTGATCAACTGAAGAATATGTTTATGCCTATCAAAGTGGTATATTTGGGACTTACTTGCTGGTTTTACAACTTAACTATGTCATAACCTTGAACATGAAATACTATTGCCATTCAAAAATAATGGAGACAAACCCACCCAAAATACAGCAATAAGCTTTGTATCCCACAATATAAAGAAGAATTTATATAACACCTATTTAGCCAGCACTACATGCATTCTTTCCTCCTGCCTGTGCTAGAATGTGGGAAGCTGTTTAGCTGCTTATGATGAATTTGAATCCTTCTCCCTGCCTTTTACCTGTAATCCTGCAATCCCTGAAAAGTACAGTCAAGGACAATATGCTCCAGACCCTTCACCAGCCTTGTTGCCCTAAATCCACCAGGGCTGCTCAGCCTGTACTCTCAGAAACACTTTGAAGCAACTGTTATCTTCCACAGAGGAGCTGCCAAATGTCTCACTCTGTGAGCAGTGTTCCACCATATTCCTCACAGATCCATGTTAATTCCATATCTCTCACTTCCTGCACATTTCTGTTGTATCCCTACATTTTCCAAGATCACTCCATACACCTGCTACTTGAAATGGAGAAACAAGAGCAGTTAAGTTTTGGTCTCAAATCATGAAAGATTTGTTCGGATTCTCCTAATAAAGCTTTATCAACTAGGACAATGTCTTCCTCAAAAGAGTTTAAGCAGCAAATCTAATTGAAATAGGACATAATTCATCAGTATGACAGAAGTAAAAGGGGAATTTCAAGAGAATATGAGAAAGAAGGGAATAAAAGCCAAAAACCATGAGAGAGAGCACTGGAAACCCTGAAGATGGGTTTTTGCACAACTCTGAACTTGAATCAGAAAGCTAAGGCAGAAGGCTGGCAAGGATAAAAATGTGTTCTGAACAAGATCCTTTGCAATATCATGAAATACACTGTACATGTACTGTGTTACAGTACATATATCACACTGGTGATCTTAAAAATGGGTGGGAGTTAAGTTTTAATAGGAGTTTATCAACAAAATCAGCATGATGTACAAGAGATTAAAACACACTACCTATGGGACATTGTATTGCTTCTTAAAGCTCACAGAAGTGGCTATTTTCCTTAAGAAATAAAACCAGTTAGTTCTATTTTGAGCTTCTGCCTCTCTCTCTCGGAGCAGATTCTTTTCTCCGGGAATTTGAGTTTTACTTTTGAGTACTCTATATATATCCTTCTTTTTCTCTGAAAGGAAGACGACTTTTCAGGGGCTGCCTAAACAAATCAGTGACAAAGACAGGTACAGACCTTGGGAACCCTGAGGATCAAGAAGCCCCTGTGTTTGATATAAAAATATGCAGGGGCAAGTCTATGAGTATAGCAAATGAAAAACAGCAGAACTAGGAGCCTGATGAAAGGAATGAGAGCTCTGTCAACAAGCCCAGTGTGACCAAAATCTCACTTAATACTATGGATAGCACAAAGGCGATCAGTATGGAGGAAATGACAACTTTCCAAATAAATTATGTCCCACTAAACAGGCAGGAGAATGTAATGTCAGCATAAAGAATATGTTAAAGAGTGCATTTCTTACCACAGTGTGTGATGGAGACAGTGGAGTTATTCCAGGGTCTCCCAAACTTTTGGCTGGTGATGAGTAAGCAGATGTGGAAACTGCATCTAAAAGGAAACAAACACTCATCAGTGTCAGCAAGCAGAATGAGTAGATACAACAGTTACTTTGCATACTGCTAAACTGTTTTCCAGTTGCAAAAAATCTGCTAAAACAGAAAGCAAATTCCACAGCTGCCATCTAAAATACATGTTTTGCCCTAAAAACATGCTAAGACACAACTGCAGTGTAGGTTTCAAATGTTTGTCTGACCTTCATGACTATTATTCTTTTATTCCATTGTCATGCGCAATCTTAAAAGTCTTCCTAAATATATTCAAAAATCATAGTTGGTACAAGCAGCTTGAGCACCACACATTGCCTAAGATTTAAATATATGAATGCAGAAACTAAACACAAGCTGTGAGATCCAAAAAGACAGGCTCATTTTACAAGAAAAAGAGGAGTTGAGAGCAATGGGACAAAGCAGGAAGAGTAAGTTGCAATTCGTTCATCCTGAGCCTTTATTCTGAAACTTTCCTGATACTGTCTCTGTTTTTATCCTTCACTACACTCTGCACTGAAACATCTTGCAGCTGTTAATACTACTGCAGGACAGAATCCAGCTGGGAAAAAGGGAAAGCATTATTAACAAGTCATCAAAGAAATATTTCTACCCGGCATACAATACTAAAACTTCATTTAAAGGAACAGACCAAATGAGTGACAAATACTGTAATGCACTACTTTTATTTTTCATTCTTTTATTTACACTGCTGATGATAGAAAAGGAAATGGCTTATTAAAACAATTAAGCACTGATGGCTTAGATGGATTCATATATAATATGTACTCTTACAAAGAATGCAATATCAAAATGGAATGCACAAAAGGTACCACACACCCTGCCCATGCTCAAACTCTTCTGCTCCCAAATTTAAGCCCTGAGCTTACTGAATTCTCTTCTGCAGCATAGAAGCTATAATTAGATGTAAAGCAGAATGATGTAATAGGCCTCTGAAGATTAATAATCATAATAAATACTAAATAATACATTTCAGTGTATTTTTATCACCTACTTGGATGCATCACACATTTATTCATGGCATGTAATTCCTAGATATGACTGACAATTCACAGCATTACTCCAAGATGACACTGGAGCTGCTCTCCAAGACCTTAGAATTACTTAGTGAAGAATCCTGTTGTTCCTGGTAATCAAATACATGTTGTTTCCCAGAAAACATCCAAAAACCCTGCAGTGGGCAAGTATGAGATAATTCGCCCACAGGAAAAAAAGTCTTCCTCCAAATCTTAATATTGCTCTTGTAACATCATTTATTTTTTTAAGTTATAACACGCATGTTCAGCCTGATTTTCAGAAGCATTTGCAGAAGCACAACATTTGCATTTTCCACACAAGTTCTCCAGGGAATATATTAAGTCACTCCTCTTGCAGTGAAGTACAAAAAGTCACAGGCCAAATGCGACAAGCACAGAATCTGCTCGGTTCATTAAGATATCTTTGGAACAGATGCTGTTATCAGCCCCCTTTGTGCAATTTTTGCCTCTTAATTTTTGCACCAGCAACATGCTGTTTATTTTAGAATTGAAGAACAGTATTTTGACACAGAAAGAAAACCAGATAATTACTAACAAAATATATTCCTTGCATCCTGCTGTCATTCCTGGCTGGACCTGAACCAGTACTTCCTGAGCAGACCAGGGCATTGCAACACTGACTCAACATCTTTGGAAACTGGCACTTTACCACCACTTAGGATGCTGACTTGAAGCACAAAAATGTAGACATCAAATCACTGGCTGCGTGTTTTCAGTGTTTCACTTTGCCACTAATTCTTTCAGTTACCTGTTTCGGCACTCATGTTTCAGAGATCTGCTGGAGCAGGTCCAGAGGAGGCCACAGAGCTGATCAGAGGGCTGAAGCACCTCTGCTATGGAAACAGGCTGGGAGAGAAGGCTCCAGGGAGACCTTAGAGCACCTTCCAGTACCTAAAAGGGGCCTACAAAAGAGTCAGAGAGGGACATTTTACAAGGGCATGTAATGACAGAACAAAGGGTAAGTGCTGTAAAATGAAAAAGGGCAGATTTCCATTAGACATCAGGAAGAAATTCTTTACTGTCACAGTGGAGATGCACCAGCACAGGCTGTCCAGAGAAGCTGTGGCTGCCCCATCCCTGCAAGTGCTCAAAGCCAGGCTGGATGGGGCTTGGAGCAACCTGGTCTAGAGGAAGGTGTCCCTGCCCATGGCAGAGGGTTGGAATGAGATGATCTTTAAGGTCCTTTCCAACCCTCAAACTATTCTGTGTTTCTAAGATCCATCTTCCAACCTGTCTTCAGCTATCAGCCTTGAGAAGTTATTTATATCTGTGTGTGCAACTCAGAAAATCCTGTGTGACAGGATACGCATTTTTATATTTCAGAGAGCAGTGATTTAACATCCAGTGCAATATTCATATCCACCCAATGAAACCATTAACTGGGGTGGTGTCCTACCAAGAATTGATCCAAGTTAATTAATAAAAAAGACCCTTCCAAACCCATGACCATCCTGCATTGTATTCACTGCTGCTCCTGCAAATATCCAGCTAAATAAAATAATTCTACAGTGCATCCTGCCTGGATCTAATGCCAAGGCTTCTCAACAGGCAGTGAAATGATTGTTAAAAGCAAATGAAATTAGGATATTTGTAACATCCACCCCATCTGAACTGCAAGGTGCTAAAATATATTTGTCCATGTGGAAGCTTTCATATTTTGTTGAGTTAGTGTTTCCTTGGTGAAAAAAATGTGCATGTGTCACAATTTTTACAGCTGTGTTCTGAAGAGCAGTAAATGCATAGATATTCCAGGATATTTAAAAATCCCTTATCTCTAAAGCACTGTGATTGGCTGATCTGACAGCAACAAAAGCATCTGTTCTGAGCCAGAGAATGGGAAAAGGGTTGCAAAGAACCTGATTTGCAATCATGAAAATGAAAAAGGATGCCTGGATGGTCCTGGATAGGATCAGGGCATTTGGAACAGTTCTTAAAAACAGAATGACTTAGAATGACTTCTTATGGCTTCTGTAACAAAAAACCATCATCAACTAATGTTCCACATAGCTCAAGTTCCAACTTTATCTCCATGTTTACTAAGGATCTCTATCTCTGTAAAAGTGCATGCTATGACAAAAACACAGCTAAACAGCATGCATTAAGTAAACATTTAATTCTTGCCAATATATACACCAAATTAAATGGAGGAATCTGATTTAGAATCCAAATTAAAGTAAGCCCTCAAACAAACCAGTATTTAAAAATTTGATGCAAACTTCTTGAATAAAAATTCTTACATTTACTTATGATATTCATATTAACCTGGAATATGGCTTGGGTAATTTCAATAAATGTGTATAGACTAAATTTGAACACATTCTGACTTTAGTCCTAACCTAAGCAATTGCCAAAGAACACCTTGTGCATTTTTAAGGTGATCAGAAGCTGAAGGGAAAACAGAGAAGGCTCCCATTTTCAGACTTGGAAGGGCTTTTTTAACAATTCAAAGGGCCCTGATTTGCAGATTCCCAAACAATTACAGAATTGGTGAAATTCTGAGATCAGAAGAGACTGTATTAATAATGAAATCATGTCCATTATCACATTAGCTCCAATTGCTGGTTTAGCAGATTTAATTTAAATTATTCCTTCTTTTCATCTAAACAGATGCAAGGGTTTATTTTCTGTGGTTTCTGGCAATGCCTAATCCGTTTAGCTTTTTCTGTTTTTCAGTAAATGATCTGCCACATTGTAGAATTAAACAAAATGCAATGAAGGATTAACCTTTAAGTGTCACAGAATGCAGACTAAAAGCAAAGTCTAGAACATTCATAAAAACTTTGCTGATGCAGTGTGAATATTTCACTGACTGTGTGTTCAGCTGAATCTGATTTTCTGATAGATCTGGAGAGCAGGACCAAGCTCATTATTTAATTAGAAAGATTGGTTAATGGCAGCTGGAAGGCTATCAGTATGTTCTGAATATTTGAGAGCCCCTGCCACATATTCCTGCTCAGGACTGGATAAATGAACTTTAGGGAAATACTAGAAAAACCAGACACAGACCACCACAGTCCCAGATAACCAGTTTCAAACCAGCAGCTTAAAGAAGGGTGACTGCTGGACCTCCCATGCACAAGCCACTAAGGTGGTACTCAAAAACAACAAAAAAATTCAGCAGCCACACAAAATCTTCTCTTTACTATTAAATGTTTCAGCTACATATAATTCAACTACACGAGGCATCAGCAAAATTTTCTGCTTCACATATTATGGAACTTGTTCATTTCCCCAGCGAAGCAGATGCCAGAGCAGTGGATTCTGTCTTACAGAATGTTCCCTGCAACCCAAGTGCCATAAACAAAGGATAACCTGAAGTGGGCTTTGTCTCCAGGTAGAATTTAACTGGACAAGAAAAAGCAGGAACCTGGGAATCAGGGTATGGGGCTGTGCAGCACAAAGCCCAGAAATGCAGTCAAACCAGGGAAGGGGGGACATTTCTGAATGTGCCTCATGTCACCAGTTCAGTGTATGGAAAAGAAACAACTTTTAAAAAAGAAGTAAGGATTCAAGCCCCGAGTCTGCCATCAGAAACCTTTTCAGGCACATTCTGCACCACTTTAGAGCGATGCCTACAAAAGCAAAGGCTTGGCCAGAGAAGTTGCACTTTCTGAACCTTCTCAGACCTCACTCCCATATGACTGGATCTAGAATGTTTCACAAATCAAAGAATAAGCAAAGCAGCATCACTACGGTATCACCTCTCTGTAAGAACATGCCTGAACACCAGTGCATGTTACATCCCAATCAACACAAGTTAATTTCTATCTCTATCCTGACAGAGCAGCCACAAACCCAACACAAACTCTTCCCACAAATTCTGAATCAACAACAGGATCAATACTATTCCCCAATTCATAGTTCCAGTATTTTAATAAGTGCTTTCACAATAAAGACCCCAATGGGTCCCAGCACAGCCTTTTCCAGGCTCTCCCAAACTCCCAGCTGAGAATGGCTGCAGGACACCACCCTGGCTCGAGGAAAGCTGCAATAACTCTTTGTGATTTGTATAATGCATATTCACTGTTCCAAATGCCAAATCATGCAAGCTCTGAGCTATTTGTAGGTTGATGAACCAGGTGCACAGGGGAAGCTGGGATGCATTAGACCTACTGAAAATGTCACTATTGCAGCTGATCTTTGTGGCTTCAATAAATCCACGTTAACTGAATTCACCGTGAACACGCTGCACGCTTCACACATCAAACACTCGCACATATCTGATGGCCATTTTTCTGGAATTTCCAGCCATCCAGCATGTGGTAAAGGTGACTGTTGCTATGTGTTTATACGCTGCTCTGCTCTCGGTCAGGTTGCTGGTAATACCGAAATCTTAGCGGAATTCTTTATTTCCCATTCAAGCACTATCTCTGGATTCAGAATTTAGGAAAAGAAAAAGAAAAAAAAAGGATGCACTGAATCAGACATGGGTACAGAGTAGCCATCAGGCAAAAAAAGAATGGAATTAAACCCATTATTTTTCATTCAAAAACTTGTACAACTTTTTGAGCATCAAAATAATTTTGACACAAGAAAACCTTGGTAATGATGTTTGCACAGCAGGAAAAGAAGGGTTTACCATATTGCTATTAGCTGGCAACTGCTGCACTGATGAAAAAAACCTTATTCAGCTTTTCCAGTTGCTGAGATTTTCCTTTGCATTAAGCATAAAATGTCAGAGCTTCCCAATGAAATGCGACAACCTAGAGCATTGTACTGTAAACACAAAGATGGCCTTTAAAAATAATTACAGAACAACAAAAAAAGAGATGGAGAGAATCAAATACAAAAAAAAAAAATCCACTTAAAATATTCTTATGCATAAGAAAAAGATCCCATATTTCATATCAGAAGTAAGAGCCTTCTGTTTCTACTGAAACCAATGGCACCACTGTTAGGACCATCAATGGAATTAGAGTTCTTTGTTTTAAAATGCCAGTAGGCATCCAGCTGGTTTGCTGAAGACTGCAATACACTTCTCCTCCATGAATACAGCCATAGCTAATGTCTGATACAAATCCAAGATTCCCGATACCCTTTCATAATATCTGGTCCCCCAAAGATCTGGTATTCATTGCACTGATACCAATTAGAGCACAGTGATTTCCTAAGTA